>OW388081.2:59113145-59713145 GCA_936449025.2 Sarcophaga subvicina
AGAATAATAATAAGAATAATAATAAGAATAATAATAAGAATAATAATAAGAATAATAATAAGAATAATAATAAGAATAATAATAAGAATAATAATAAGAATAATAATAAGAATAATAATAAGAATAATAATAAGAATAATAATAAGAATAATAATAAGAATAATAATAAGAATAATAATAAGAATAATAATAAGAATAATAATAAGAATAATAATAAGAATAATAATAAGAATAATAATAAGAATAATAATAAGGATAATAATAAGAATAATAATAAGAATAATAATAAGAATAATAATAAGAATAATAATAAGAATAATAATAAGAATAATAATAAGAATAATAATAAGAATAATAATAAGAATAATAATAAGAATAATAATAAGAATAATAATAAGAATAATAATAAGAATAATAATAAGAATAATAATAAGAATAATAATAAGAATAATAATAAGAATAATAATAAGAATAATAATAAGAATAATAATAAGAATAATAATAAGAATAATAATAATAATAAGAATAATAATAAGAATAATAATAAGAATAATAATAATAAGAATAATAATAAGAATAATAATAAGAATAATAATAATAAGAATAATAATAATGATAATAATAATGATAATAATAATGATAATAATAATAATAATAATAATAATAAAGTCAAGTACAACTTTAAACTAGAAGCCGTTACAATTGCTAAGGCTGAAATATAAAGACGATTTTTAAAGAATTGATAATTTTTGTTTTTTTTAGATTAACTCATCTAAATACTCTTTACATTAGCCGAAGAACGTGGTAATAGTAATATTTTTGGAATAAATTTCAGAAAGGTTGAAAATAAAATGATAGCATCACGTATTTTAATTTCTCATATTTTTTTTTATAGAATAGTTTTATATATAGCAATATGCCAAAAAAATTTACTTTTTCATTTTCAAGCTATGAATGCCGAATTATTTTAATTCTTCGGGGGTAGAGTCAGCTACCGTAATTGCTAATTAGATTGTCCCTAACTTGCCCTAAAACGGAAACATAGGGTTGCCTTTCAAACTTGTGCTTTTTAACTTTTCATGAATTTAACGCATTATTTATGTTAACAGCTACAAAATCAATATTTTTTTATTGGATAGTTAGTTTGGCTATTAATCTTCCATTTTCTGGTATTGTTGTAATAATACACTGAGAGAAAAAAAATTACAGCAACAAAACTTGAAAGTAAGAAAATACTACTGCTAACATTTAACGCGGCACAAATTGGGCTGAATATTCTTGTCATTCAACACAGTTGTTAACGACTTCAAAATTTAAAATTTTGCGGAATTGCTTGACGATCGCACTTTTCGTTTACAAAAAAATGTGGAAAATGTTTAAAAAAATGCGAAAAAATTAAAAAATGCCCTTTTTTCACCTTCATTCACATATAACTTTTGAAGTAGGAATATAATCTTTAAGCAACTTCGCAGAATTTTACACATTATAGTCGTCAACAACTGTGCTGACTTTCAAGCCAAAATATTCAGCTCAATTTGTGCCGTTTAAAAAACACTAAAACCTATTTTCGGCAAATTTTATTAATTAATTTTAAAAATAGAGTGCATATTGTAAAAAAACTGAAATTTATGTTACTGAAATGAATTATAGGTCAGTAATTAAGACTATAGACACTGTGTTTACATTGGGAAACAAAACTCCTCTCCATGGGTTAAGTAGATAAACTTATATCTCATTTACTATCGTGATAAGGCGGCACATAGTGCATTGATCCCTTAAAACGAAGGGACAGGAATAGAAGGAATGAAAAATAGGGTTTTGAAATTTTGTGTACTGTCGTGAACGCCCTTAATTAAGAAAAATTTGGATTTTCAAAAGAATCGGCTCAAGGACACGCCCACCTCCCATATGTCCTTTAAACTAAAATATTCATATTTTCCACAAAAATGTATTTAAAGTTATGAAAAGTTGCAGTTAAGATACATATAATTCTACAAATATTTGTGTAAATTTTTAATAAAATCAAAGCGAGGATTATGGGTCCTGCCATTTTACAGTAATGTCAATGTGGAGATAGATTTTGCGATGGCGAAGAGGAACGAGGATATGGCACCTCATAAGGAAATATACACCAGATGTCAGCAAGTAAGGGCCCGGCAAAACAAATGTATTCATTTCCTTTTAAACATTTAGCAGTTCCACCCAACGAAGCAAAATACGGAAAATGGTGTTAAAATAATGAAGAAGGTTTTTCAGGGAAATACAAAATGGAATGCTGAGGAACGAATAAAGTGATTAAAAGAGATAGAGAGCAAACAAGAAACAAAAAAAAAGACGTACGGAGAGTAAAGTTCTATTTCAAAATTTTATTGATGTGGACGAGCCTATGGACTTATCTAATTTATTACATGAATTAGCTTATGTCGATGTACAGATTCATCGGATTAAAATCCTTAAAAAGCAAATAAACATTTTAAGGCGCTTATCACGGTGAAAAAGTTTGGCAAACAACAAATTTGGGTTTAGAGCCCAACTCAAAGAAAAACTAAAGAATTTACACTCCTATGTAGACGTCTAAAAATGTAAATAATAAAAATAACTTGATGTTTCAAAAATTATAAATAAAAAGTAGTCTGTTCAATGATATTAAAATAAATGCAATCTTATTCGCGAAACTAAAAATGTAAGCAATTAAAAAACTTTAATGATGAATTTAAGTTACATATGTATGTATATATTTTTTTTATAAATTTGAAACTATTTTATTATTTTATAGCTCTTTTCTTTCTCAATTGGTCATTTTTCAACCGATTTTCAAAATTTGTTATTTGATCGAAAGGTATTCAAATTATCTGTCGAATTGCTGAATATAGGTATTACAAATTATTGCCGCTAGATGGCGAAAAATTCGTTTTTATTGAAAAATGTATCGAATCACCCTGTACTTGCAAATATTATGAGTTCATATGTTCAGCAAATATACTCGTCAAAGGGTTTTGTACAAAGTTGCCAAACATCATTTGGTCGAATTTTGGAAATTTATGGGTCAAAATTTTGATTTTCTCCAATAACATAAAAATAACGGTAATTTTGTAAATAACGGAATTATGAAAAAGTCCCAGAACAAAAGTTGCTACTGAAGTCCTAAAGAATCATTCTCAACAATAAAAAAGTTCTTTTTCGCAAAAAGCGAAAAAGCAAAAAGTAGTGATATAATTCTCTACACTTGATCGCTGATCTAACGTACGCCATACCACCAGCGTTCGATACTCTGTCAGAGTGAAATATATGGTATTCTTTCAGATGATAATAACTATTATTAACATCACTCTGAAACCATGTTTCCGAGATACAAATTACATCAATTTCTGACCCTACAAAGATAAATAGTAATTCAGCAATTTTCCTGTGAAGAGTCTGGGCATTTATGTGAGATATGTTCCTTCAGAAAGTATCCTAACAAAGGTAAAGGTTTTCTGTAGAATGAACTACGCCGATTGCATTAAGTTGTGGATCCTTAATCAAAAACGAATATTTCTTTAGAAATGCTAGCATAAATGTAGAATTCAGATCAATTGTAAAGTAGGTATGAAAGAAATTTAGACGCAAGATTTGTTATTACTTTAAATTGATCTGTCTTATTACTGATCATTTCATTCTGTTTACTTCTTGAAGTGAATTGTTTAACGGTACACCTGTTAGTTCTGAGGCCAAACATTTGATAGATATAGCTTGGAGTAATTTTATTTCTTCTGCTTTGCTGGAATCATTTAAAACAAATATATTCTATGACAGAATAATTTTACCTTAAATATCTCATTGTTATGGACTGTCGATCGAAATAAACAACATAAATGAAATATTCGGCGTTTTGATTATTCTTTTTAAGCACTCGTTTTACATCGGCATTATTTAAACTCATGTCTTAAAACTTGTTCTATATTATTAAAGGGTCATATAGGGTCCAAATAGGCCTTATATAGTTTTTCAATTTTAATGCCACATGTGAAAAATTCATATATATCTTTAATCGCACAATATATCTCATTCAAATTTTCCTTACCGCCGCTATATTGACAATATTGGCCTTCGATCTATTTACAGTGGTGGCCACGAATTTAAGACACGACATATGACTGACTTGGTTATGATAATATTTACAATCCTGTAATATCAAAATTGATATTCTATATTCTTCTATGTACTATATAATGTTAAGAAAAAGTACCATTATTTTATTTTGTTTCTTTTTACATTTTGTTGCTTTTTGATCATATTATTGTAAAAACGTTTATTTGAAATTGGCCACGAATTTAAGACATTTCAGAAATATCTGGTTTTTAAGTGTTTTTTTTTGGTGTTTTTTGAAGCTAAATTTGAGCAACGAATGTTTTATTTTATTTTATGTTGGAATACATAGAAATATTTAATTATAAATGGTCAGAGGTACCTGGAATACCGATGCCGAGCGAAAACTGATCCAACAACTAAAATTTGATGGAAAAATAATAATGGAGATATCCAAGCTGCTTAAATGTTCTACATGCAAGATTTACAACGCGCTGGAACACATCAAGCAACATGGTACCACCAAAAATGTCAAACAGCAACCTAGAGCCCGAAAAACCACACCCTAAAGTAGCTGCTAATAATCCTTTCACGAGCTCAAGTAAAATAAAAAATAAAATTGTATTGGATTTTGGTATTGATATTTCGTCTAGGGCGATGAGAAGATGTCGAAATGAAAAAAACTTGCGTGGGTGTATAGCCCATCGTAAACCACTTGTGCCAAAAAAATATCAAATCCCGACTAGCATTTTGTCTTGTAATAAAAATAATAAATTTGTAAATAAAAATTCTTAACCAAATATAGGCAGCAAAATATTATTAATTTTTCTTCCTAATATTACTAAAATCTTAAGAAAAATATAATGGACCTAAAATATTTTTGATAAGATGTAAAAATTATCACAAATGTAGAAGTAAAATGTCGTGTCTTAAATTCGTGGCCACCACTGTATATTGTCTAATTTTATATCTCACAAATTCGCAATCTTACCATTTAGTGTAATTCTTGCGTTAGTTCTCATTCGGTTACATTTTTGTCTTGTTAGTTTGTTTGTGTCCATGTAACATTGCCGCCCACTTAAGGTTGTACCTCCCTATTAGACACGTTATTACCATTGCCTTAATATCTACAAATGGACAACTGCTATGCTCATATATCTTGTAGACCATGTCATTAATCTCTTGATTATTTTGTAAGGTTCCTCCCAATTATTATGTAATTGGGGAGAGAGATTTTGCCGTTGTTGTTTTTAAAGTAAAACCATTTAACCTTGCTTGATCATAGCTGACTATCAACTTGTCACTGATCATTTTGAATCGGTTTAGTGCAATGTTATGTAGGTTAGGTTAGGTTAGAGGACGTGTACTTGTCAATTAGGACAAGTACAGCACCCGGAGGTCGAATTGACCCATTGTACAACGTGCTAGTTTCTCACACCACTTATGTTGTGTGTGTTAATTTTATACATGAGTGGTGGGACCTACAGTTTAAAGTCGACTCCGAACGACAGATTTTTATTTATTGAGGAACTTTTCATGGCAAATTTTTATTTACTCTCAGAGTTTTTGCCAGAAATCTACTGAGAGGAAGTAGTCAACAACTGTGCTGACTTTCAAGCCAAAATATTCAGCTCAATTTGTGCCGTTTAAAAAACACTAAAACCTATTTTCGGCAAATTTTATTAATTAATTTTAAAAATAGAGTGCATATTGTAAAAAAACTGAAATTTATGTTACTGAAATGAATTATAGGTCAGTAATTAAGACTATAGACACTGTGTTTACATTGGGAAACAAAACTCCTCTCCATGGGTTAAGTAGATAAACTTATATCTCATTTACTATCGTGATAAGGCGGCACATAGTGCATTGATCCCTTAAAACGAAGGGACAGGAATAGAAGGAATGAAAAATAGGGTTTTGAAATTTTGTGTACTGTCGTGAACGCCCTTAATTAAGAAAAATTTGGATTTTCAAAAGAATCGGCTCAAGGACACGCCCACCTCCCATATGTCCTTTAAACTAAAATATTCATATTTTCCACAAAAATGTATTTAAAGTTATGAAAAGTTGCAGTTAAGATACATATAATTCTACAAATATTTGTGTAAATTTTTAATAAAATCAAAGCGAGGATTATGGGTCCTGCCATTTTACAGTAATGTCAATGTGGAGATAGATTTTGCGATGGCGAAGAGGAACGAGGATATGGCACCTCATAAGGAAATATACACCAGATGTCAGCAAGTAAGGGCCCGGCAAAACAAATGTATTCATTTCCTTTTAAACATTTAGCAGTTCCACCCAACGAAGCAAAATACGGAAAATGGTGTTAAAATAATGAAGAAGGTTTTTCAGGGAAATACAAAATGGAATGCTGAGGAACGAATAAAGTGATTAAAAGAGATAGAGAGCAAACAAGAAACAAAAAAAAAGACGTACGGAGAGTAAAGTTCTATTTCAAAATTTTATTGATGTGGACGAGCCTATGGACTTATCTAATTTATTACATGAATTAGCTTATGTCGATGTACAGATTCATCGGATTAAAATCCTTAAAAAGCAAATAAACATTTTAAGGCGCTTATCACGGTGAAAAAGTTTGGCAAACAACAAATTTGGGTTTAGAGCCCAACTCAAAGAAAAACTAAAGAATTTACACTCCTATGTAGACGTCTAAAAATGTAAATAATAAAAATAACTTGATGTTTCAAAAATTATAAATAAAAAGTAGTCTGTTCAATGATATTAAAATAAATGCAATCTTATTCGCGAAACTAAAAATGTAAGCAATTAAAAAACTTTAATGATGAATTTAAGTTACATATGTATGTATATATTTTTTTTATAAATTTGAAACTATTTTATTATTTTATAGCTCTTTTCTTTCTCAATTGGTCATTTTTCAACCGATTTTCAAAATTTGTTATTTGATCGAAAGGTATTCAAATTATCTGTCGAATTGCTGAATATAGGTATTACAAATTATTGCCGCTAGATGGCGAAAAATTCGTTTTTATTGAAAAATGTATCGAATCACCCTGTACTTGCAAATATTATGAGTTCATATGTTCAGCAAATATACTCGTCAAAGGGTTTTGTACAAAGTTGCCAAACATCATTTGGTCGAATTTTGGAAATTTATGGGTCAAAATTTTGATTTTCTCCAATAACATAAAAATAACGGTAATTTTGTAAATAACGGAATTATGAAAAAGTCCCAGAACAAAAGTTGCTACTGAAGTCCTAAAGAATCATTCTCAACAATAAAAAAGTTCTTTTTCGCAAAAAGCGAAAAAGCAAAAAGTAGTGATATAATTCTCTACACTTGATCGCTGATCTAACGTACGCCATACCACCAGCGTTCGATACTCTGTCAGAGTGAAATATATGGTATTCTTTCAGATGATAATAACTATTATTAACATCACTCTGAAACCATGTTTCCGAGATACAAATTACATCAATTTCTGACCCTACAAAGATAAATAGTAATTCAGCAATTTTCCTGTGAAGAGTCTGGGCATTTATGTGAGATATGTTCCTTCAGAAAGTATCCTAACAAAGGTAAAGGTTTTCTGTAGAATGAATTACGCCGATTGCATTAAGTTGTGGATCCTTAATCAAAAACGAATATTTCTTTAGAAATGCTAGCATAAATGTAGAATTCAGATCAATTGTAAAGTAGGTATGAAAGAAATTTAGACGCAAGATTTGTTATTACTTTAAATTGATCTGTCTTATTACTGATCATTTCATTCTGTTTACTTCTTGAAGTGAATTGTTTAACGGTACACCTGTTAGTTCTGAGGCCAAACATTTGACAGATATAGCTTGGAGTAATTTTATTTCTTCTGCTTTGCTGGAATCATTTAAAACAAATATATTCTATGACAGAATAATTTTACCTTAAATATCTCATTGTTATGGACTGTCGATCGAAATAAACAACATAAATGAAATATTCGGCGTTTTGATTATTCTTTTTAAGCACTCGTTTTACATCGGCATTATTTAAACTCATGTCTTAAAACTTGTTCTATATTATTAAAGGGTCATATAGGGTCCAAATAGGCCTTATATAGTTTTTCAATTTTAATGCCACATGTGAAAAATTCATATATATCTTTAATCGCACAATATATCTCATTCAAATTTTCCTTACCGCCGCTATATTGACAATATTGGCCTTCGATCTATTTACAGTGGTGGCCACGAATTTAAGACACGACATATGACTGACTTGGTTATGATAATATTTACAATCCTGTAATATCAAAATTGATATTCTATATTCTTCTATGTACTATATAATGTTAAGAAAAAGTACCATTATTTTATTTTGTTTCTTTTTACATTTTGTTGCTTTTTGATCATATTATTGTAAAAACGTTTATTTGAAATTGGCCACGAATTTAAGACATTTCAGAAATATCTGGTTTTTAAGTGTTTTTTTTTTGGTGTTTTTTGAAGCTAAATTTGAGCAACGAATGTTTTATTTTATTTTATGTTGGAATACATAGAAATATTTAATTATAAATGGTCAGAGGTACCTGGAATACCGATGCCGAGCGAAAACTGATCCAACAACTAAAATTTGATGGAAAAATAATAATGGAGATATCCAAGCTGCTTAAATGTTCTACATGCAAGATTTACAACGCGCTGGAACACATCAAGCAACATGGTACCACCAAAAATGTCAAACAGCAACCTAGAGCCCGAAAAACCACACCCTAAAGTAGCTGCTAATAATCCTTTCACGAGCTCAAGTAAAATAAAAAATAAAATTGTATTGGATTTTGGTATTGATATTTCGTCTAGGGCGATGAGAAGATGTCGAAATGAAAAAAACTTGCGTGGGTGTATAGCCCATCGTAAACCACTTGTGCCAAAAAAATATCAAATCCCGACTAGCATTTTGTCTTGTAATAAAAATAATAAATTTGTAAATAAAAATTCTTAACCAAATATAGGCAGCAAAATATTATTAATTTTTCTTCCTAATATTACTAAAATCTTAAGAAAAATATAATGGACCTAAAATATTTTTGATAAGATGTAAAAATTATCACAAATGTAGAAGTAAAATGTCGTGTCTTAAATTCGTGGCCACCACTGTATATTGTCTAATTTTATATCTCACAAATTCGCAATCTTACCATTTAGTGTAATTCTTGCGTTAGTTCTCATTCGGTTACATTTTTGTCTTGTTAGTTTGTTTGTGTCCATGTAACATTGCCGCCCACTTAAGGTTGTACCTCCCTATTAGACACGTTATTACCATTGCCTTAATATCTACAAATGGACAACTGCTATGCTCATATATCTTGTAGACCATGTCATTAATCTCTTGATTATTTTGTAAGGTTCCTCCCAATTATTATGTAATTGGGGAGAGAGATTTTGCCGTTGTTGTTTTTAAAGTAAAACCATTTAACCTTGCTTGATCATAGCTGACTATCAACTTGTCACTGATCATTTTGAATCGGTTTAGTGCAATGTTATGTAGGTTAGGTTAGGTTAGAGGACGTGTACTTGTCAATTAGGACAAGTACAGCACCCGGAGGTCGAATTGACCCATTGTACAACGTGCTAGTTTCTCACACCACTTATGTTGTGTGTGTTAATTTTATACATGAGTGGTGGGACCTACAGTTTAAAGTCGACTCCGAACGACAGATTTTTATTTATTGAGGAACTTTTCATGGCAAATTTTTATTTACTCTCAGAGTTTTTGCCAGAAATCTACTGAGAGGAAGTCGCCGAAAAAATACTTTTTGTATTTTGTCTTTGATGCCTGGCCTGGGGCTCGAACCCAGACTTTTGCGTCTAATAAGCCAACACACTACCTACTAGACTACGGCGACTTCCGCAATGTCATGTAACTCGTTAAAATCTTCTGGTTTAACACTATGTCACCATTCTATTCAGTCATAAAATTAAATATATATATATACTCATTAACTCCACTGAAAGTAATGAATTGATTTCCGCTTAAGCAAAGTTGTAATTTATTGAAAATTTATTTCCAAAGCAAAGACAATTATTCGGATATTTCACGAAAATGTCACAGTGGTCGGTATACGCAACTTTATTGCTAAAATTCGTGAAACTGGTTTCATTGTTGATGCGACAAGACGTGAGCTTGCTCGTGCGTACACCTGAAAATATCGAAGCTGTGGCTGAGAGTGTGCGTGCGAATCTATCAGCATCAACTCGTCATCGTTCTCAAGAATTAAACATTTTGCGCACCAGTTTACGTCGACTTTTGGGGAAAGATCTCAGAATGACGCCTTACAAAGTTCACTTGGTTTAAGAGTTGAAGCCGTTTTGTTTTCGCTTCTCTAGATGGGTCAACGAAAACTAGACGATAATGTCGATTTTGCCAAAAAAAAATCATCTTTTCGGAAGAAGCTCATTTTCACCTTGGTGGGTAAGTTAATAAGCAAATTGCCGCATTTGGGGCTTAGAAAACCCACACGTAGTCTTACAGGAGCCAATGCATCCATTACTAATAACTATTTGGCGCAGCTTATAGAACGGAGGCATTATTGGCCCATATTGCTATGAAATTACGGTCAATGGAGACAGCAATCGCACCATGATAACCGACTTTTTTGTACCTGCTCTTCATGGCATTGATGTGAACGATGTTTGGTTTCTACAGGATGGTGCAACTTGCAGGCCATTTGATTAGACGAAGTGGTAATGTTCGTTGGACTATTTACTGTGGGGAGCCGTTAAGGAAAAGTGTTATGCATTTGACGGCTAACATTCGTAATGCCATTACCGAGATACGACTCCATCCACTCAAAAAAGTGGACGATAATTGATCATATCGAATGACGTACTATCAGGCCTTCCGCGGCAGCCTTATGAATGAAATAATATTCCATTTCTAACCGGAACAATTGTATTTACAACAAACAATAAATTTGGCAAAATTTCAAACCATTTTTGTTTTATTGCATTTTTAAATTTAAACTTCTAAATGGCCCACCCTTTAGTAAAAATATAGTTTATACAGCGTTTTAAAATAAAATATGTAATAACTATATAAGCTTTTATTGAATATATTTAAGGAAGCTCAATGACTTGTACGCATGTATGTCAGTAAGAAGGCAGATATGTCTCATTTTAACTGTGTTTCTCTTTTTGAAGACCACTGATTTGTACTGAATTCCATATTGCAATATGAGGGTTTAGTTTTGTGTATTACGTAGGTAGTTGGAAAGAGGTTGCTATTATACTAAGGCGTTGGGATAGACACATGCCATATATAACCTTTTGTAATACCACTGCTATCCATTTCAAATTTCAAGTTTCTAATAAAAAATACTTATACTCCCAACCTCTACTACCGACAGATCACTACGATAGTCCGAATAGTAAAACCTATTATGCACTTAATAGTTTCAGAACAGTTAGCTTTTCGTCTGTATACCTCATGCTGAAGCCGGAACATGACATTGAAAAATTTCTTAACTCTATTGTCTATTACAAGCCCGTTGGTATTCAATATAGTTTCTAATGTAGAGAACTCAACACAGAGATCGATGGCTGTACCAAGTCTGGCCAGTTTATCCGCTCTATAGTTAGCCAGAATACCACTATGTACCGAGAACGTTATGTCAATCACGATGAGTGCCTTAAACCGTCTTGAAGGTCGTTCCTTTAGAACTAAGTACTTTAACAGCCGTCTGACTGTTAAAAAGTATGTTAATATCCTTTCCTCAGATATTTGCATGTTTAAACATATTTAATGCAGCCTGTACGGCCGACACTTCCGGCGATGCAGTGATCCGGTAGCCTTGTGGAATGGGTTATGACTAACGACTCCAAAAAATACAATACAGTTGTATTTGGTTTTGAACCGTTCGTGGAAATCTCAACAGACTCATTAAGAAAGCCCAGAGATACTAACTAGTTTTAGTTGCTAAGTGGGCACAATAAAGGTCATGTGGAAATACGTGTAAAATTATTTCAAGTTAGTTGTTCTGTTGAGAGATTTAAAACATATCAGGCATTCGTCCCCTTGGGGACACTGTGTCTAGACTCTAGACTTTAGAATAATTTACAGCTATTCATAGAATTATTTATTTTTAAAAGTGTTAATAAGTTATTTTATTATCTTACAGTGTGGATATTCGAGAAGGTTATACAAAATCTATAAAACGGTGGTCAGATGAAACAGTTTTTGGTGAAAGAGCTTATTTTATATTTGATAAAGAACCTGGAACACTTTCCATTCAGAGCACAAAATTTAGTGATTCGGGCACGTACAGATGCAGAGTAGATTTTTTGAAAGCTCAAACACGCAATACTAAGATTGCGCTTTCAGTTATTGGTAAGTAATTTAAAAATTAATAATAATGATAATTAATTTGCAATAAAATTTATTTAATTTTATTATTAAATTAACTTCGCGATTAAGAATAAAAATCATCTTCAGTGCGCGAACTCGACAGACTTCACTTGAGAATTTTTCAATATACAATTTCAAAAGAAATTATTCAATTAAAGACAAAATTCATTGCTCACTTTGTCCGCTGCCTTTTAAGTGATAATATTACAGTATCTTATTTATAAATAGACAATAAAACCGGCAGAGGTTTTATTAATGATTGGTTGTCGAAGTGAATCCTAGTTTAGAATAGAGAGATATGTATAATAGAGATCAAATTTAAGAGAGATCAAATTAATAAATAGAGCTATTTAAAACTTCATATAAAATATGAATATTTTAAAGAACTAAATTTTATCTTATAGCTTTTTGAAAGTCTTCTTTAAAATTTTACTATACATTTAAGGTATGGAATCTAATATAATAATAATATATTGCATAAAATTTTAAATTCAGTCTGGAAAATACTTTAAATGCGGTCTGGGTCATGTTTATGCTAATACAAATATAAGATGACGATTGTTGCGAGTCATAGCAATACTGAGAGTTTATTAGTTACATTATATTATTATTACGTTATAATTTAGAACAAAGATTGCTATAATACACAATATACGTCATAAAATTTACAATATGTATTATATAGCTGGAGAGGTTCCAGAACTCTACCACTACGTGGCATCTGTACGAGTTTATCTAGTTCTTTTGGTTACTCAGGATTATCGTTATTAGTCACTGGGAGTCATGACTTCATTTTCTTTAGGTTTCATGGGATCAGTTTACGATGCTCATGTTCTGTCATGACATGGCATATCATGAGTATTCACATTGACTTAATGATTGCTGATACCCAATTTTTATTATTCATAATCATAACAACCCTATTTGGTAAAGAACCAGTCAGGCTATCTGTACGAGCACGTAGTGTATCGCAACCTTCGAAATGAAAAATATGCACTGCTTCTATTTTTTATGGATATTCTGGTACCCTTTTTATAATTGTTTCTTAGTAAATTTCTATGAATTTGTGGACATACCTTGTATTTTTTTTTTTTGTGGTCATCCTTTTATTATAAATTGGTTCAGAGTTTTTGTTATCTATGGAATTTTAAAATTTTTCGTGGTCTGTTTCGCTTAACATTGTAGATACCCTAGCACTACTAATGCATTCTACATCAGACTCTGTTTCTATATTTACAACATTTCTGCTTAATTTGTTTGCTATAGGAACCTTACTACCATTAAACTAAAATATTTTAGAAATATATTGCACTGTCCATAAAATATCTTGTAGCCTTAGAGGTGCATTTTGATTAGGATTTCTGAAAGTACTTTTCACAGAGTTGTGGTTTGTTTTGATTTTACAGTCGAATTGTATCCATAATGCTTCATTTACAATACGTGGCTGATTTTGATGCGACCTAGTACCAAAAATGCCGTGGTTGCATATACTATAGGCTTTCCGTCCAGTAGTAAACACACTCCGAATGATTTACTGCTTGTGTCGACTGACTGGTTTGTTAAAGTCATAATACGTCAAAACTGGAGTTGTGGAAAAAAGATTTTTATTTAATTAATTCATTTTAAAAGCTGGAAGGAAAGCATTACGTGACACACAGAACGAACGATTAGAGGGCATGGTTATCTCACGTACATGTAATGAGGACTGACCACAGAGATATGATCCCATTAGATTTACTTACTCTTTGGCTTTTCTTATGTCGCAGGTATATGCAAATAAGCCACAAACTATAGACACATAACAAATACCATTGGTCAGATTTAACCTGACGTGTTCGATAGAGTCATGGAATATGGGACCGGAGTAGCAGTGGAACAAATTTGATTGATGTTATATTTCACACATAACGGCATCAACAGGTGTTTCAAACGAACAAAAAACCTGGACGATATCGATAGAAAAAAACTTTGCTCTGCTCTTTTATGACCGTTTCCCACCACTTGCTAAAGTTTGGCATGTATGAACGGTACATAAACTGAAACAAAATTCTTCTCTTACTATTGAGACTCTGTTGGAAAGTAATATTATCAGCCGCAACTCACAAAGAAAAGTGTATTTGTGAGTGTTTCTAGTTCACAGCAGCCGGTGTCCTATAGAATAGTGTATTCGTAACAGTTTTATATTTAACATACACTATGGACATTGATAAGCACTCCTCCTCACACTTTTTTCTTTGCTGTAAATTTAGTATTTGCTGTAACACTCAAAATACTTGAAAATGCGAAACGAAGAAAGAAATTGAATAGATTTTCCTCAATCATAATACCGTTCTTAGAACTTATAAATACATTTTTAGACATTTTGATATACTTATGTATTTGAACAAAAAAATGATTCACTTAAAAATAATTGAAATTTGAAGCCATACAGTTTTAATGTTTTACTGATATTATGATAAAATGAAACAATAAGTATTCAATTAGTTTAATAGAAGTAGTTAACATTCATTTTCATATTGTTTTTTAGCTCCTCCAGAAGTAGTAATAATAAGGGATGATTCTGATGTGGAGCGATCGACTGTTGTAGGTCCATACAGTGAAGGTGATATTGTTTCTTTAAAGTGTGAAGCAATTGGTGGTAAGTAATTAAAATTACGATTAAAAAACGAATTCCTCTGCCATAATGTCATCGTATGAAAATTTTATATGTATAAACTACAAATGTTTTAGAAAAGAACTGATAAGTCAATTTACTTCATAATTGAATTAACCCTTTCACTATTGGCCAATTCACACGACTTTTTGTCGTGTATAGCTGTGGTCACACTGAAAAAATATTTGCTTCAAATATATTTACACGTATTTGCATTAAATTTTTCTGTAGTTTGTTTGCTGGTCACATTGACGGTAAATATTTGACAAAATTTAATTTCCCAAATAACAATGAAACAGCATCAAGTACAGTTTGGAGCAAACATGTTTTCCCTGCGGTCAGACCGAAGTAAATATTTTTTATTTTCTCATAAACAAAATTTGTTTCATCAGAAAAAGAGAAACAAGCGAAAAGGTACACATGATTAAAAAAACAAAAACAAAACAAAACAGAAACTTCACAAAACGAAAATAAACAAATTCGTTTAATCAGAAGAACAGAAATAAAGGGAAAAAATATAACATAAATAAATAAATGAATAAAAATTCAAAATGGAAGATGAGAAAACATTATTTGTGTTCAGCTGTGGTCACACTGAAAAAATATTTGCTTCAAATATGTTTACTAGTATTTGCATTAAATTGTTCTGTAGTTTGTTTGCTGGTCACATTGACGGTAAATATTTGACAAAATTTATTTTCCCAAATAACAATGAAACAGCATCAAATACAGTTTGGAGCAAACATGTTTTCCCTGCGGTCAGACCGAAGTAAATATTTTTGTTTTCTCATAAACAAAATTTTGTTTCATGAGAAAAAGAGAAACAAACGAAAAGGTACATATGTATGTATGATTAAGAAAACAAAAACAAAAAAACAGAAACTTCATAAAACGAAAATAAACAAATTTGTTTAAACAGAACATCAGAAATAAACGGAAAAAATATAACATAAATAAATAAAAATTCGAAATGGAAGATGAGGAAACATTATTTGTGTTAAGTTGCGGAGCAGCCGCCATATTCTTTGCCAAAAAATAAATTAAATTCGCACAGCTTTTTAATTGTTTTGTTTTCTATATCAGTGTTGACAACTGAATTGCGTTTAAATGATGAAATATATAACTTAACCCGAGGCATATTTATAAGAGGTAAGAGCAACTCAACAGCTGACGAGTTTTTGAATGTCAAAAAAAATGTTTGTTTTTTGTGTATTTTGTTTCGATATTCAATTTCGTACTTATATTAGTCATAAACCCTCATATGTACCGCATGTATCCTTAACGATACGCACTCTAGAAATTCTTTAGGATTACTATTTTAAAGCCAATTATATTAAAATTTTTGCAAGATGATTAACAATATTTAAGCCTTTAACACTAAATACATATATCTTTATAACTACAACCTAGATTTACTATATTTATAGATATTTAGATAAAAGTGATGAATTACCAGAAAAAAAGAAAAATTCCATGTCTCCAACTAGGTGCCTAAACTATGACTGAAATAACTTGTGTGATATTTTTAAAACAAATTCTCTTTCAGAAGATTGGGATATAGGGATTAAAACAGATTGGGCCAATCTTCTGTTGAAAATATGTTTTTATATAATTCAAGAGAAAATAGTTTAAATAAGTATTCAATTTCAAAATTCAGTCATAAAATACATATAAATTAGGTACAAATTTTAATTGGTACAATAATAAATAAGAAATAACGTTTGCAGCTGATATTTTTTTTAATTTACAGGTGCTGCTCTATTGTGTAATTTAGCTTAACATAAAAATCATAAGAATTTTCAATGTATAAAATTTTTTTTTAATTGCTTTAACTAATTTCCTATGGAGGTTTGAGAGTTAATTTTTTTGACATACTGAGTGCTCTTTAACAAAAACAAAATGCCTGTTGTTTTTGCATTGTTGTACTTGTTGTAATGTTGCGGCTACCTCTTATGAATATACCTTGACTTAACCTTTAAATTATGACGTGGTGGTAAATTTTACACCATCTTTTTTATTTTTCTAATAACTTCTATTTATGGCACTCTTTTAAGCTGATATTGCCAGTACCCTCATATTATACTATGCTTTTATTGACAATATAGTTTTGTCTTTTGATTGTTACAGCATCGCGGAGATTTATGTGTTTGGGTGTAAAATTTACTACACGTCGTCGTTTGTGGAAATTTTTAATAGAAAATATTTTACTACCACGTAGTTGTTTGTGTGATTTTTATATAGAAAATATTCTACTACCACGTCTAATCTAACGTTAGTAACACATGTAAAAAAATACTACACGTCTCCGTAAGCGTAAGTATTTTTGTAATTTTTGTTTTCACTTTATTTTGAGTTGCTGAAAAGTTTTTAACTTTTTTTGTATTATTGTACAATTAAATAGTGGAAAATGGCACATTCAAAAAATACGGTCTGATTCTCTTCCCCAGCCTGTTATCCAAAAACATACAAAAACGAGCAAATTAATCTATATATGCTCCAATAAATTAAAAAGGAAAACTACACATACATGTTTAGAGTGTAATAAACCACTGTGTATGGGCTGCAGCAAAGGGCTATGCATTAATTGTACTAAGAATGAATTTGACGAATGATACTTTTACCTCAAAAGACTGATTGTTGTTTTTTTATATATATAAGAGTTTGAAATGTTCCTTTTTATTTTAATAAGTATATAGCTTAGCTTATAGAAAAATGCCATTTATTGTTTTTGTTTAACCTTAATTTTCTTGATGTACAGGTAATGATATACCTATTTTTTTGTTTGCGTAAATGAGGCTTGTGAAATAAAGTAAAATTTTTTTAAATAAATTTGAATTTGTTTCCTTGTTTTTGTTAATAATGCGTTTAGAAGCAATCAAATTCGAATAATATAAGTATAACATTATTATAATATATACACATTAAAAATTATATGAAAAATAATTCGGGTGTATAATTTACACCACCTCTTCATATAAGCTAAACAATTTCACGTCATAAGTTAAAGGTATATACTTATACTATACTACTGTATATACACATAAAAATTTTGTGCCGTCGAAGACTTGTTTTAGAGATATTGGTCTCTAAGTTCCAGATATTAAATTGCTGCTTTAATAAAACATTGAAGTATAATCATCCCTGAGATGAATATCAAAGAAGAGTTCTTTCAAAGAGCTTTCGATTGACTTATTAAAAATTTGAACTCATTCGTCTATTAAACAAAAATTATGATCTTTACCTGATTTTTTTACAATATTGTAATTTTCTTGGAAAGTAGTATGTTAATCAATTTTTTGTTCCATATAACTTTCTGTAGCAAATTACATGTATGATCTTTCATTTGGTACAAACTTGCATTTAAAAAATGTGATAAAAAATAATATTTTTTTGTTCCTGGTTCATAATGAGCTAATGGATCAAAACTTTTAATAAACCTGTCGAAAGGTCTTTACACTATTTTTTTAATTTCTATGTTTCATAAGTTTATTATAAAAAGCTTTCCGTTTTGGTGATTTTTTGAAAAAAATTTATAATTTATTATTAAAAGTGGACAACACTGCTTGCAACAGCTGTTATTTGCCACTGTTTGCTCTTACAAAATTTTTGCACTATCAAATATTTATTTGCTCGAAAAAAAGGAGAAAATATTTGACACGGGTGGTCACACTATGATCACATTAGAGACATTTTTGTTTTCAAGCAAACAAATTTGTTTTCTCAAAATCTTGTTTACACCCCTACTCATTCTGACCATAGCTTATGTCGTATTGAATATATTTTTTGTTTGTGAACGCTCAATGTTATGCTGTATTGTGTATTTTGTATTCCAAAAATCAAAAGGCGCTAAGAAGAAGAATATTACTATTTATTCATTGATTTTGAAGCAACAATTAATTAATTAAATATCTGTGTAATTTTGAAATGTTAATTGTTGACTCAAGTTACATAGAAAATATTCTCAATTTTTGTTCTTCTTCCACGTAATCAGTGCAACTTTTAAAAAGATATGAAAAAACGTGTATAAGTGTATCGGATTTTGTATGAAAATTATCTACAACAAGAATACACAACATCCATCAACAATACACTCAATACAACGATACAAGAGCTTGTGTGAATTGAATTAAATTAATTAAAAATTAAATATCGTATATCTCAAAAAAAATTAAATAAAAAAATTACTTTAATTTATTTTTGTTAGTGCTTTGTGCATGACGTCCATGTCGTTTAAGAACTCATACAGACCGCTGTTTTATCGGATGCGGAAATTATGGCCAACTCGCACTCTTTCTATCTGCTGCATCAGTGCTTAATAGTGTCCATGTCTCTGCACCATAAAGAAGCCCGGGGAAGATGAGCGTCTTGTAGAGTAGTAGTTTTGTAGTATGAGAGAGGCCTCTATTACTCAATTGCATATTGAGACCATAGTAGCACCTGTTGGCAAGAGTGATCCTGCGCTTGATCTTCAGACTGACATCATTTTTGGTGGTAACGGCGGGTCAAGATATGTAAACTACTTGACTACATCGAAAGTGTAGTTATCGGCCGTAACATGAGTTCCAAATCTCCGAACATCCCTACTTGCTGATAACATATACTTCTACAGCCAGACCTATCTTAATAGGCTCCCGTTCAATAGCACTACCGGCAGCAGCAGCATCTCCCTTGGTACGCCCTATGATGTCAATGTCGCCAGCGTATGCTGCCATTGCCATGCACTCCTGCCGGTTCGGAAAGGTCCATTCCTACCTTGACGGAGCTACAGAAATTGCTCAACGCCATTCCGTATAGTCTTATCAGCTTCGCAGGTATACCGAGTTCAGACATTGCTGCAAAAACATAGCTTTATGGGGCTATCGAAAGCTGCCTTATAGTGGACAAAAAGATGGTGTGTGTCAACTTGGTTTTCGTGGGTCTCCTGCAGGATTTGACGTAGTGTGATTATCTGGTCGACGGTGGACTTGCCAAGTCTGAAGCCGCACTGATAAAGTCCATTCAGTATTTTGACGAGAGGCTTCAGTCGTTCACACAATACGCCCGTAAGAACCTTATATTGCAATAGGGAGAAAGCTTATACCCCTGTAGTTGTAGGGTCTCCGTTTTTAGGACAGGACAGAGGAAACTGAGGTTCCAATCGTTGGGCATACTTTCCTCTAGCCATATTTCGAAAACAACCTGGTGCATGCGCCCTACCAACTCATTACTTCTAGTCTTAAACAATTCAGCGGGGAGGTCATCAGGACCTGTATCTTTATTGTTTTTAAGACAATTCTTATCTTTGCAGGAAGACGATCCGCGCTTAAAACCTTTGGTAAGATGCCTAACCTTTTGATAGAAATATGATCTATCTGGTTGGATGTTGATCGATCGAGGGACATCCAAATAGACTTATGAACGTCGAGATGCTGAAACTTGGAGCTACATACTACCATGCTACCCGCGGCGGCGAAATTGATCAGCCTCATTGGAGGTAGTGCATGGAGGCTGAACAGATCGGCAATTATGCCAAAAAGACCTTCCCGCCCGACCTTCGCATTAAAATCCCCGAGGACGATTTTGGCGTCATAGGCCGGGCAGTTATCATAAACGTTCCCGAGCATAGCGTACAAGGCAACTTTAAGCGTAGGGAACGTAAAAACGTAGCATCCATTGCCTTAAGAACGTTTGTGTAGTTATAGATACATTTAAAACGGGACACTTGTCAACGAAGAATGTAAATGAAAGCGAAACAGAACACAAAGCAACACACAAACGAAAACAACATAATGCAAGGAAATTGACATACATAAAGGGTCCGCCAAATAACTTTTTTTTTGAAAATGCTTTAAAAAAAACTAATGAATATTTTCTCAAATTTCTTTTTTTATTTAAAAGTACAATCCTTCCGGTTAATAATGGAAAATAATTTCATACATAGGCTGCCTCGGCTGGCCATGGAGTAGCCTACGCGATCGGTCCAATTTTTAAGCACATTATCGATTGTGTGCAGCTGTATTTCACCAATGGCTTCACGAATATTGTTCTTTAAAGCGTCAATTGTATCTGGCTTGTCGGCGTAACACTTATCTTTGACGGCACCCCACAAATAATAGTCCAACGGTGTCAAATGACAGCTCCGAGGTGGCCAAACGACATCAGCTCTGCGGCTGAAAATACGCAAAACATCGACTGTATCTTTGGCTGTGTGGCACGTAGCGCCGTCCTGTTGAAACTAAATGTGGCTAATATCCTCCTCTTCAATTTTTGTGAACAAAAATTCGTTCAACATTGCCTGATAACGATCGCCATTGATTGTAACGGCCACTCCTTGCTCATTTTCGAAGAAAAATAGCCCAATTATGCCTCTGGACCAAAATCCGCACCAAACAGTGACTCGTTTTGGGTGCGTCGGCTTTTCAATGTATGCGTGCGGGTTTTCTGTGCCCCAAATGCGACAATTTTGCATGTTTACATACCCGCCAAGTTCAAAATGAGCTTCATCTGAAAAGATGATTTTTTTTGCCAAAATCGACATCTTCTGGTGTAGGCTACTGCATGGCCAGCCGAGGCAGCCATTTCAATGAAATTATTTTCCATTATTAACCAGAAGGATTGTACTTTCAAATAAAAAAAAGTTATTTAGCGGACCCTTTACATTTGCACGGTCAGCTGTTCTGAACAGTGACGATAAAGATAAAGCAAAATTAAAAAAGTTCCAATTGGGTACTTTTAATTGGAAGAAGTTGTATTTGCTTCTTAAATTTTATGTTATTACAAATATTTATTCTTGTAATATTATAGAATATTACATTGTTGGCTTAATCTGAGTCAATATTTATGGAATTTAGATATAAGTCAGTCGACTTTTGTTCTATTCAAAGTAATTTTTTGGTTTTTTTTTAATAAATTACAAAACAATACCTGTAGCTAGAATAGTAATAATAAAAAGTACTCTTGTAATTATTTATGAACATTAGAATCATAAGAATATGCATTTAAAAATTTCAAAGGTTAAAAATATTTATGTATAAATATATAAAGTACCAAAAAGGGCATTTGCGTTACATTGCCACTCAAAATACATATTATTTATTTATTATGTTTCAAGGTTTTCTATACACATTACATAAATACTTATTTCCATAATTGGTCATTACAACCCTTCAGTGAGGATTACGACCTAGTTTCTCACACCACTTATGTTGTGTGTGTTAATTTTATACATGAGTGGTGGGACCTACAGTTTAAAGTCGACAGATTTTTGAGAAACTATTTAATGGCAATTTTTTTTTACTCTTAGAGTTTTTGCCAGAAATCTGCTGAGAGAAAGTCGCCGAAGGAATACTTTTTGTATTTTGTTTTGATGTCTGGCCTGGGGCTCGAACTCTGGCTTTACGTGTAATAAGCCAACACACTACCTACTACGGCGACTTCTATACACATTACAATCATAATAATAATTAAAGAAAAATCATGTTTTATATACAAATTTAAAAGGTTAATATATACGATTAATATATATGAAAGTACCTACTAAATATTTATTTAGTTATTAGTATGCCTTAACATTGCTCTCCATATGCTAAAAAGAGAACATTCGGTTCGATGCCGTTACGTTACGTTCAGGTAACTGGCAGTTAAAACATAATTCCTTCACGTTTCTACGTGACATTTGAACACGAGTGATGGGGCTGTCGTATGCAGAGTTGCATTGCGGCACAAATGCCCTCTTTGGTACTTTCATGATTATTTATATTGCTACAAGTATAAAATTAAATTTTTAATTTTTGATTCAAATAATAATAAAAAAATAATTTTATAAGAAATAAATACTTATTGCTATTATTCTATTGTGCAAAAATTTAAACAAAATAAATAAATAATATATATGTATTTTGAGTGACGTAGTGCTACGAATTCTCCTTTTTGGTACTTTTATATATATTAATCATATATATTAATCTTTTAAATTTGTACATAAAAATTTAGTATTCTTTAATTACACTATGCGCCAAAAAAAATTAAATACACCCAGCTAATGACATAGTGCAAGTTGTGAGTTTTATTGAGTAGAACTCAAAAATATTTTTTTTTATATTTCTTGAACCCTCCAAACTTGTTTTATTTGACAAAAACCGCATTTTTGATCTTTTCATATAAAATTAATCAATAATTTTAACCTCTTTTCAAAATCTAAAGTTTTTTGAAATGGGGACAGATGAGCCTTCAAAATGCTATATAATTAAAATCAGTCCATAGCGGACAAGAGATTTGAGAAATTAACTGAACAATTACAAACAACAATACAGACAATGTTTATACAGTGCGAATATAGTCTCTTGAGTGAGATGAATAAGAAACTAAACATACCAATGAGTGCAATAAACAGAAAGTGCACAGAAAAGAAAAGTAAAAGAAATTATGCCGAAAGTCCATACCATCCGTTTCATGCGACATTGCGTTACACGCGTATACCGAAAAAGTTGAATCAGTGTAGTTATTTGTGACAAGTTACAGAAGAAAATGCATAGAATGCATAGACGCATAGAATGCTTCAAGTAAGTTTACTGTCTACTTTTCTATGCGACTCATGCATTGCTAAAAAATATCAGCTGTTTTGTAGAACTAAAGATGACAAATTATATTCTATTGTGAATGGTTTCGATAAATATGTTTAGATAAATGTAAATAGTGCATTATTATTTTCGCATTTTTTATTTGCATTATAAAATGTTAATAAAAACATATTTCATAATAAATTTTACTAATAATTTAAGAGGAAAATACATTAAAATACATTTTTTAACACATTTATTTCATGAACAAAATTTGTATACTAGTTATCGATTGTTTTTATGTACTGAGTGTCATATCTCTTGAATTTATTAATTTGTGAACAGGAAAATTAAGGAGAAATTAACTGAAAACACTTGTCTTGTGTTCTTTTGAAGCCTTTCGTAGGCCTTAGCAGCACAAAATATCATATACGAGTATGTAAATTCATAAACATGTAATTAATTCCATAAATTCTTTTAAATTACAATTTCACTTTGAAATTTTCCCAAAATTGCTAATAGTTGTACCCAACAGCTGATCAATACAAAATACCAGTCGCATAAAACGCATTGTGCGTAAATTGCAATAAAAACCGCATAGAATGCAATCGCATGAAACGGATGGTATGGACTTTCGGCTTTAGTAATACAGTGTCGGATAAATTTATTGACATCACAAACAAAATTGAGGAATTGAAGAGAGAAATATTATCTTTAAAAAAGAATGAATGACTTACGTTTCAATGGCATTCCTTTTGCAAAAATTAGAACCTTGTTGATATTTATTTGAAATTGTGTCAAGTTTCAAATATTACTGCTCCTGATGTTAAAGCTATATTTCGCGTAAATGTTAAATATAATTATTTAAGGAGGACAGATAGATAAAAACAAGATACAGTAACTAAAGATCCTGACATCATAGTAAAGTTTAAAAGTCCTTACGACAGACACTTTGTACTAAAATCCAAAACTAATTATTTGAAGTCGGAGAAGGGTGTTTTACGTCCGAATACTATTGGTTATGATAGTTCGGTTCCATTTTATGTCAATGAAAATCTAACACCGGAGAATCATCGCATCTTTCAACAAGCTCGTAGTTTGAAAAGAAGTCATACTACATCTTTAGCATTCATCAATAGAGAAAGATTGGTGAGAATGATCCTATACTCATAGATGATTCTTAAATTCTGTACAGGATGTTTAGCCCTGAAGAGGCAAATCAGTAACTTATTAAAATATTTATTATAGTTTTAAAAATATATATTTCGCTCTTTATTTACTATAGTTTAGGTAATCATGACGGTTCTATAAATCTACTCGTTTTGAAAAACGAGAGATTTTTTAAACCGAATAAATTCTATTTGGTGTTCTACAAATCTTTCGTTTTGGTATAATTCGAAATTAACTACGAATTTTAGTTTAAACTTCAAAATCAGCTGTTGATTGAAAAATAAATATATTTTCAATTAAAAAGGCTCCAAAAACATTAAAATGTATTTAAAATGCCTGGAGCGTTTGTGTTAAGTTATATAAATTGTATTAAAAACATAAAAATGCGCTAATTAAATATACAAAAAAGGCAATTGAGGAATGCACCTAATCCTATTAGTGTTACAAATGAGAGGCAAGTACATACAGTAGAAATGCAATTTGTCCAGATGTTAGTTATTTTTCCTTTTTTAGATTCATTGAACTTTACCGCGTTAATAAGGAAGCCTTTACAATGTATTGGACAGTATTGGTCACTTAATACAAAAAGGATCTATTCGTGCGAAAATTCAGCTTGCAGCAGCTCTTCGCTTTTTAGCTGTTAGTTCATTTCAAGGTGCTATTGGAAATGAAACACATCTTAGTCTTGGGCGTAGTAGGATTTTAAAAGTGTTGTGGAAAGCAATTGAAGCTTTGGAAAACAATTTGTGTCCATTATGGACTAATTTTAAACTCACTAGAGATGAAATCAGACAACCCAAATTACATTTTTTTTACAAAATTTGGATTGGTGGATTGGTTTTAGGTTGCGTCGATGGGAGTCATGTAAGACTTTTAAAACCAACAGTGGACGAATGGTTATTTTATAATCGAAAAGGTTATTTCAGCATTAATGTAATGATTGTAATTATGCTGAGATTAGTAAATGCAAACACTTTCTAATATACATGTGTTTTCATTTCAGATTTGTGATTTTAAGATGAAGATTCGTGCTGTTGATGCATGTAGGCCAGGATCTACTCATGACTTTTATGTCATGACAATTATGTCTCATGTAAACTAAAAATATATTGTTTACTGTTGTTTTAGAGAGATTTGTGTTGTGATACCTTTAAACTTCGCTCAAAAAAGAGTTTTTATTTACACAACTCATTTTTTTCGTACTTGGAACGAAAATATGAAAATATTTTGGAATGTTTTATTTAATTTATTTTTAATTTAAATATTTGGAAGTGTGTGTATTTTGACAAAAATTAATAAAAAAAAAGACTTCAAACTTCTTTTTTCCAGTTTTTATGCAATTTATAAGAATAATATTCGTTTTACTTTCGACAGGGTTTGTTTACTCGGTTTTAAAAAGAAAAATGTGAATTCGTTTTCAAACGAGAAATTTACTCGGATTCGGTTTACAGAACAGACATGAATATTTTTCTTAATATTCTTCATATTGTAATTTTCAAATATCTTTTCTCAAACCTTAATTTTTATTATTGTACTGTACTTTCTATTTGCGCTTGCATTGCTAAATTAAAATTTTTCTTTGACATTGAAATAACAATTTGGTGTAGTTCATTCTAGAGAAACCTTTATATCATGGTCGGAATACTTTCTAACACAGCTTCAGGTTTTAACATATGTCATATAAATGCTCACAGCATTCGATTTATATTTGAAGGATCAGAAATGTATGTAATTTGTATCTCAGAAAGTTGTTTTCGTATTGATGTTAATGATAGTTATTATCATTTGCAAGGATATCGTATTTTTCGATCTGATAGAGTATCGAATGCAGGAGCTATGGCAATATATGTAAAGTCATCGTTTTCTGGTAAAAGAGTAGAATTACAGTATTTTCGGGTGGACAATATGGCCGATGATGAAGTGAATTTTAATAGTAGAACGGCAGCAATTAATGATAATGGTGACTTTGATACTAGCTCCCATAATGTAGAATTTTTATTTCTTGAGTTCTTTAGTAGCCATCAGAATCTTTTACTGGGTGTAATTTACCGACCAAGCAATAGAATTAATTTCAAACCCATATTGGATAAATTACCCTCACTTACTTTGGGTTATACAGAACCTATTTTAATAGGCGACTACAATGCTAGCATTCTTTTAGATAGCGGTTTGGTAGAGGATATGAGTTTAATAAATGGCTCAATGCCTACGCACAACACATCTGATGCTAGTACATTAGTTGATTTGTGCTTCGAATGCTTTTATTTGACCAACTCTCTGCCTCTGCCTTTTCTAAACACGATCATCTTTTCCTATCATATGATTTTCGGACAATAACAAAGGATCAAGCGATTAAATATAGAGATTACAAAAATTACAGGATTAGCTGAAAATCTCAATT
Source organism: Sarcophaga subvicina (assembly GCA_936449025.2). Classification (NCBI taxonomy): domain Eukaryota; kingdom Metazoa; phylum Arthropoda; class Insecta; order Diptera; family Sarcophagidae; genus Sarcophaga; species Sarcophaga subvicina. The sequence goes on from OW388081.2 coordinate 59,140,343, forward strand.
AATGAAAGGAATTACGCATATCATAGATGAACCAAATATAAGACGACTGAATTTTACGAAATTTTTAAAGCATGTAGGAGAGCCACAAATCTGACAATTAGAACCGCAAAATCAAGTTTTTTTAGCAGGTAAATTCTGATCGAATATCTACACCAGGAGAAAATGGAGAGATATTCAATCATTGGGAAAAGTGAATAATAATATTATGTCCAATGAAATGATTGATGGAAATCAGCTCAGCTCGGAATTTTCGATTATACTGGGAATTGATGCCAACTCACCTGATGCCTTCTCTACTACTGATTCAACCGAATTCAACGTTGCACAAGATGAGGTTGTTGAGACCACTCTATGCGTTATGTCCAACTCTATCGGAAGTGATGAAATTAATCCCCAAAATATGAAATTAGTTTTGCCATTTGTTCTTCCGAACATAACCCATTTACTAAATACGATAATTACATCATCTACTTTTCCTGCAATGTGGAAACGTGCCAAAATACCTGCATCTAAATAAGATTTTTTTAATTTATAAGCAGATGACCCAATACTTGTATGGCAAAGGCGTGCTTTCTGAGAGGCAGCTTGGTTTCAGACCTAATCACAGCTGTATTTCTGCGCTCATTGATCTTTCAGAAGAGTTGCGATTAAATGCGGATAACGATATGACATCATTTCTGGTTTTACTCGATTATTTTAAGGAATAGTGTGATTAACGGTGGTAAATCACACTATTCTGTGTCAAAAGTTGAAACACTTGTGCCATTTTTCGAATACTGCTGTTATGCTAATCTTGTCGCATTTACGAAGTTAATTTGTGTATCATGATGGTAATAAGTCGAACAATTTTTAACGTGTGTACCATAGGATTCGATACTTGGTCCACTTTTATATTCAATTTATTCTAATGATCTGCCATCTGAGTTGAAGTTCTGCAATGTACAAATGTACGCAGATGATGTTCAGCTATATGTTAGTTTGCCGTCTGATGTTACAAATTATATAGGCAAAATTAATTAATAGTCTTTGCCTCAATCCGAGGAAATCGAAAGGTTTCACAATAGACAAGGTAAACTCTACAACACAGCTTACACCAATATAGATTAATAATACTACTATTGAGAGTACATAATTGCTATAAATCATAGCATGCCTAGAACTTCTCATTATTATTTTTCATTCTTCGTTTGTCGATTCAATTGTTCAATACTAATTATAACTTTTATTACTTTTTATAATATTGAAAATATGAAATATATATTTAAAATAATTATAAAGATCATATTTGTACTTAAAAACACAAAAGTTTGGCGACGAGCGTAAAATCGTTTCAATTATTCATTTTTTGTGCAAGCTTATACATTTACAAAATGGATGCCGAACAATTCACCATGTTCATGAAAGTACAACAGGACTTATTCTACAAAATTGCAAAGATGTCTGTTGGTACACCTTCAAGTGCAGTGCAAGGTAACGCCAACATTCCAAACAGGGTATTTGTTCCTAATTTCGAAGCTTTTGAACCGGCTAAGGAGACATATCGAAATCATATACAGCGGTTTGAGATTTATGTGAACATGAAAGGCGTTGATGGTAGTAGCACATAATGTACGAAGCTCCTTTTAAATTCAATTGGCGCTAAGCATTTCGATAGCGTGACAGCATTAGCTGCACCAAGGATAGCAAAAGAGCTGCATTACGAAGATTTGTTGAAACTGTTCGAAAATTATTTGGCTCCAAAAAGAAATGTGCTGGTGGCACAACATAAATTTTTGTCGTCGTATAAAAGTGAAGGACAGTCTGCAGCAGATATTGGGGCAACACTTCGTAGAGATATTATCGATTGTGAATTTGTGTCGGAGTGTGCGTGCAAAAGTTCAATTGTTGATGTGTTTTAAAGGGCACAATTTTTCCGTGGGATTAACGACGGTGAAATGCGTGAGCAACTGCTTCAATCCGAGTCAACTAAATTTGATGAAATTGTTTCTAAAGCGTGCAATGCGAAAGAATTGTCACTACAACAAATTTATCCAGTCTATCCTTAAATAAAATTTTCAACAAAAAGAAAACCGTAAATCGTTCAAAATTTCAACAATCGCAGCAAAAACGAACAATTAATTATAAGCAATTGCGTATTGCTGGTTTATGTTTACGATGTGGTCGAAACGATCATTTTGCGAAGGAGTGCCGCTCCAGTTCAAAACTAAAATGCAATATATGTTCGAAACAAGGTCATGTAGCAAAAGTCCGCATTGCTTCTCTTTTGGCGTGAGAATTCAACAAATCAAATGCGAAGCGATAGTTCTGAATATGGAATTTATATTTATTTATATATATAATTTAATTTAAAATTGTTGATATTTATCGCTATGATTATTCAGATGGGAATCCTGAGCGCTGCTAAGCCAACATATCGGTCATTCATTTTTGCCCGAAGCTTGTTCAAATCCTTAAAGTTATCTAACGAAATAACTCCTACAAACATAATTTTCCTTTCTTATACGCAAGACGCAGCTCATGAAAAAATACGAGTACACGCAAAATTCAACAAACTTACGATTTTTGATGCCATTTATAATGTACCAGATGGTTGTACAGCCCTACCAGGTCGAACTTGGATACGTCGCCTAGGTATTAATCTTAATGAATTGGATCGAATGAATTCAAATATGATTGTTACCAATTCTGTTACTGATTCAAACCCAATTCAAGACTTAATGACCAAATTTGCCTCTACTTTTGAACAGGAAATTGGATGTATTCCAAATTATAAAAATGCCAACCCTAGTTACACCAAAGAACGTCAAATCCCTTACGCGTTGGTGGAACGAGTCAACAAAGAACTCGACGATTTGGAAAATATGGGAATCATCACGAAAGTAGCAGAAAGAATCCTGTTCCTGATATAGCGGTCAGACAGCTCAGTGAGGGAGACCGCGTTCAAGCAAAATATTACAACATTAATAAGCCAACATGGAAACTTGGAAATATGACTAAAAAACTCGTCGTCTTCACTATATTGTTCGTCTCGATCAGGGATTCGTTTTTAAACGCCATTTGAATCAAATTTGCACCACTAACGTACAGGCACCTACTCCAACAACGATCCATGCAAATGTCGCTGACTCAGATAACCATCCAGTTATAGATCAACAAGTCCTACAGCATCAGTGTGTAGTACCTTAAATTCATATACAGGAATTATGTGTTGAATCAACAGTGTCTTCTACAACCGCAGAACTACCGCGGGAACAAGTACTACCGTCTACTTTTCAAAATGCTGAAGCTGATTCAGCACCAAGCCGACGTCCATCTCTCCGACAACGGAAGGCACCGTCTGATCTTAGCAATTATATGCGACATTTAAATTAAGTGAGGAAGAAATGTTATAATTCTAAGTATGCCTTGAATTTGATTTACTCATATATTATAATCCATAGTATGTCAAGAATTTTCTCATTATTATTTTTTAATTCTTCGTTTGTCGATTTAATTGTTCAATTCTAATTATAACTTTTATTACATTTTTGTAATATTGAAAATATGAAATATTAAGAATCTAGGAGTTATCTTTAACAAAAGCCTTATCTGGTCCAACCATGTAAATGCTATTAGTGGTAAAACAGCTGACATGCTGCGAAAGCTTTCCCTAACGCAATATTTTACTCCGTTTAATAGTCGTATGCTGCTCGCAAAAACATACCTCATCCCTACTTTACTGTTCAGTGAACTATTTTATATTTTCTAGTTGTGGCTCAGTAAGTAAGAACAAACTCAAAATCACTTATAGCAATATTGCCAGATATGTTTATGGTCGTACAAGGTGCAGTAGAATATCTGAGTTCTCATATAAAATCTATAATACATCTTTTAAAAATTTGTTAAAATGCCGTACTCTGGCATACTTACATAAAATCATCTATAGCAGGAAACTTCATTATTTGTTCAATAGATTAGTTTTCTCAAGATATAATAGAGGATTGAAAATTAATAGCGTTAGATACCGTAAACAAATATCTGAGAGATATTTTTACGCTAATGCAATTAGACTCTGGAATGAACTCCTGAACAACATTCCTTTATTAAGCAATGCAAAGCATTTCAAGACTGCAATAATTACATTTTTTATGAACAATAATGTAGAAATATAATTAATTAATCATATTTTTTAATATAATTATAAATTTTTGGTTTTAATAATATTTATTATGTTGAACTATTTTTAAGGTTATTATTTTTGTAATATCCTTATATCCTTAACTATACAAATAAATAATATAATGTCTTGTTGTACTGAATTTACGCCTGAATAAATAAATAAATTAAATTCCAGTTTAACTTCACTCAATAAGTATTAAGATTTTATTAAAAAAGCTATCTGCATAGCAGATTAGCATATTATGTATATACATCATATAAAAAAATTTGCTGCTTTACAAGGAAATGAAAAAGTTTGATAAGTAAAAATCACTAATTATTACATATACATACTTAATTTTAGAGTAAAAAACAAATTCAGTATCATTAAAATGTTTTTTATTTTATTATTGCATATAAATACACTGTTCTGAGTTTTAGAGTTAAAATAACAACACCCGCACAATTTGCAAAATTAGTAGAAATAATATAGCAAAAACCTTAGCTTGTATAATGCTTACATGAACGTAGTGCCTGTAGATTTCAATTGAATTGGTCCGCAGTTGGTGAAAGTGTGCCTATTTTTTGATAAAGTTAAAAGTAATGCTAATATCCGGTCCATCTAAAAAATTTACTTTTTCCTATTTACTTACGCCTATAATTATCCAACATAAAAATCCATTTGGGCTTAAAAGAATGCAAACTATTTTCCCATATCCGGAACAACAATTTAAACTGCTATTGAATAAATTGAACAACCGTGTACTTAAAGACGTAAAAGAAAAAAAGCTGATGATAAAATGTGGCTTTTAAAGGATCAAGTAAAAATGAAAAAAAATTATGCATACATTTGAAAAATAAATTATTATTTATTATTATTGTGAAGCTAAGGAAGAAACATTACTTTTATATAAGCCGAACTCGAACTTAAGGAAAAAATTGAACTAGACGAGTTAAAAAATCGAATCATTGAATTTGTATCTATTTTTTTTCTTTAACCTATGAACTATATTTTGTTTATACATCATAATTAATTTCAATTATTTATATGTTTCAAAACAAAAAGCCAAATGAAAAAGTTTACAAAACTTACTTAAAGAAATAAATTCATTATTATTATAGAAATAAAAATATTTTAAAAATGATGTATTTAACTTTACACTTAATTATATCCATTAAATTTTTTTGAAGTGAACGGTCGCAATGATACTGTTAAGTACTCGTCCCATTGTGCAAAAGAAATTTCGTTTATTGCCTTTTCTTTTTATACAATTACTTTACACACAAAATTACTGTAGGGAGTACAGTCACTTTTTAACAACCGACAACATCAGACATTGCTTGGTCTGTCCTTAGAATAATTAAATATTTGTCACATGTATTTTTTGAAATAAAGTTATTTTTGAATTGTTACTTAAAAGAATGGGATCACCCCGAAAATTATAATCGCTCTAATAATTTCAATATTTACACTTGTGATAAATATTAAACAAAAAAAATTAATAAATCTACGCAATTCAATCTTCACCACCGACAACCGACTTTGAATTTGATGACAAGAATTGATGCCGCCAAAGATTAAAAAGGAATCTTCTAATTTTAAAACATCGTACGAGATTATTTCGAATTTCACAGCTTCGACATCTGCCCACATATCTAAGAACCACAAAATGGCATTAATTGGAACAATGAAACCATTTGACATCAATCACCCGGAGAACTGGCAAGGTTTGAGCTTTTTCTTGTAGCCAATGATATGCAAGCTGGTCATCAAACGGCAGTTTTCTTGACCTTAGCAGGTGCACCGCTTTATGATCTCTTGTCGTCATTGGCATCTCCTAAAAAGGTGAGTGATCTTGATATTGCTGAAGTTAAGACACTGCTAACAAATCACTTTTCTCCACGGCCATCGGAAATTGCAACTTCGGCAACGTTTTTGGTCGTATCCTTCGCGACCGTTTAGTGTGCGGCGTACAGGATGAAGCTCTACAACGAAATCTTCTAGCTGAAGCAAGCCTGAAACTACATATGGTCATAGATCGGATAAATTCGGCCGAAGCGTCATTAAAAAAATATAATAGTTATTCGTCAGGCAGATCAGATTAATCAAATAGGTAAAAGTAACCAGCAGTCTGCTAAGCACAAAAAATCACAAAAACAACGTAGGTTGCGCGAGACCAAATCCTGTAATGGAGGTGGAGGAAATCATCCCCGCACACAATGCATTCATAAAGAAACAGTCTGTTCAGCTTGTGGCATCAAGGGACATTTGCAACGTGTCTGTCGGTTTTCAAAACAGAGCGCTGCCTTTCGGAACAATCGAAATAATTTAACAAATACCAGCGAAAGTTTAGCAGATCAAACCCACAATAAATTAATCATATTTTAGGGTCGGAGAGCCGTAAGCGATCAACAGTTAATATTAATAGAAAACCTTTTACTTTTGAAATCGATTCAGGCTCGGATTATACAATAGTGTCCTCACATGCCTTTAGGCGGCTATGGACAATTGTACAGCCGAAACTTTACGAATGTAATTTAAATTTAACAGATTTTCAACATAATGTATTGATATTTGATATAGCGGAAGATTAGTCAAGGCTCTACCCGTTACAGTTGTGAGTGGCACTCAAACTATATATTAGGCTGCAACTGGTTTGAACCATTGGGTATAAGTATTCAAGTCGTCCACATTATTGAAGAATTTAACTCTATTAACAAAGTTTTGGAAAAGTACAATCATCTTTTTTCTACAGAGCTAGGAAAATTACCGGAATGTCCAGCCAATTAGACTTCCTGCTCGTCGAATTGCACTATCACTTCGGGGTCGAGTGGAAACTGAGCTTAATCGTTTGTGCAATCAAGGTATTCTAGAATTCGTTGAGTATTCAGACTGGGCAACACCGATTGTACCTGTCCCTAAAAGTGATGGAAATATAGGAAATTGAGGCGATTATAAATTGACGCTCAATAAGGCAATGTTACCACACAATTTTCAAAAAGTATTCATGAATTATGATGGAAACACTCGTTTGTGATGCCTTATGGCATGGGGGCGGTATTGAGTCACAAGTTACCAGATGGCTTTGAACGACCTATAGCTTTTTATTCCAGAACCTTATCGAAGGCGGAGCGGAATTATACACAAATCGATCGAGAAGCAACCGCTGTTGTAGCAGGTGTTAAAAAGTTTCACGACTACTTACACGGCAAAAAATTCACTTTAGTGACTGACCACCGTCCACTGCTGGGTATTTTTTGTACAGCTAAGCCAACACCACACACACACAGTTATGCTTCGCCGGTGCATTTTTTAAACGGTTATGAATTTAAACTTGTTTATAGAGAAAACAAGAAAATGGATAATGCTGAATATTTTAAGTCGCCTACCAGATGAAACAGAGCAGCCTTTTGAAAATAAGGAAGAGGAGGTTATATATATATTATTATGATATATATATATTATTACTATATTTTATTATATATATTTTTTTTATATATATTATATTTTATATATATTATATTTTATATATATTATATTTTATATATATATATATATATTACATGTATATATATATATATATATATATATATATAATATATATATAAAATATATACATATATATTTAACGATTTAAGTTATCGTCAATAAAATGCTTTAGCAGTTTAAATGATAATTACTAAATTTTATTTTTTATTTATTTATTTTATTGTATTTGCCTATGGAAATATTCCTTGCAGGCAATTTATTAAAGTTACAAAATATCAATTTTAAAAAACTACGAATTTAAATATATAATTACATTATTTTTTATAACATTATTTGATGAAGAAAAATCTATTAGCATATACTATTTATTAAATTCTTTACACGTTCTTCTTATTGGATCAGCACCAGCGTAGTTGGATCTAAAAAATTTTATTGATAATGGGGAAAAATTACGTGACAGACATTGAGGAACATTAAACGTGATATTATGGATTAAAAAACTGGAGCCTATAACACCAGTAATTACATTGAATGTGAACGAGATATTTAACATAGTTCTGCGGCTTTTAAGTGTTCAGTCCTCGGAGACAAAACATCAAAAATTGCTTTTGTACAGATTCGATGACGTCGGAATATTTTTTATATAGAGGATCCCATATTATGGAACCATACTCGAGAATAGGCCTTACAAGAGATGTGTAGAGCAATTTAGTAACATAAGGATCGTTAAATTCCTTTGCCCACCGTTTTATAAAACCAAGTACGCTTCTAGCTTTATTTACTGTCATAGTTATGTGCGGGATAAAATTTAGTTTAGGATCAAGTAGAACTCCTAGATCCAAGAAGTTATCTACAAGCCCAAGCTCGTATCCATCAAAAGCATAGTTTGCAGGAATCGGATTATTTCTTACAAATCTCATGTATTTAAATTTTTTGAGATTAAGCTGCATTAGATTTAAATTACACCCTAAATGAAACGAATTTAGGTCATATAGAGAAGTTTCTGATCGGAACTTTGGCGATAACTCAAGAAAATTTTTACGTCGTTAATAAACAATGAAAACAGAAGCGGTCCAAGATGGCTACCTTGAGGTACCCCAGAAAGGACATCAATACTTCTGGAGCAGCAGTTTTTAAAAGTACGGTTTGTTTTAGACTAAGATCAGAAAATCCCAATAAATAAAGTTTCTTCCTCAAAAGTACATGATTGACTTTATCGAAGGCCTTGCTGAAATCCGTGTAGATAACGTCTGTTTGTTGCTGATGAAAAAATCCTCGATACACAACTGTTGAGAGATGAAGCAGGTTTGTTGTAGTAGAACACTTTTTTCTAAAAAAACTACTTTTAAATTTTAACGAGAAAATGTTCTTTTCTGTAGAAAAGATTTTTGAAGTCAAGTCCCGTTTATTATTTTTTGTGTTGCCAAAAAGGCGATTTTTAAAGATGATAAAGTTAAAGTTGATTTGTAGTGCTGATACAGTACTCCCCCATTAGACTGAAACCGGCTCATAAAAAACGAAGTGGAATTCGAACCTGACGACTAGAGCGAGTGTTCGAAGTCTATATCGGTTTAGTATTTGTTTTCTGAGTTGTAGTTTGGGGTCTGTTTGATGTCGAAGCTGGCTCGGAATTTGTTGTATAATTAGCTGCTATATTTTGAGGTTGAGATTGTAAGTTATTTTTTACTGGATGCAGTTCATCAGTGATGTAAGCTGGCTTAAGTCTATCGGTCGATATCGTATTTTCTTTGTTATTTATAATGATTTTGAAAAACTTTTCACTCCTTTCCAAGACCTGATTGGAACCTTCGTAAGGTTCGAATCATTACGAAAAAATACGTGCGTGCACGAGCCCAAATCTGGATGTTTAAACGTCTTAGTTTCGCCATGTCATGCAATTTGTTGAGGTTGGATATGACTTCCCGCAGGTCATTAGGCACTTCGGTTTCTGTATTTACATTACTTTGAGCCACAAAAAATTCTCCCGGGATTCGCAGCGTTGTTCCAAAACTAGTTCAGCAGGAGAAGCTTTAATGTCTTCTTTTTAAGTTGTTCTTAAGCTCAGTAAAATGAGTGGTAACAATTTTGTCCATCGATTTTGGTCGTGACATAAGATTGGAGCTTTTAGCGTTCTATGTCATTTTTGAATTATGCCTTTTGCCTGGGGTGGTATGGCGTTGTTCGAAGTTGGTTATAGATTGTATAGATAACGTGGTATAGATAACGTGTTAACTCGTTAAAAGATTTGACTCAAGTTGTCGGCCTTGGTCACACGTTATGTTTGCTGGGATGCCAAAACGTCGATCCAACCTGATATAAGAGCTTGAGCTACCATTGTTGCTGACATATCGACTATAATTATTGCCTCCGGCCAGCGGCTAAATCTGTCTATTATAGAGAGACAATAGTGGTATCCATCATTCGGAGGAAATGGACCTGCTATATCAATGTTTATGTGTGAAAAACGACTGTCGCAGTTTTTATATTGTTGCAGTGGTGATTTTGTGCGACGCATTATTTTTGATCGTTGGCAGTGTATGCAACTGCGAGCAAACTCAATACTGTCTCGATGAATATTTGGCCACACGAACCTGCTTGTCATTAATTTTGCAGTGCCTTGAGTACCAGGGTGTGAAAGGTTATGTGTAGCTTGTAAAAACTTTTTTCGCAAAGACGGACAAAACGGAAGGACACTTTCTTTGAGAATCGAGCTCTTTGTAAAATTTTTGGTTTCTTCAAAATCAATAGACGGACTATTTGAGACAGATGATATCCTCGAAAGCATATCTGCGGTAATGTTTTCCTTTCTGGATATGTGTCAGATGTCAGCTGTTATTTGAACAATATAATCAAGTTGCCTTGCTTGCCGATTGTTTGCTTTTTCGAGATTTTGTCGAAGGGCATACGTAACAAGTTTATGATCAGTATATATATGTGACGAACGCGACCCTCCATCTTATATTTGAAGTGTCTTACTGCTCAACAAATCGCCGTTAGCTCACGATCGTAAGTGCTATGACGTAATTGAGTTTTGTCGAATTTTTTTAGAGAAAAACTCGAGCGCTTGAATCTGGCCAGTAACGATTTGGTGTAAGTCGGCAACAGCTGCAATGTTGGAGGCATCGACCCAGAGTGAAATTTCTGCTTCGTGAGCTGGGTGTCCGAGTAATGCGGCATTTGCTAGTTGAGATTTACAATTTTCGAAGGACGTTCTAGTTTCATCACTCCGCGCTAGTTGAGTTCGGTCATTTTTTATGTTACCTGATCTCATTGCTAATAGAGGTGCTTGTACTTCAATGGCTTGTGGTATAAATCGCCTATAGAAATTAATGATAGCAAGAAATCTCTTTAACTCGTTTACCTGTGTTGGTTTTTTATGATTTTGTATAGGTTCGACGCAGTCTGGTGACGGTTCCATGGCTTGTGGAGTTATTATATGGCCGAGAAATTAAATCTTAGACAAACTCACATTTAGCCAAGTTGATAGCTAAGTTATGTTTTTATAAGCTTTTGTAATTCGTAATGGCTGTTTTCGGGACATCATCAGGGTGAACGGGCACTGCAGATCGAGCTTAGAAAATATAGTCTTTCCATGCAAAACTTTCCATGTTGTAAAATCCTGAAGACACGGCAGTGGATAACGATCTGGCACAGTAATTGCATTAAGTGCCCTATAGTCGCCGCATGGCCTCCAATTACCATTGGCTTTTTTACCATGTGCAATGGGAAGCAGCTATCTGATGGTCTACATATACCGATTTTAATGAGGTTTTCAAATTCAGTTCGAGCTGCAGACAAACGCCGCGGACGTAAGAAGACAGGAAATCCTGTTGTTTCAATACGGTGAACAACCGGTGACTCTATAAGAGTTTCTTGTTTTGCAAGGTGCGTAATGTTTGTAAAATCTTTTAGAATCTCGACAAACGGTGTAGAAGATTGTAAAATCTTTACTGATCTTTACTTTGCGTGAGGATTCCAACGGAGTTGAGCTGGGTTGAGTTGTCAATTAATATTTTTGTCTAAGGTCGATGAGTAAACCAAAATGACACAAGAAATCTGAAGCAATAATATGGGAGCTAATATCAGCAATTATGAAAGTCCACCAAAAGTCGCGACCAAAACCGAGGTTGACTTTGATTATTGCCTCTCCGTAAACCTTAGTAAGCAAGCCGTTGCACCAAGTGGCATTTACCCTGAAAAGCTGGCCAAAAAGGCAAAAATTAATTTAAAGAAATTTAAGAAACTGAGTATGCTGTTCGATAGACAACAAAATTCTGCGTTATATAGTGAATTTTCACGACTTTAGGTTGAGATTTGTAGATTTGGGACGATGTCAAAATCAGGAAAATGAAGAAAATTATATAAATTTTTGGTGTTTTTTTGAAATTTTAATAGGTTTATATGATATATTGGTTGATATATGATTATATTGATTTTTTTATTTGAAAGGTATGTCGGTTTTCAAAACAGAGCGCTGCCTTTCGGAACAATCGAAATAATTTAACAAATACCAGCGAGAGTTTAGCAGATCAAACCCACAATAAATTAATCATATTTTAGGGTCGGAGAGCCGTAAGCGATCAACAGTTAATATTAATAGAAAACCTTTTACTTTTGAAATCGATTCAGGCTCGGATTATACAATAGTGTCCTCACATGCCTTTAGGCGGCTATGGACAATTGTACAGCCGAAACTTTACGAATGTAATTTAAATTTAACAGATTTTCAACATAATGTATTGATATTTGATATAGCGGAAGATTAGTCAAGGCTCTACCCGTTACAGTTGTGAGTGGCACTCAAACTATATATTAGGCTGCAACTGGTTTGAACCATTGGGTATAAGTATTCAAGTCGTCCACATTATTGAAGAATTTAACTCTATTAACAAAGTTTTGGAAAAGTACAATCATCTTTTTTCTACAGAGCTAGGAAAATTACCGGAATGTCCAGCCAATTAGACTTCCTGCTCGTCGAATTGCACTATCACTTCGGGGTCGAGTGGAAACTGAGCTTAATCGTTTGTGCAATCAAGGTATTCTAGAATTCGTTGAGTATTCAGACTGGGCAACACCGATTGTACCTGTCCCTAAAAGTGATGGAAATATAGGAAATTGAGGCGATTATAAATTGACGCTCAATAAGGCAATGTTACCACACAATTTTCAAAAAGTATTCATGAATTATGATGGAAACACTCGTTTGTGATGCCTTATGGCATGGGGGCGGTATTGAGTCACAAGTTACCAGATGGCTTTGAACGACCTATAGCTTTTTATTCCAGAACCTTATCGAAGGCGGAGCGGAATTATTCACAAATCGATCGAGAAGCAACCGCTGTTGTAGCAGGTGTTAAAAAGTTTCACGACTACTTACACGGCAAAAAATTCACTTTAGTGACTGACCACCGTCCACTGCTGGGTATTTTTTGTACAGCTAAGCCAACACCACACACACACAGTTATGCTTCGCCGGTGCATTTTTTAAACGGTTATGAATTTAAACTTGTTTATAGAGAAAACAAGAAAATGGATAATGCTGAATATTTTAAGTCGCCTACCAGATGAAACAGAGCAGCCTTTTGAAAATAAGGAAGAGGAGGTTATATATATATTATTATGATATATATATATTATTACTATATTTTATTATATATATTTTTTTTATATATATTATATTTTATATATATTATATTTTATATATATTATATTTTATATATATATATATATATTACATGTATATATATATATATATATATATATATATAATATATATATAAAATATATACATATATATTTAACGATTTAAGTTATCGTCAATAAAATGCTTTAGCAGTTTAAATGATAATTACTAAATTTTATTTTTTATTTATTTATTTTATTGTATTTGCCTATGGAAATATTCCTTGCAGGCAATTTATTAAAGTTACAAAATATCAATTTTAAAAAACTACGAATTTAAATATATAATTACATTATTTTTTATAACATTATTTGATGAAGAAAAATCTATTAGCATATACTATTTATTAAATTCTTTACACGTTCTTCTTATTGGATCAGCACCAGCGTAGTTGGATCTAAAAAATTTTATTGATAATGGGGAAAAATGACGTGACAGACATTGAGGAACATTAAACGTGATATTATGGATTAAAAAACTGGAGCCTATATCACCAGTAATTACATTGAATGTGAACGAGATATTTAACATAGTTCTGCGGCTTTTAAGTGTTCAGTCCTCGGAGACAAAACATCAAAAATTGCTTTTGTACAGATTCGATGACGTCGGAATATTTTTTATATAGAGGATCCCATATTATGGAACCATACTCGAGAATAGGCCTTACAAGAGATGTGTAGAGCAATTTAGTAACATAAGGATCGTTAAATTCCTTTGCCCACCGTTTTATAAAACCAAGTACGCTTCTAGCTTTATTTACTGTCATAGTTATGTGCGGGATAAAATTTAGTTTAGGATCAAGTAGAACTCCTAGATCCAAGAAGTTATCTACAAGCCCAAGCTCGTATCCATCAAAAGCATAGTTTGCAGGAATCGGATTATTTCTTACAAATCTCATGTATTTAAATTTTTTGAGATTAAGCTGCATTAGATTTAAATTACACCCTAAATGAAACGAATTTAGGTCATATAGAGAAGTTTCTGATCGGAACTTTGGCGATAACTCAAGAAAATTTTTACGTCGTTAATAAACAATGAAAACAGAAGCGGTCCAAGATGGCTACCTTGAGGTACCCCAGAAAGGACATCAATACTTCTGGAGCAGCAGTTTTTAAAAGTACGGTTTGTTTTAGACTAAGATCAGAAAATCCCAATAAATAAAGTTTCTTCCTCAAAAGTACATGATTGACTTTATCGAAGGCCTTGCTGAAATCCGTGTAGATAACGTCTGTTTGTTGCTGATGAAAAAATCCTCGATACACAACTGTTGAGAGATGAAGCAGGTTTGTTGTAGTAGAACACTTTTTTCTAAAAAAACTACTTTTAAATTTTAACGAGAAAATGTTCTTTTCTGTAGAAAAGATTTTTGAAGTCAAGTCCCGTTTATTATTTTTTGTGTTGCCAAAAAGGCGATTTTTAAAGATGATAAAGTTAAAGTTGATTTGTAGTGCTGATACAGTACTCCCCCATTAGACTGAAACCGGCTCATAAAAAACGAAGTGGAATTCGAACCTGACGACTAGAGCGAGTGTTCGAAGTCTATATCGGTTTAGTATTTGTTTTCTGAGTTGTAGTTTGGGGTCTGTTTGATGTCGAAGCTGGCTCGGAATTTGTTGTATAATTAGCTGCTATATTTTGAGGTTGAGATTGTAAGTTATTTTTTACTGGATGCAGTTCATCAGTGATGTAAGCTGGCTTAAGTCTATCGGTCGATATCGTATTTTCTTTGTTATTTATAATGATTTTGAAAAACTTTTCACTCCTTTCCAAGACCTGATTGGAACCTTCGTAAGGTTCGAATCATTACGAAAAAATACGTGCGTGCACGAGCCCAAATCTGGATGTTTAAACGTCTTAGTTTCGCCATGTCATGCAATTTGTTGAGGTTGGATATGACTTCCCGCAGGTCATTAGGCACTTCGGTTTCTGTATTTACATTACTTTGAGCCACAAAAAATTCTCCCGGGATTCGCAGCGTTGTTCCAAAACTAGTTCAGCAGGAGAAGCTTTAATGTCTTCTTTTTAAGTTGTTCTTAAGCTCAGTAAAATGAGTGGTAACAATTTTGTCCATCGATTTTGGTCGTGACATAAGATTGGAGCTTTTAGCGTTCTATGTCATTTTTGAATTATGCCTTTTGCCTGGGGTGGTATGGCGTTGTTCGAAGTTGGTTATAGATTGCATAGATAACGTGGTATAGATAACGTGTTAACTCGTTAAAAGATTTGACTCAAGTTGTCGGCCTTGGTCACACGTTATGTTTGCTGGGATGCCAAAACGTCGATCCAACCTGATATAAGAGCTTGAGCTACCATTGTTGCTGACATATCGACTATAATTATTGCCTCCGGCCAGCGGCTAAATCTGTCTATTATAGAGAGACAATAGTGGTATCCATCATTCGGAGGAAATGGACCTGCTATATCAATGTTTATGTGTGAAAAACGACTGTCGCAGTTTTTATATTGTTGCAGTGGTGATTTTGTGCGACGCATTATTTTTGATCGTTGGCAGTGTATGCAACTGCGAGCAAACTCAATACTGTCTCGATGAATATTTGGCCACACGAACCTGCTTGTCATTAATTTTGCAGTGCCTTGAGTACCAGGGTGTGAAAGGTTATGTGTAGCTTGTAAAAACTTTTTTCGCAAAGACGGACAAAACGGAAGGACACTTTCTTTGAGAATCGAGCTCTTTGTAAAATTTTTGGTTTCTTCAAAATCAATAGACGGACTATTTGAGACAGATGATATCCTCGAAAGCATATCTGCGGTAATGTTTTCCTTTCTGGATATGTGTCAGATGTCAGCTGTTATTTGAACAATATAATCAAGTTGCCTTGCTTGCCGATTGTTTGCTTTTTCGAGATTTTGTCGAAGGGCATACGTAACAAGTTTATGATCAGTATATATATATATGTGACGAACGCGACCCTCCATCTTATATTTGAAGTGTCTTACTGCTCAATAAATCGCCGTTAGCTCACGATCGTAAGTGCTATGACGTAATTGAGTTTTGTCGAATTTTTTTAGAGAAAAACTCGAGCGCTTGAATCTGGCCAGTAACGATTTGGTGTAAGTCGGCAACAGCTGCAATGTTGGAGGCATCGACCCAGAGTGAAATTTCTGCTTCGTGAGCTGGGTGTCCGAGTAATGCGGCATTTGCTAGTTGAGATTTACAATTTTCGAAGGACGTTCTAGTTTCATCACTCCGCGCTAGTTGAGTTCGGTCATTTTTTATGTTACCTGATCTCATTGCTAATAGAGGTGCGTGTACTTCAATGGCTTGTGGTATAAATCGCCTATAGAAATTAATGATAGCAAGAAATCTCTTTAACTCGTTTACCTGTGTTGGTTTTTTATGATTTTGTATAGGTTCGACGCAGTCTGGTGACGGTTCCATGGCTTGTGGAGTTATTATATGGCCGAGAAATTAAATCTTAGACAAACTCACATTTAGCCAAGTTGATAGCTAAGTTATGTTTTTATAAGCTTTTGTAATTCGTAATGGCTGTTTTCGGGACATCATCAGGGTGAACGGGCACTGCAGATCGAGCTTAGAAAATATAGTCTTTCCATGCAAAACTTTCCATGTTGTAAAATCCTGAAGACACGGCAGTGGATAACGATCTGGCACAGTAATTGCATTAAGTGCCCTATAGTCGCCGCATGGCCTCCAATTACCATTGGCTTTTTTACCATGTGCAATGGGAAGCAGCTATCTGATGGTCTACATATACCGATTTTAATGAGGTTTTCAAATTCAGTTCGAGCTGCAGACAAACGCCGCGGACGTAAGAAGACAGGAAATCCTGTTGTTTCAATACGGTGAACAACCGGTGACTCTATAAGAGTTTCTTGTTTTGCAAGGTGCGTAATGTTTGTAAAATCTTTTAGAATCTCGACAAACGGTGTAGAAGATTGTAAAATCTTTACTGATCTTTACTTTGCGTGAGGATTCCAACGGAGTTGAGCTGGGTTGAGTTGTCAATTAATATTTTTGTCTAAGGTCGATGAGTAAACCAAAATGACACAAGAAATCTGAAGCAATAATATGGGAGCTAATATCAGCAATTATGAAAGTCCACCAAAAGTCGCGACCAAGACCGAGGTTGACTTTGATTATTGCCTCTCCGTAAACCTTAGTAAGCAAGCCGTTGCACCAAGTGGCATTTACCCTGAAAAGCTGGCCAAAAAGGCAAAAATTAATTTAAAGAAATTTAAGAAACTGAGTATGCTGTTCGATAGACAACAAAATTCTGCGTTATATAGTGAATTTTCACGACTTTAGGTTGAGATTTGTAGATTTGGGACGATGTCAAAATCAGGAAAATGAAGAAAATTATATAAATTTTTGGTGTTTTTTTGAAATTTTAATAGGTTTATATGATATATTGGTTGATATATGATTATATTGATTTTTTTATTTGAAAGGTATGAGCAAGTGCTACTTTCAGTTTATATATATATATATCGCTTACATTAATGTTAAAATTATTCGTTCAAAATTTAAAAATAATAAAAATTTCATATTTTTTTATCCTACCTAAAAAAAGTAAAGGTTTTTAAAGGTGAAAGTAGTTTTTAGTAGTTCAATGTTATATACCACAATATGAACTCTCTACATTCAGGAACAAAAAAAAGTTTGCGCAAATTTGCACAATTCATTTTATCGATTTTTTGAAAATATATGAGCAAATGTGTTAGGTCCCTTTTATCAAATTTTACAGACGACGCAAAAAACATAGTAGCTTTTCCAATTTTTAAAATTTGTAAACTTTTTAAACGCAATTATTTTTACAAAATAGCTCTCTTTAAATGACCTAGATCAAAAATTAATAATTTTAAGCAGTGACCATTTTATAAGCTGCAGTACACAAAAATCGCGAAGGAATAAAAAAGCATTTTCGTCAGATATTATTAAATTACTCCTTCCTGACATTGATGATGAAAATGATAACGATTTTAACGATTGTGGTTAGTTTCACTTTTTAAGTATTTTTAAGTTAAATATCAAATAATGTAAAATAAATATTATGAATAAATATTAATTATCATAGAACTTTAAAAACTTAATTACATATGTATATCGACTATTATAACAATATGAGATGTATGTTTGATTTTCTTACGTATGTGGTACATAGAGGCACTTATGATCCGATCATAATAAAATCAGGTCAAATGATTCACATTCATATTAAACATGTTTATGTCGAATTTCATCGAGGTAATAAAATTTTTAAGCCAATTATAATTGCTAAGCATATTTTCTTAAGGGGCCCTATTTTGGCCCTAGGGGCAATTATGGACCGACCATAACAAAATTTGATAATATGATTCAGATTTACAAAATACACGTTCATACCGAATTTCATCACGATACCGATGTTTTTAAGCCATTCATAAGCACAAACGTGAACTTGAACTAGGGTCAAATGTAACCGGTTTCCACCAAACTTTACACCATGATTTCTTAGGCACAGAACTGATCCATGCTAAATTTTATCATGATTGTTGCATAATTACCATAATTATGTGTAAACAAGTGCAATTTCGAGGGGAATTTGTATGGGGGCTAGGGGAAATCACGGACCGATTTGAACCAAAATCAGTTGGATTCATCCTTGGGCCTAATTATCACTAACACTATCAAAAAATTCCAGCTATTAACTCATAAAACTCTTCTATTAATTTTGGCCAAGTTTTCAGGCAAAATGCCCCTCTGTGCGTTGGCAGCAAAAAGCTACATCTCTGTTGGCTGTAGTTTTGCTGTATTAGAGGACTTAGGGACTACTGAAATGTCAGCTCCAGAATCTATAAGATAACCAATGTTCGTGTCCCTATCAGTAATTTGGAGACGATATGAGATGGTAGCTTGCGTAAGTTCTCCGATTTGTGATGTATTGGTGTCGGTTAGTCATTATTGTTGGTTGCTTTCTCCAGATGCAAAAGCACACGGTTTTCGACAAGAACGAGCAATTACGCCATATGTTCGATGATACCAGCATGTGGATGTTGCATCGTTGTTGTTGTCATAAACATAGTTTCTAGAACGTTGTCTATAAAGATTGGTGGTATTACCTGATTCTTCTAACACAAAGTTTCTTTATAACCTGTGTCAGTTGCACAAATTGCTGTAGTATTTCAGTAAAATCGTTGCTTTCTGTTTCCTTTTTGAGATTATGTTGACTTCTTCAACTGAATTTATATTACGTAGCCCAAGTGAGTCACGTTATAAGCGGCTTTGCTGACTGTCAGCAAAATATTCCATTAGCTTTGATTTTATGTATTCGTACTTGTTTTGTTGAGGTGCTACTTCGATAATAGAATGCAGCGCAATTAATTTTTGTGGTGGAACTTGGGCCATTGTTATATTGTACTTCAGTTGATCGCGTTGTATTCCTAAAACTGCAAACCAGAATTCAAGATACATAAAATAGGATCCGATAATTGTAGAACTCATATTGGCTGGAGTTAAGCTAACAGTCGAAGATGCATCCACACTTACGTTGTGTGCTCCTTGTTGGGCATCTTCCATTTCGACACCTTCATTTTTTTCTTTGCCGCCAGCCATTTTCTCAAATCAAAAATTCTAAATCAAAAATTAAGCTACTGGGATTACCCGTATCAAGACTTAAATCTTGGTCAGAATCTACCACTTCATCATCTGTATCATCGCAAGGAAATAAACGGTTATACAAATCGACAGCAAATTCCTTGGACTCTGCTTTGGTGGAATACTTCAAAATATGGTCATTAGTTGGATACTTTCCTGAACTTAGGTACACAATAAGGGTGTTTATTACTTTAATTCTACGATCAGTAATTCTTATCATTAGCCTGTTGCATAATTCTTGCGCATATTGTGTGTTAATTCTGTTTAGATTATTAAATAAAAATTTATGAATTGCTTCTCCTTCTATAAGTGTTGCAGAATCCTTTGATAATTCTTTAATTGCTATTTCTAATGGTTGCAAAGTTTTCCAAAGATTTTCCAAAGCTTCAATTTCGATAGGTGAGAATGGTATTAAAGAAAAGTCCATCAAAGCATGGTTCACACATTTCCATATTTCAATCATTTTCGATAACCAATTCCATCTGTGTTTTATGTCACATACCAATCTAAGTTCTTTACCTTCTTGGTTTTTTACAAAATACTGAAGTCGTTTTTGCTTTTCCTTTGATTTATTGAAAATGTTTACGTATTTTCGCAATTTTGCCACAACTTCTCCAACTTCAGAGCAGACAGAAAGGGTACTATCTATGTCAATGCCGATATTGTTTTCTTCCTCACCTTCGCCTTCTTTATTTCCATCATTATCATCAGAATTTTCTTCCTCACTTTCATTAATTTCTTCAGTGGAACGATTTTTGGAATATATAACATCCACTACGCACAAAAGAATGGCATGATTCATGCAAAGCTGTGATTCTGGTAAAATATGACTACCATATTTTTTCATAACAGCTGCCTAATCATGTGTTGAAGCGACGACATCAGTTTCGAGGGATAAGTTAAATTCCTCCAATTTTTTTGTTACTAGATATTCAATATTAACTGCCGCACCACGAATCTTAACTTCTTTTAACCCTAGATTAAACACTTCATGTACATGCTTTGTGGGATCATATGATCGCATTGAAACGTTAATGTATTTCATATTTGAGTTGTCGCTCCATTCATCCACTATTATTGAAAACCTTCCATTTTGATTTTTGATTAATTTTAATTTTTCTACAGTTTCCAATTTTTTATCATTATAAAATTTTTCAATTAAATTTCAAATTGTATTTTCACTTTCAGGCATTTTAAAGCCTTTCATATTTAAATATTCTGTAATTATTTTGGAATTTTGTACGGCTCTTACTGACATGCCATCTTCGGCTACGCATCTAGCAAAAATGTCATTACAACCTTTGATGTTTTTAAACTTCAATTTGGGAAATGGGATTTTTTCAACATTTGATGATGACGGGGCCTCTTTTATAGTTGGTCAGTAGATTTACTTGGCAGTTCAATTTTATGAACGCTGCGAAGATAATTTCTCAATCCGGACGTTGATGATCCTCGGCAACTTAAAATTTTTGGGTATTTTGTGCATCTAGCATTTTCCGACTTGTCATTTTTTGTAAAATATTTCCACACGGTACTCATTTATAACAAAAAATTAAAAAATATTTTAATTTTCATGTACATATGTATATACTTTATCATGAAACAAAGAATACAAGATAGCGCATTCACGTTGACAAAATTTTATTGTTCTGCGCATGTACGTCACAGTACACTCACACGAACGCATATCGTTATTATTATTTATTATTAAACCCTTTTTACTAAATTTGTTAGATTTTTTAACAATTTTACTTTAATATATTTGCATTTATATAATTTTTAAACAGTTTGTTAACAACTTTTTTATCCCCATTGATTCAAGTTCCAATAATTATAATGAAACACAAACTCAAATGTTAATATGTATATTTATTTTATAAAATACTATTTTTTAGATATTTATTGTAGGTACATTGTAGTTTTAATTTTTAATTTTTATGTGTATATTTAAGACAATAGTCATACATGAAACGGATGAATCCTGCCGAATTAGAATATTCAAAAACCGAAACCGGGAACCGATTAACCTGTTTTCTTACTTTTAAAAACCGACCGGTTTCGAATATTTCAAATTTTAGAAGTATTCGACAAACCGGTTTTTTATTTTTCTCCTCTTTTTGTAAATATACAAATGAAATTATTTATATTTAAAAAAAAATTTCTAGTTTTTTGTAAACATGCTTTTGTTTATCCTGAACACTTCTCTTTTAAGTTTTTATATTTCTTCTGGCTTCTCACACCACTCATGTTGTGTGTGTTAATTTTATACATGAGTGGCGGGACCTACAGTTTTAAAGTCGACTCCGAACGACAGATTTTTGAGAAACTTTTCCTGACAATTTTATTCACTCTCAGAGTTTTTGCCAGAAATCTGCTGAGAGGAAGTCGCCGAAGAAATATTTTTTTCATATTTCGTTTTTTTGTCAATGATAATTGTGCATTCAAAGTGAACAGAAGTCTTCTGCAACTTAAGTATTTTCAAAAGAAAACGAAATAAAAAAATAAAACAACAAAAAATTTTCTAAAATATACAAACAATTAGCTAAAAACAAACAAGAAAGAAGATCACATAAAAAACAAATACATTAACTGGTCAAGCAAGTTTCTTAATACCTATACTTTATTAGGGATTAAGAACGAATACAAGTAGTGATGATGATTCCAGTTCAAGTGATGATAATTTGCATGGCAAAATGTAATAACAAAACGAAAAAAAATTTTAAAACCAACAAATATTGAAAAAAGCCATAAGAGATTTGATGAGCCTAGTTCTTCGAATGTAAATAAATTTGCTACCCTTGCAGATGATGAAGAAAATGATAATGATGATTATAATATGGAAACTGAGAAAATTATTAAACTGCCACCTATATTTGTGAATAATGTGACAAATATAAATAAAATGACCAAATGCATTTGTAGCGTGATTTCTGATAGTGATTTTAATTATAAAAGTTTAAATGACGGTCAGATTAAACTCAATAAAAAGTCGGTTGAGGCGTATCGGAAGTTAACTAAATATTTTGACTCCAACAAGTTAAGTTACCATACTTACCAGTTAAAAAGTGATCATACTACTAATGTAGAAGATATAAAAGCCGACCTTCTACTTAAAGGTCATGCTGTAAGGTTTGTTACTTGTTCGATCGCTTGGTTTGTAGCAAGAAAAATTATCAACACGTAAAATAAGCTGTTTTACTGCAGCTAAAATACTTGTGTTTTTGTATTAACAAACCAAACAGGTGAACAGTTGTATAGAAATTTCCAGTTCTTTCTCCTTTGGCGTCTAACACGTAAAAAAATGCAAGAGAAGGCTATAAATGTCATTTTAGTTTTTGCATGGTTGCATTGAAGTGCAGGAACACTGGTGACTTGAAGTGCAGTAGCACTGTTGCATTTTTACGGTGTGTAACAAAATATGTTACACGACGTAACATAGCCCCCTCCGTAAAGTTCGTAGCGTTAGCAGAAGTTTACGATTTTACATCGAGTTTGGCCAGCTTAACTACAGGTCGTGTGAACAGGCCTTGTTTCGTCTTTACTAATGCACTTCTTACGGCACCATCCTTACCACGGTGCACATCTATTACCACACCCTTTAGCCACTCATTACGTTTAGTATTCTCATCGACTATTTTAATAATATCACCAATTACTATTTGCTGTAACGAATTATCATACCACTTAGTACGCCTGGTCAAGGCAAGAAACTCAGCTGCGTCTATCAAAGTGTTTTCGATGAATGGTTTAAAGTCTGTACATACCTGTTTAGATTTAAGAATTTTACGCAGAAATTTTAGAATTATCATCTGGCACCTGCGAAGCTTTTCCCAGCTGCTAAAACGTATTGGGTCAGCCGTAATTAAAGAGAACGTCGGTTTCGGTTTCTTCAAGATGGTGTGACATAAAACTTCACTCGAACTTACCTGATGAATAATTTCAGATGTGGGCCAGGCATCTGTGTTATGGCTTAGAAACAGCGGCGCATTGAACCAGCGACCTTTTCTATCTAAGTCCGGCATACCTTTCCAGTTGGTAGCGTCGTCTGCGACATTTTGGGATGATGGAACCCATCTCCATTCTGACACATCTGATTCTTCCAAAATTTCGCCGATTCGAACAGCCACAAATTGTTGAAATTTCCTTGCATCGGAATTGATCCAGTATAAAACATCTTTCGAGTCAGACCAAAACACTCGGCGTTTTATTTTCAGAGATAAGTCATTACAACAGAATTTGCAAATACGTAGTCCAAGTATATATATTAACTCCATTTTGGGCACTGATATAGGTTTCAAGGGTGCCACTCGTGTTTTGGAGGCTACAAGTGAGCAGATTACCTGATTGTCATACTCGGCACGTAAGTAAGCAACAGCAGCGTATGCGTATATGCTAGCATCGG
Source organism: Sarcophaga subvicina (assembly GCA_936449025.2). Lineage (NCBI taxonomy): Eukaryota > Metazoa > Arthropoda > Insecta > Diptera > Sarcophagidae > Sarcophaga > Sarcophaga subvicina. The sequence continues at coordinate 59,164,671 of OW388081.2, forward strand.
AGAAGATATGAAGCTGTACGTTATTTGACTTGCTTACCAGCGGATAGCATCTTGGGACATTCACCATGGAAATGTTTTTTAACAATTTTATCCATAGTCCCCATTTTTCTCGTTCGGCTGCTTGTATTTTTTCGTCCCAGTTAACCTTCGACCTCCATATATCTTGTAAGAGTATTTTGGCGTGTATAACAACGTTTCCCAGTAGACCAAGTGGATCAAAAATAGTCATTACTACTCGAAGTACATCTCGCTTTGTAGGGTGCATATCTTCATCAAAAATGTTTGTATTAAAATTTTGAAAAAATGTCATACTGTCTTCTGAGGGGTCCCACCACATACCTAGGACCTTTTCATATTTATTTTGCTGATCTACAAAAACCTTCTGCGAATTTTTATTGATTTTGTCTAGGCTGCCTAATATCTTTTGTGAGTTCGAGAGCCAATTGCGCATTTCAAAGCCGCCATCTAAATGTATTGTTCGGACTGCTTTGGCCAACTCAATCATCTCATCTTCAGTGTCCACACTTTGTAGCCAATCATCAACAAAGGTATTATTTAAGACGGCTTGTACAGTTGCGGGATGTTTCCCTGCGTACCTTTCTGCGTTTTTATTTTTAATATAATTTACAATAGACGGAGAACATGATGCACCAAACGTCATAACGGTCATTGCATAAACATCAATCGATCGGTAGAAATCACCTCCTCGCCATAGGAATTGTTGAAAACGTTGGTCTTCCTTTCTGACACGGATCTGGTGAAACATTTCACGAACATCGCCGGTAATGGCGATTGGCCTTTCACGAAATCGAATTAATATACCTACTAATGATTTGAGTAAGTCCGGCCCTGTTAGTAATACAGAGTTTAATGAAATATTCTCGACGGCGGCAGCTGCATCCCAAACTATACGACGCTTGCGTTTGTTTTTATTTTCTACTACAAAAATTGGAATATACCAAGATTCGCCATTGTTGTGAATTTCACTTGATGTCAATTTTCGAATATACCCATTTGTCTCATAGTCTATCATTTTCTGAACTAGAAATGTTTTCAGTGATTCGTCACGCTGCATCTTTGCTTCTAAACAAGCCAGTCGTCGTTTTGCCATTGGGAGTGAATTAAGTAAACATATTTTATCGTATTTCCACAACAAACCAGTTTCCTATCGTTTTTCATTACATGAATATTTAGCAGTGCTTTCCATAATTAGTCTTGCCCGGTTGTCATCTTTTGACCGCAATGGATTTTGATTCAGTTTAACACCTACTGAGTCCAAAGAGAAATAATCCTTCAACATTTCATCTAATCCGTCGACGTTGGAATTACATGAGCAAATATGTAGCACTTGTTGTTGTGAAGATTCACCCGCTTGTCGTCGTCCGTACACCCCCCATCCAATTCGACATTTGGTAGCAATAAGTCCTTCTTTAGAATCCTCTCTTATTTCAAGAGGTACGCACAACTTTGCATTATCGAGCCCGATAAGAATTTTGGCTTTTGCAGAGGTGTACGGCAAAATTGGCAAATCCCTTAAATGTTCATATTTAACAATTTGTGCCTTCGTTAAAGTTTGCACCGGCAAATCTAGTTTTGTAATAGTGCGCACGTTATTTAACAATAACTTAGAACTTTGTTCTCGATCAGAAATATATAAAGAAACTACCTTTGAATTATCTTCTTTCTGCGTTATTTCACCCGTCCCTTGTAAACACAACTCACTAGCAGGACCATCTAGTCCTAATTGTTCAGCTAGTTCGCTTTCGATTAAAGAACACGATGCTCCTTCATCAATCAATGCGTAGGTATTAAGAGTGTACCCATTGGCAAAAAGAGTTACAGGAATATACTTGAAAAGAACCTTTTCCTCAGTATGGAACAGAATAGCTTGATTGGTACTGGTAGGTTTCTGGGGTGGTTGCTAGGCTATATTAAGTTTATGCAAGAGCGAATTATGTGGCATTTTGCAACCATCTACTCCACATTGACGTTTAGAATTACATCTCCTAAGATGATGATTTCTGAAACAGCGCAAACACAAATTTTTTTCACGAATGAATTTCCATCATTCGTTTACAGTCAACGCTACAAATTCTGGGCACTCAAAGAGGCGATGATTGTTATGACATTTTAAACAGGATGTTAGTTGTGCACTAGGTTGGTCTTTATTGATGATGTCATGTACCAAGATGCGTTCCTTTCTTAAATTTTTTGTTTCTCTTACATACGGCGAAAATGTTGTTACCTGGGATGCACATGTTGCTAAATTAAAAAGCCATGTATCAAAATAAACAATGTCAACCCTTTGTAACGTCATTCGATATCTACCCCAATCTAATTTTAAATCAGCTGGTAATTTTTCAATTAACTCACTAAGTAACATAGGATCATTTAAATAATCAGAGAGACCCATTGCCTGCATCGTAGTCCTATAGTTTTGTACAGCAAGTGCAAAATTTATCAAAGTATCAAGCTTCTCTTTACGCACTCTAGGTTCATTTTTCAAGTTTCTTTGTAAAGCCTGATGTATAATTTCGGGACGTCCATACAGCATTCGTAGCGTTTCTATAGCGAATCTGACAGTACTAGGCATCTTCAATTTTCCTCTCACTGCTTCTAGAGCAGCGCCTTTTAAACACTTTTGAAGCCTTATCAGATTTTCTTGATCAGTAAACCCGCATCTCTCTGTTGACTGTATATAATTGGTTATAAAGATGGGCCAATCTTCTGGATTTCCTGAGAAATTTGGCAAATCTTTGCTAATAGCTTGCCGGGCTGCTATGTGCGAAGTGGACAATGTTATGTCAGCTGTATTGTTACTTACTGTTGGGCAATATGATGTTGATGGTATATGAGTACTATGTAAAATGTATGGGTTATTGAAATGTGATGTAAAATTAGGTACGTTCGGATTGGGTTGAGTATTAACAATGGACTGTGAGTAGGTAAGATTATTGTTATTTGAGTGAGAATTAGCATTGAATGAGGAGCATGTACCTGAGGTTTGGTTGTAATTTAATGCTGTATTATGTGCGCTACTTACTGTGGAGGCATAGTTAGGATTATAGAAAATATTGTTTGTCGACAGGCTACTAATATTTGCATTTGCGTTATTTAAAGTACCAACGGATTATAAGCAATTATTTCCAAGAGTAAAACCCGTGGACTGTTGAAGATTTATGACAGAATTTTTTTGATTAATTGTATCATTTCGGTTAACATTGGTCTACCACCATTGCCGGGAACACTGTTTGTTGGTTGGTCCAACATTATCGAACTAGAAGCAGCCGGTAGAAAAGAATTTGGCGCCGATGATACGAGTGAACGATGCTGTATGTCATTGTTGTTGGCCGCACTCGTAATAGTAAGAGCTGGAATAGGTGACGTTATATTTGCGTTTGAAGCTATTGAGCCTGTTGTTGTAGCAGCCGTATACAAGGTGTTTTGTGGCACAGTCGGCCACATGACATGTTGATCTTTGCTAGTGGACTCGGTCTTTGACTTTGCGGTTTCTCGAGAACGCTTAACAGGAGGAGCTTTACGCACAAGACCAGAGCGTGTGGTTGCTGGAGCAATTTTGGAGGAGAGATTACTTACTTGAGCTGACCCTTTTGAAACAGCCGTTACTGTGACTGTTTTTGCATCCATGACATCGGTTGCAAGATTTGCAACGGTAGCTGTATCTCTTGTGGGTGAATCTATTACCTCGGCAGATAGAACAGCAGTTGTTGCGGAGTTTGCTGGCGTGTCGGTTGAGACGGTGGGCCGGTTCTGATCTAAGTCTTCCCATGTGGTAAACATATTAAGAGAAAACTCAAGAAATTGAGGTTATGTGTTCAACAAGTATTTTAGAATAGTTCGGTCGCTTGGTTTGTAGCAAGAAAAAATTATCAACACGTAAAATAAGCTGTTTTACTGCAGCTAAAATACTTGTGTTTTTGTATTAACAAACCAACAGGTGAACTTGTATAGAAATTTCCAGTTCTTACTCCTTTGGCGTCTAACACGTAAAAAAAATGCAAGAAAAGGCTATAGATGTCATTTTAGTTTTTGCATGGTTGCATTGAAGTGCAGGAACACTGGTGACTTGAAGTGCAGTAGCACTGTTGCTTTTTTACGGTGTGTAACAAAATATGTAAGGATTACATATTCATATTACATATGAAGTCGCCGTGGTGTAGTAGCTAGTGTGTTGGCTTACTATTCGTAAAGCCCGGGTTCGTATCCCAGGTCAGACATCAAAAATGAAATATGAAAAAAAAAAAATATTTCTTCGGCGACTTCCTCTCAGCAGATTTCTGGCAAAAACTCTGAGAGTAAATAAAATTGCCATGAAAAGTTTCTCAAAAATCTGTCGTTCGGAGTCGACGTTAAACTGTAGGTCCCGCCACTCACATATAAAATTAACGCACACAACATGAGTGGTGTGAGAAGCTAGGCCGTAATCCTGACTGAAGGGTTGTAATGGCCAATTATGTATGTATGTATGTAACAAAATATGTTACACGACGTAACAGTTACTAATAGTGCTTTCACACTGAGTGGTTTTAACGCAAAAGTTGGTTTTAACGTTAAAACCATAAATAAAACCTGGTTTTACCATATAAAATTATTGTGTTAAAACCATCTTAAACCCTTTTTGAATTGGTTTTAAGTAGGCTTTATGCAATACAACCTTGTTTTCGATGTACTAAATCAGAGCTACCAACATAGAAATGTTGAAAACAGCTGAAAAAACAAAATAAAAACAAAAACAGCTGTAAATGAATAAATAAAAGTTAAGTCCTTCAGGACGTTCCGTTGAAAAAAAGAAAGCAGATTTTCAAAAATTTTATTTTAATTAGTTTTATTTTAGGTCTATTGACTTCGCCGCACAATTATAAACTGATTTTACAAAGTCCTTAGTTGCAGTTAAGCTGCCTATAATAATTAATAAACCTGTAACCTGATATTCAAATTTATACAAAGCAAGAATTAAAATAAAATAATTTAAAAGAACCAAAATTACAGAATCATGAAATTTAATACAAATTAAGAAAAAGCAAATCAATTTAAAATAAAATTTAAAAGAACTAAATAATCAAGATTACGCAACTATGATATAAAATAGAATAAAGAAAAAACAAGTTAATAAATTTAAAATAAAAATTAGTTTCCGTGGGAATCTGCTACATCACCAGATAGTTGTGCGGCACATGTTGACTCCTCCCCCTTCAACGATCTGCGTCCCGCAGATTTTTAGGATGTAGCTGTAGTCGAGGCTTCAAGACTTGCGTTCAAAGCTGGAAACTTCACTTTTTGTTAATTTTTCGCCAAACCCAGTAACATATGAATAAGAGCAGAGCGAAAGTAGTAGCGTTAATTGTAAAGGATATCACATTCTTCTTGGTATGGGCTTTTAAGTGATGAATATTTTGTATGCTCAGTTCATGCAGATAACTAATGTCTATGTTCTCAGTGCTATTGGTAATATTCGTCAACACTGGCGGCAGTACCATCGCATGCGAATGTACTTTAGATGTAAAGGTTCGTTCACCAATACTAATAGTTTCATCAACAAGTCGAATGATGTAGGTGCCTGACAGCGTTGTAGATTCATTCTTCTGTACCAATGTTCCATTGAAATTGGTTACATAAATTATATCGGCTTTCAAAGCTTCAATTATTGAGTTCTTATTGGTTCGGTAGGCACAAGCTGCTTCTCCTCCCCGCAAAAGTATTGCCATGCAGCTGTTGTCATCAAGAAGTATCTTTGCAGGTGGTGGAATTGCCAATTTTGAAGCAATTTTGTATTCAATATCGACTTGTTTGTTGTTGTAAATAGCAGCTTTTGTAATTAGCACATTATACTGCATACGCCCCACTTTAGGCATCGACAGAACGTATAAGAGTGTTGATCCATTGCAGTAAATAGAAGGTGAGCCAAATTCAATTGCCTCTACCTCATTTGCGTAAGGTAATTAATCTATTTCTAGTAGTAAACGAGATATTTCTTCTTTAGCTAATAGGTTTGTGTTTGTTATACCATTCCTCGCCATTTGGACAGCTCTATTTCGTTGACATTGTCTCTGCAGGGATTCATGTTACATCCTTTCTATATTTCTTGCAACCAATGTGTTCTCGGACATATCTGCCAGACTATTGTATTTTTCCAATACTTCGGTTGTTGCAGCAAAAAGTTGTTGATTAATTTTATATTGATGATTATATCAATTATATCAATTATATCATTGGTACTGTGCAGAATCTTATCCCAATCTGTTGCATCTGGGTTACCCGCATCCAGGTTTTTTTTTAAATCGTCAAAATTAAGAGAAAAAGTAGTCAAAATCGTCACAAAAATTAAAAAAAATCGTCATAATTTAAAACATGAATAATATATTTTTCTATAAGTATAGTTCTATTTTTAATTTATAGAAACAATATTTAACATAAAGGAACAATTAATTCAGCAGTCTTTAATAAAACAATAAAGTAAGAAAACAAAACAGTCAATAAAAAATATATAAAATATTTTCTTTTGAAAATCTTACTAGACGGAAAACTTAAAAACTAGTAAGAAATATTAAAAATATTGTGTGTAAATGAACAGATAAATAATTTACATATATTTTCAACTAATGTTCGTACAAATTATGTGAAAAAAGTTTACTTTTAAAATTTTTAGTAATATTAACATTAAAACATTTAGAAGAATTATTTTTTAAATAATCTTTTGAATATAAAATGGTTTTTGAATCCAAAGAATTCCTTATTTTAGTTTTGTTTATATTGATTGTACTAAATATACGTTCAACGTTAGCTGATGAATTTGGTAAAGTCATTAAGTTATTAACAAAATCACATAAGTTTGTAAAAGCCGGTTTATTGTTTGATAAATTATGTGACTTAATCTTTTTCCAAAAATATTTTTACAAAATGTAAGTGATGGCAAAAAATCGTCAAAATGTTAGAAATTGTATGCAAAAAAACGTCAATCGTCATATTAGTAAATTGACAATAAAAACCGTCAAAATGACGTAAAATCGTCTAGAATAACACCCCTGCCCGCAACCCATTTCCAAGCGCTACCGCTCCAGTTAATTGAGCGTGATCTTCGGTTACTTTTACCTTTGAGCGTATTTATCCTCTCTGAGGTAGTGTTCAGATGATAGCTAAATAAGCCTGTATAATAGCCATTAGGAAAATCCTCCGTTAAAGCCCAAACGCTATTTACTAAGTATTCAAGCTTGGTGAGGTTATTGGTATGCACCAGTTTGAATTGCCCGTCAAGTATCCAGCCATTTCCATCCTGAAGAGATACAATCGGTGCCTCATGGCGGAATAAACTGAATCCATGGACAGCGCACAGCAGCCCAAGTGATCTATTTTCAGGGAGAGAGAGGAAATAAAACGCAAAAAGGGAAGGATGCTCTTGCAATATAATGATGTGGTGATAAATGCGTAAATATGAAATTGATGGTTTTACATTATTCTTAAATGCTTAAATGGTATAATATGAGACAAGAGATGTAGTGGGGATGATTGTGAAATGGACTTTTTTATTTTAAGTAACTTAGTAATAATTTTTGAGGGCGGAAGTCCCACAATTTTCCGTTCTAAACATGCTTTTAAGTAGACATTTACTCATGAAGTGCCGCCATTACGCGTTTAAGCCTGTACGCATATTGTTCTAGCAAGACACTAGCAAATGATTTTACTTAAGACAATTTAGTTTATTTTTGTTTCAATTAAATTTTTGTTTCTAAAAAAATTGTTTTTCTATATTTCTTATCTCTTTTTTATTTTACATTGCGCTTCCATGGGGGAATGGTATGATTCCTTTTTAGTCGTGAGCAGCCATGACCCCCCCAACCTACTAAGGTACGATCTATCCCACTTACAGGCCGGCTCTTGTTAATTGCGCAAGTCAATCTTAAACATACAATTATATGTATATTTTCTTTTATAATTTATTTTGTATTTCATTTTTTTTTTAGTATTTTATTATATGATATTCTATCATAAAAAAGTATATATTATTATTATTTAATATTTTTATATTATATTTTTTCTCTTAGTGATTAGCTAAGAATCTTAATATTGGTCTTGTGGACCCTCTTACCACTCATAGTGGTTACAGTGACTTTACCGTCACTTTGGACAATTTCTTTGCTGTACAAGGGCTTTTGTTTGCCCTTGATTGTTTATCCATTACAAAAATTGTGACCCCTTTTTTATATTTTCGAGGCGGTTTTTCCTTAAATTATGATTTTTATTACGCAGGGCCTGCACGCGTTTTATCTCCAAGCATAAGTCAGTATTAATCTTCTTTTTAGATTCTAGTAATTCTTGGAAGCTTGTTCTGGTTATTCTATTAAAAAATATTTCACTTGGTTTCTTTTTTGTTACAGAGTGAATGCTATTGTTTTAGCGGTCAACTACCACATACACAAGTTCCTTTAATGTGAGGTCCCAATGCTGCATTCTAAGGCAGCGATATATTCAAGTAAAGTAGGTTGAAACAGCTCCACTTGGCCGTTAACCTCACTACGCTGAGACGGTGTGCGGGTACTGTGAAATAGTGTAAAATTTTAATAATTTTATCTCGCAAATGCATAATCGCACGCTTTTTTATGTTAAATGCCTTTCCGAATTTTGAAAATTTGTCCAAAATAGTAATAAATTTTTCTACCTGTATTTCAACGATTTCCATGTGCACAATTTCGCCGGGATATGAAGGAATTGGAGTGGGTTGTATTTCCGGTCTTTGTGGATGCCTGTCGTATTTATTCAACTTGCATACCTCGCAACTCGCTGTATATTTGCTTATTAAACTAGTCATTCTAGGGAAATATTATTTCCTTCAGACTATTAAAAGCTTGACTGAGTTGCCTTTAGGTTAGGTTAGGTTAGAGGACGTGTACTTGTCAATTAAGACAAGTACAGTACTCGGAAGTCGAATTAACCCATTGTACAACGTCCTAGTTTCTCACGCCACTTATGTTGTGTGTGTTAATTTTTATACATGAGTGGTGGGACCTACAGTTTAAAGTCGACTCCGTACGACAGATTTTTGAGAAACTTTTTTTAATGCAATTTTTTTTACTCTCAGAGTTTTTGCCAGAAATCTGCTAAGAGGAAGTCGCCGAAGAAATATTTTTTGTATTTTGTCTTGATGTCTGGCCTGGTGCTCGAACCCTGGCTTTACGTCTAATAAGCCAACACACTACCTACTAGACTACGGCGACTTCACTTGAGAGTTTTCTCTGCGGGTAAGGTTAGTTAAGGGCTTCGCAATTTTTGCATATTCCTGTATAAATTTTCTGTACGAGGTCATTCCTGTACGAGGTCATTCCTAAAAATCGCTTAAGATCCTTTGAAGTTTCCGGGGCTGGCATCTGCTTTATGGCATCTGCTTTTGGGTCGGCTCTAATACCCTCTGGGGTTATAATATAACCTAAAAACTCCACTTTTGTTTCCATAAAATGTGTTTTATCTAAGTTAACTTTTTTTAAGTGAGAGTCTTCAGAATCAACAAAAACTACAATGTCGTCGATGTACACAGTAAATTTTCCCAATATGGCTCTTGAGGACATTATCTATAGCTCTTTGAAAAATAGCTGGGGCGTTTTTCAGCCCAAATGGTAAACACAGGAACTCATACTTCCCATTCATGGTTGAAAAAGCAGTTTTTGGTATATCGCTCTCTTTTATCATAATTTGATGAAAGCCTGAAGTTAAATCGCGAACTGTGAAATACTTGGCCTTTCCAAGGCTGTAATATCAGGGATGGGGTACGTATCTGGTATGGTTACCGAATTAAGTCGCTTGTAGTCAATACCCATCCTATACTGTGCTTCACCATTTGGTTTTGGTTTCTTAGGTACCACCCAAATTGGTGAATATTAGGGGCTGCGAGAAGGACGAATGATACCCTCATCAAGGAGTTCCTTAATTTGATTTTCGACTTCCTGTCGCATATTTACAGGATAAGGATAACTCTTAGTGTACACGGGATCGTCGCAAAAGGTTTTTATCTCTGCTTTAATTGCAGTATCGACAGCCTCACTTGCATTTGTGGGACCAAACAGGTTAAATTTTGATATAATTTTACTAATTCTGATTCGCCATGATTTTGAAAGATTACCTTTAATTGTAAAGTTAACTGTTTCCGACGATTTTAGTTTTAAAAGAAACGTAATATTATACCCTAAAATTAATACATTATTCTTACAATTGCCTGAATTTCCCTCAATGTATCATGTCCTATTATACCATCAAAATCTTTAAGTCCTGATAACAAATAAAAGGTTACTGATGTCTGAACACCAATACTTTATAAAAATTTCGTTGAGATTTTACCTTATATCAGCACTTTTCCACATAGCGAAGAGATAAAATGATTTTTTTTCTTGATTGATTCTGGAGTTTTAATTAAGGATGGGTTTATAAAATTTCTGTTGGCTTCAGTATCCACCAGAAATTTAAGTCTTTGCCTTTTAGCTGTTGTATACACTAGATATGGAACGCCAGAGAGGCTCCTTCCATAAAAGTTTCCTCGGTAGGATTGCCGGAAGCTTCATTTGTTGAATACATATCCAAATCCTGCTGCCCCTAAACCATTTCTCCTGGGACATCTAAATGGTGGATTCGCTGTTATTTGTTAGGCTGTTGGAAGCTTCTCTGTGGAACATTTACCGTATTAGCCTTTCGTTTATAGGGATTACCATTCTGAAAACGATTTATATAGTTTACCCTTTGTGTTTGGATTGGGGGTCAACTTCCATCCTTTCCAATGGCTTAGGAGGACGAGGGGGCAACCGTTCCTGAAAACTATTTGAGTTTCTAAAAGGTTGCTTCTTTTGATTTGAGAACTCAGGAGAGGCGTATGACCTAAATGTTGGTACAGAACTAAAAATCTGATTATTAGGTACGGTAACAAGATTATTTGTAGAAGGTCCATGAATCGAATGCTGGCGATAATTTAAGTTTCGTATGTCCAAGCAAATTGAATAGGCCTCAGGAAGTGTTTTCGGTCTATGCACAGTGAGCAAACGCGAAAAGTCACCATCCAATCCACGAATAAAAACATCTAATGCCTACTTCTATATGTAGTCATTAAAGCCTCCATAGTTCCAGTGGAGTAGGATTCCGTCTTTATTTTATTAATAATTAGTGAAAATTGATGATTAACCGTTGCATAAAATGCATCGATTTTCATTCCCTTTTGCGAGAGTTGTGCTAATTGGTGTTCTAGGGTCTGTATATCCCATTTGTCTGAGCAGTGTAAGGAAAGACAGGTTTCAAATCATCATCAAATATATTGTACGACACAAGTGCTGCGTCTGCTTTCCCTCGTATCTTTCCCCTAATACTTCGTAGTATTGCCCTATATATCGGCTTATTCTTAACTATATCGTAGTCTTTAAGAATTGTCTCCACACTATGTATCCATGATACATAGTGCGCAGGCTCCCCATCAAAAATCTGTAGCTCCTTTACGGCATCCGGTAGTTTACTTATTGACTTTAAATCTTCTTCGGCTCTTCTCCTGTTATTACACTTCCTATAGATTGTAGCTGACTACGAGTATCTATTGAAGTAATTTTTTTTCTGCCTTATCTACCCTAGAAGCAAGCAAATTAATCGCGCCTGTCAATTCAGTGATCTTTCTTTCTAACAGCTCTATTTGTTTTTTAACTTATTATACAAAAAAAGATTCACAAATTATGCAGCGGGCGCAAATACGCAAGCCAAGCAATATCACACAGGAATAATAAAAACAATGACTTACAGCATAATAATTCCTTTCAGCATTGGGGACAAACCTTCTTTCCACTCACAATTCTTGAGCTTCGGTTGATATCAAATTTGGCACTTCAAACAAATAACTTTTGAATATGTGTATATTCTATATAACAATTTTATCACTTAAAATTCTTTTTCTCCCCTTTTCGTGGATTAATTTGTTTTAGATAGGAAATTTTTGGAATACATACTTTTTATTCACTTTCCCAATATTAATTTTGTCACCTCAAATCCACTTTTTCAAAAAAAAAATTTATTACCACAAGAAATATTTTTTTTAACACTTAACAAGCCCCACTTACTATTAAAAATTTTCCTTTTCAACGCTAATTTTTTATTAAAAATTATTTTTTTAAATTAAAATTTTATAATTTTGTTTTATTTTGTTTTGATTAAAAGATTTGCAAGTCACCGTAGTCTAGTAGGTAGTGTGTTGGCTTATTAGACGTAAAGCCAGGGTTCGAGCCACAGGCCAGACATCAAAACAAAATACAAAAAGTATTTCTTCGGCGACTTCCTCTCAGCAGATTTCTGGCAAAATCTCTGAGAGTAAATAAAATTGCCATGAAAAAGTTTCTCAAAAATCTGTCGTTCGGAGTCGACTTTAAACTATAGGCCCCATCACTCATGTATAAAAAAACTAACACACACAACAAAAGTGGTGTGAGAAACTAGGACGTTTTACAATGGGTCAATTCAACCTCTGGGTACTGTACTTGTCTCAATTGACAAGTACACGTCCTCTAACCTAACCCAACCTAAAAGATTTTCAATTTACTTTCTTAATACTGTTACGTTTTTACTGTTTACGTTTCAACGTCTATAAACGGGTGGTTTTCTCCTGGGTATGTAAGCTGCACCAACCTCTCAAACTCCATTGCAAAGGCTTGTAATGACTCGTTTGCCTTTTGCGCCCGGCATCTCAACTTCATGCGGTGCAGCTCTCGTTTGTGCGCAGCACCGAATTTCCGCTGTAATGCCACCATTAAGTCGCTGTAGTTGTTTAGGCAACTGGCTGGCAGGGTTTCTAAAATATCAGCTGCGGCTCTTTTTAATGCCAATATTAGTTCCAAAGCCTTCTCCCCATCGTCCCATCCGTTTCTGTTGGCTACTGTCTCGAATTGTAATTTGAATACGGATAGGGGTGAGCTACCATCAAAGCAAGGTGGTTTTATCCTTCCGGTACCTTCTGATACTACTCGCACTGGTTCCGGGCGCTGGCTTTGGAGGTTGTGCATCTTCTCCTCCATTATGACCAATTTTACCCCAACGGACTTTTCCAAATCGTTCACTTTCGCGTCAACGGTCTTATCTAAATGTGTCACCCTTTCCTCGACGTCAGTGATTCTTCTGCTGTATTTCTTGTAGCTTCCCTGATGTCGCATCGTGCTCCTTTTGAATTTTTGACAAAACCGCTGCTTGCTTTCTTTCCATTCTTTGTTCACTATCTCGTCGCGACTCAGCCAGAAGTTTTTGATTTTCGGCTCTAGAAACTTCTTGTACCTCCGCCAGAAGTTTTTGATTTTCGGCTCAAGAAGCTTCAAATAGCTTTAGGTTTTCGGTTCTAGAAGCTCCTTCTTCCTCCGCCAGAAGTTTTTGATTTTCGGCTCTGGAAGTTTCTTGGACATCAACCAAAAGTTTCTGGTTTTCGGCTCTGGAAGTTTCTTGGACATCAGCCAGAAGTTTCTGATTTGCTACTTGCATTTTCTCTATTATAGCGGCTAGCAACGAATTTATGTCAACACCGCTAGGGGTTGCAGGTGCCTTTAACTCTCGTTGCTCTTCATCCTCGAACTCGTAGGAATCGATATCGATGCCCTGAAGCTGCAGTTGTTTCCTTAACCGCCTTTGGAGTTCATTCTTCGTTCCCGCTGTCGGCAGCTCTAGTTTACCGAACTCTCATTTCGGTCGTTCCACTCTTAGTTCGGTGAGCTTCATTTTAATTTTTTTTTTAATTATTTATTTATTTACTTTATTTTTGCAATCCCACTTCCGACACCAATTGTTACGTTTTTACCTTTTTAAAAACGTTTAAATATGAGTTCTTTAATTGCAAACAAAGTAAAAACAAATATGTGCTTAATTTCAGTTAAACTCGTTATTGTCTGTACTATCTTATGTGCCACTGTTCGAACTTGTACCACGTATAAAACAATAACTACAACAATAATCTGTTTATTCGTTATTCTTATCACACAACTATTCGCAACGGCTATTGTCAAACTGTTTTGCTCACACGCAATTTCACACAAGGCTGACTGAATTCTTACTGACTGCTGCCTGCTTTGTCTTGCCCTTTTATAGTCTGACACAACCAGTCTAACGAATATTCTTGAAGTGGAAGGTTCGTGTTCTCGCCTTCTCGAGAACTCTATAGTTGTTCGTGTACTTTGCTTATTGTTTGCTGTTGCTTTCTTATTTACTTGTCTATCTCCTTTTCTTTCGTACTTGTTGGTCTCCTTCTATGTTGTTGTTAATATATGCAACCAAGTTCGTTGCATTGGTGTGTGTGTAGCTTTTGTTTATTGTTAATGTTAAACGATGATTTCATGTGCAACGATATTAGGTCCTTTCCATTTGCGTAACAATACCTTACACATTTCTTTTTCTTTAATATTAATTTTTATATATTAGTTTCAGTTTTTATACTTTTCCAACATATTTTAATTAAAGCTTCTGTTAACCAAACACTTTTCCTTTAAATTTTTAAACACTTTATAATTCGTTATTTAAGAATTTTGTTTTAAAAGATTTTTTACTTATTTTACGCTTGGAAATTCTTAAAAAAAAAGAATTTATAGAACTTCTTCCTTGGAATACGTAAATTCTAGTAATTTTTAACTTAACAAAATTTAATAATTTTTCACTCTATTTACGTTTTCTTTATGTTAAAAGCACAAAATAAAAAATTTACACGCGCGCAGGCCTCACGGAGTCCGTATTGTGCGGGAATAGATTTTTTTACGCAAAATTAAACAAATACGCACGGAAAACTCTAATTTTTTTAAGGACACCGCAACCTTGTTTTTTGCGTGTCCCTGCTCGGGCGCCAGTTAAGTCCTTCAGGACGTTCCGTTGAAAAAAATAAAACAGATTTTCCAATATTTAATTTTAATTAGTTTTATTTTAGGTCCATTGACTTCGCCGCACAATTACGAACTGATTTTACAAAGTCCTTAGGTGGAGTTAAGCTGCCAATAATAATTAATAAAAAACAAAAATCAACATATAAAAAATATGCAAGCTGGTTACTCGTGCAGCGTAACGTGATATTCAAATTTATTCAAAGCAAGAATTAAAAGAAAAGAATTTAAAAGAACCAAAATTACAGAATCATGAAATTTAATACAAATTAAGAAAAAGCAAATCAATTTAAAATAAAATTTAAAAGAACTAAATAATCAAGATTACGCAATTATGATATAAAATAGAATAAAGAAAAAACAAGTTAATAAATTTAAAATAAAAATTAGTTTCCGTGGGAATCTGCTACATCACCAAATAGTTGTGCGGCACATTTTGACTTAAATAAATAAATGTAAAAAACATTTATTTTGAGTTAAAAAAGGAAAAATTTGGAATATTTTTGAATTTCTTCAATGACAATTTTAAAAATATGTAAATATTTAACTATTAATCGAAATATGTGTAGTTTTTGGTCATAATGAATATAGTTTCCTGTCCAAAAGGTAAGTAAGAAGCTAAATATATCAAGATGAAATAAGACATATTGCTCATAAATATTTTTTCTCGCAGAACTTTGTATATATTACCAGTATTTATTAATTTCTTGAACGAAAAAGTTAAAACTCGGTAATTTTTTCAATATTTATCGAACTATAAGCAATTTCCCTTCACAATGAAAAAAGTTCCATGTGCAAAAGGTAAGTAAATAGAAAAATATAACAAAATATATACTCATAACTTTTTGTTTCAAGAATTTGTGAATATACCTCTAAATTGGTTAAATACTAAGTTAGTGACGATCAATGAAAGGTGTCACCAAATACAATAGTTATGAATTACGTTTCCGTAATAAAATGGTTCATCTCCTTTCAAAATTATTCTATTATTCTACCAAAATATCATCGACTTCTACCAAAATAAAATAATAAAAACCCACCCCGAAAACTAACAAAACATAAATAAACAAGACAAAATCAAAACAAAAACAGCTGTTGCGCAGTAATAAATGTCATGAATTTAAAACCAGATTTAAGAAAACTTGGAGTGTGAACGCAAAACCAGCTGATTATGGTTTTAATGCTAAAATCAGGTTTTAAATTTTGGTGTGAAAACACTATAATGTAAAAAGTAAAACCGCTAAATATCCCTTACCAATGTTTTACGTGGATATCGATCCAAGCCCCAATAATAAAAAAGTATTTGATAAACGGGAAATTAACCGAAGCGTCGTACAAATAGAAGCTCCTAAAAGTACTAACGAAATTGTCCAATGTCACCGCTGCCAGCAGTATGGGCACACGAAATCGTATTGTAAAAGGCCGTTCGTATGTGTCAAATGTGGATTTGGACATCCCTCGTCCGATTGTCCTAAGGAAGCTGAAACCTCTCCTAGATGTGTTCATTGTTTACAGCAACATACTGCTAGTTATAGAGGGTGCGAAATTTATCAAAAGCTTTTAAAGAAGAGATTAGCTGATAGGCGGCCTATTGTACATAATCAATTTGCAATAAACGAGAATGATTTCCCTAGTTTGAACCCAAACTATAAACAGTCAGAAGTTAGGATTTATACAAATCCCAATAATTTTACTCCAGGTGAAACATATGCATATGTTGGAAGTCAGAATATAAATAACAGTATATTTAAAAACATAGAAAATCTTTTAAATAAGCAAATTGAATTAACCAACACGTTAATGAACATGATGTCACTCCTTATAAGCAAATTATGCAAGTAAATCTGAGATTAGCTGTATGGAATGCAAATTTTAAATAAACTAAATGAAATTGAATTTTTTATGAAGTCCAAACACATTAAAATTTTTCTTATATCTGAAACTCATTTAACTGACAGATCTTATGTTAGAATTAAAGGATACCATTTTGTTTTCACCAACCATCCTGTTAACAAATCTCATGCCGGAGCTGGCTTATTTATAAAATCGTCTATTCATTACGAAGTTGTCGTAGAAACTTGCAAAAACTTTTTACAAGCAGCTGGTGTAAAATTAGTCTGCAACAGTAGGCCTATAAATATATATGCGATATATTTTCCACCTAGGCACAGCGTAAAATCTGATGATTACGAAAGTTTTTAAGAGTTTGGGACCTTGTTACGTAGTTGCAGGTGATTTCAATGCTAAACATCCTTGGTGGGGCTCTAGTTTAATTAATTCTAAAGGTAAAAATAATATATATTGTTACGTTTTTACCTTTTTAAAAACGTTTAAATATGAGTTCGTTAATTGCAAACCAAGTAAAAACAAATATGTGTTTATTTTCTCTTAAACTCTATTTATTCTTTACACTACTTTTGTGTGCCACCGTACACAACTTAACGATACAACAATAACAATCTGTTTATTCACTTTACTAGTTCACACAAGTATTCACTGGATCTTTACAACCACGACTTATTTTGTTCGCACGCAACTTCCCACGAGGCTGACTGAATTCTTAATGACTGCTGCCTGCTTTGTCCAGCCCTTTTATATTCCGACACAACCAGTCTAACGAACATTCTTGAAGTGGAAGGTTCGTGTTCTCGCCTTCTCGAGAGTTCTATTACTAGTACATTATTGTTTGTGTACTTTGCTTATGTTGTCTATCACATATTTGTCGTAGCTGGTTTATTTTCATTTCGTGTTGTTGTTGGTACCAGGTGCAACCAGGTTCGTTGTACATATGTGTGTGTGCAGCTTTAAATAATCAACACGTTCATTGTATTCTTAGTGTTAGTGTGTATTTGTATCGTGTGGCTTTTGTTTATCGTTTTTAATGTTAAATGATATTAGGTCGTTTCGATTTGCGTAACAATATTATAAATCTTTCTGTAACTCTGTTGTTTGTTTGTTATTGGCTATCACGCCTGAACGCCTGGACCGATTTTCTTGAAATTTGGGATATAAATCGAGCTTCTGTCGGTGCAGGTTATAGGCTATAAATCTTTTCAAAATTTTGACCAGAAGGGGAGAAAAAATGGGACACAGGGAGAAAAAATGAGCAAAAATTAGTACTTTTATGCATAAAAGCTGTATTTTATGTGTTTTATAGGTAACTAGCATTTGCCATTAATTAGTTTCAGGGTCAAACATTGAAGGTGGCTGGTTTAAATTAGGAGACACCATGTTTTTCTCATGGGCAATTGTATGTATTGTAATTACTGTATTGCTCACGGGTACCAAGTGTTAAAAATTTATATATTTTTACCCCAACTGGTAAAACAGCTAATATTGTGTATAGAAGCGTTTTATCAAAATAATAATACTGTTACGCAAATCGAAAGACCTGATATAGTTTAATATTAAAAACGATAAACAAAAGCTACCAGCTACACCAACACAATATACATTCTGTCATTAACTGGGCGTATTTCATTTTTTATTTTGTCTCATAGTATATTTTTTTTTAAATGTTTTGGAATGCTCATTTTTTTCTTTTAATAAAAATGGTTTTTTTATTCTAATTCTAATTTTATTCTTTATCTAAAAAACATGGCCTAATTTTTAAGCCAAAGATGGATAGCTTTATGTTCTATTAATAATAAAATGGAATTTTTATTTATCTAATTATGGATAGCTTTATGTTCTATTAATAATAAAATGGATTTTTTATTTATCTAAAATTATTAAGCCAAAGATATACAGCTTTACATATATATGTTGATGAAATGAAAATAAAAATAGCGTATATTACTAAAACTTTTATATGGCTGTAAATAAAAAAATTCTCTCAACTTATTTTCTCTCTCTTACTTACTAATCCATAACCAAAGGCATGTGTTAACCTAGAGGAAAATTGTTAATAATAATTTCAAGTCTACTTAATAACCCAATGATATGTGTATGTGATCGGAAAATATAGAAAAATTGTACTGCACTAATCCCTAAAGACACCGTATTTAACTTGGCAAGTATTCTTCCATTATTCTTCCTACCATTTCTATAACATATGTTTAATTAAATCTTCTTTTCTTTAGTTATTAGGTACAAACCTTTGTTATGTAAATCTCACATTTTTATAGTTTACATATTTATATAGATTTATATATCGCCACTGAAAACATATTGATACTATCTCCAATTAAGGATAATGGTAATCAAATCGTTTTGCAGAGTAGGGCCTGTGTAAAGGATATCGTTCAGAAGTGGGATTTAGTTTTCCTCCAAGCGTTGAACACAACTCTGACCTTGGTCGTTTTGTGTTCGGGTCGAACTACAGCATGATGGGGTAGGTAAAAAGAATAGTATTTATCCTAAGACACAATTTCCCGAGAAGACGTTTCCTCTATGTGATCGAGATCCAAATATTCACGCAGAACTGAACGATATTCAGACTGTAGTTCAGGATCTTTGGCCAATGTTTTCTCCATTCGAGAGTATTGAGCCAATGCAATAAATCGAGACGATCCAAGAAATATTTTTTTTGGGAAATTCAGGTCTAAATGGTAATCGTAAAATGTACCTATCATTTTCACCTCGAGTTGTTGTTTCGGAGTAGAAGTTTTCACAAACTTCATCCTCTTTAGATTCCTCATGGGTGATGGGTATTTCTTCATCTTCCCAAAACTTTTTCAAGAGAGCGTTGAGTTCAGAAGTTTCGGATGCTGTAATTGATGAAAAAGATTGAATGCTGTGAGTTTTCATGGGACCACTTAGCACCCATCCGAAAATTGTATTGTAAGCCGATGTGTGGCCAAAAATGTTTTTCTTTATGCCATCAATATTGATAGACTGCTCGTAGTCATTTCCGAGAATGAGATCAATCTGTGAGGCCTTGTTGAACGTTGGATCAGCTAGATCCAGTTCAATGAGCTTCTTGGAGTAAGATACCTCAAAACTACAAGCGGGTAAGAATTTCGTAACCTTTGGTAAGACAATGGCTTTAATTGGAATTCTCGCATTCGTCCTTCGAGAATACAGTGTAAATTCACAACCTTTGTTGGTATCCTGACCATCAATGCCTACTATCTCGAAATGAGCTTTCTGGTAAGGAAGTTGAAGGCGATTTCTAATTTGTTCAGACAAAAATGTCCTTTGAGAGCCAGGGTCGATTAGAGCTCTTACCGTAAAGTACTCACCTCGACATTCAATCTGCACCAGTGCTTGAAGAGCAATTGCTTAGTATCTGATTAGATGTAGATGGCCGTTCAACATTAGAGTTATGCGAGACAATTTTGGAGAATCCTGAGAACTTGCACTTTTACCAAAGTTTTTAGCAAAAATGTTTTCGGTACTCTGGGTTGTACCTCAAGTTTCTTTTGCCATGTGCAATAAAGTGTGGTGTTTTTTTTACAATAGAGGCAAGTGTGTTTACTCCTGCAATTAGCCTTGATGTGAGATGACTCTAAGCAATTATTGCAAAATGTATTCTTAAACACATAGTCAACCCTTTGTTGTACCGTAAAAGTATGAAATTTTGGACATGTTCTGAGTGGATGAGCCTCATTGCACAATTTGCATGTAGGATTTATGTTATCCTGTGACATATAATATGCACATTGGGAAAAGCTGTTCTCGTGAGTCTAAGTCCACCTCCCGAGTTTCGGATACTCGTTAGACGTTCTATAGCCTCATACCTATCCACAAGAAATTCCCAAAGAGCCAGGGTTAAATTGGGAAGTTTGATTGATATCAGTCGAATAAGTATTGGATCCCAACTTTCGACCTTGACACCTAGATTTCCTAGAGTTGGAAGACAGTCATTGACAGAAGACTGTATTCTCCTAATCGACTCGCTATCTTCAGAGTCAGCTGCGGGGATATCAAACAGAATTTTTATTTAATTATCTACGAGAACACGTTTGTTCTCGAATCGAGTTTGAAACGCGTTCCATGTTAATTGAAAATTGTCGTCTGAAAGGTGTTCACACGAGTGAACAAATACACAACCCTAACCCTGACAACACAAACGTCTTTAACAAACAATAACAATAATAACATCAACACACATCAACATTGATCATACATATCAACATTCACCACACACATCACATGTACACATTCTTCAACAGGTTCAAAAGGATTGTTTATATCCTGGTTGAACAGTTGATTATCGATCCTTAGAAGACGAACAACCCAATAAGTTCTACGTGTACATATCAAAAAGTGAACATAAAACAAATTTATATTAAATATATATATATATTCAACAAATTATAAACATTGTGAACATTAAAACAAGAATTGTGAACGAATGTGAACAAAATAAACATTGTAAACAAAAATATTTAGTGTTGCCAAATACATACAAATAAAATACGTTTATAACGTTTTCAGAAAATACATAAATATAAAACTAAATAATATTTCTTATTAACATATAGACACACATATATATATACATACCAAAAGGTTTGTTGCTTTAATTTATATATTCTACCCCCTCTTACCCTACCCTATAACCCGTATGTTCAAAAGGGGATATCTTTTGACAATAGCTCCAGCTTCACCTCTCGTCTTATTCCGAAGATGATATAGTTTTGTAACGGGAGAGAGCTTACTGTGGTTTACGTACACAGCTGTGAACATATCCCTGAAGGAGGGCCATTGTTCATAACTACCTTCAAATACTTCAGTATCGCAAGGTGCCAGTTTAATACAATTGCCAGAATTTGTTGGCATTAGGGTTTCGGTTTGTGATTGAGGTGAGAGAAAATATCGAGAAGTCGATTGAAATGCTAATTCACTGTTAATTGGGGTAGAGTTACCAAACTTTTAAGTTATGTTATAATGTTCGGGATTTTATTTACGTATTTAATTGTTGTCTTTTCTATGTATATATATTTTCCTTTCTATATGTATATATATTGTTTCTTTTTATGTGTATATATAATTTTTCCTTTTTATGAGTAAATATATTTTTTCTTCTTTATGCGTATATATATTTTTATTTAATTTTAATTAAATTAAGTTTTCTTTGGGGAAATAATTGTTAATTTTATAATGTGTAAAATTTCATATTATTAGAGTATCAATATTATGTAAAAACTTTAATATTAATAGCTACGCGAAATTTATTTCGAATTAAAATTCCTAAATCGGGATAAAAAAATTATTTTTTGGCAACCCTAAACAGAAAGCATAAAGGTATAAACCAGTGATGCTCAAAATCCAAATTTCCTATCACATGTGATAGGCAAAGAAAATTCTGCTGACGCTGCGTTGACACACCTACACTATAAGCTTACTTGTGCGGTTTCTTATAATGATCGTGTGTTTGTTGTTTTGTGTTGAACTCAGAGAACAAAATCAATTCAGTTGATGTTTAGCACTTGATGAGGCAAGACCTCGCTACGCAACTTTTCTGAATGATTTTTTGTTTTTTGCAAATACACGCAGCAAAATTTTTGTTGAAAATTGGGAATATGATTTCTTTTTTTATAGAGAATATGGATGGTAACACACAATGTATTGTGTGTTATCGCTCTTTATGTCGTAATTCTTTTTTTATAAAAAGACATTACGAGGCTAGCCATGGAATTTTTGACAACATTAAAGGAAATGATAGGACTTTAAAATTATTGTAATTAAAAGCAGAGTTTTTTAAAATTCATGGTTGACGAAACGGACGTACCAAATTACAATAATTTACCATATAATAACGTTAAACTTTTAAAAAGGCATCATATATAGTTGCTTTGGCTTTAGCAAAACAGTGCCGTCCATTCGATAACGGAATGTTCTTTTTGAATTTTACGGCAGACGTATTGATACATACATACATCAATATATTCATCAATACATACATGCATACACACATTCATCAATATATTCATCAATACATACATACATCAATATATTCATCAATACATACACACATACATCAATATATTCATCAATACATACATACACACACATACATCAATATATTCATCAATACATACATACATACCCACATACATCAATATATTCATCAATACATACATACATACATACATAAGTTCATTATGTGCATGCACGCAACACAATAAACCAATTTTTTTTTTTATTTCCCAGTGTACTATTCTCAAAAATTAAGTTGAATTTTGTTCTCCGCTGCTTTACCAACACAACTAAAACTATGATAGTATGTGTTTGAGCACCACTGGTATAAACACATAGACGACGGATAACAGAAAGCTGCTAAGTTTAGAATACTACATTTATATGAAAACGATTATATTGAAGGCAGAACAGAAAAAACCAAGACAACAACCTAAGCAGTTGCTGCCCAAATTAAACTATTTTCTATTTTTGTGAGCAGCTAAAAGCAAATTAGTGATGGCAATACAACATAAAATCATAATAAAAAACAGCTAAAAATACTTATATTATTGAAGAGAAAGAACAATTCTAAAATTAAGAAATAAAAAGCAATCCATGTATTCATAATAAATAAAATAGAATTATAGATTCAATTTTGTATATGAATTCATTTGATAAATGTTTTGTGTGTGCGGTTTTTTCACAAGTGAGTTTATTTTTGAGTACAAAAAACCTGATAGTGGCAACACTGAAAAATATATTTAAATTCAAATTTGAAAATTATTGAAAATATTTGAAAGTTATTGTGTCAGGCGTTTTTTCCGCTCTGCTGTCAAAAAATATAAGCAGTCGGCATACAACAGAAAAAACAGTTGGCAGAATTTTCTGTCAAACTGCCGAACTGTTGTCTGTGGTCTATGTGTTTATACCTTAAGAGATAGAGTATTATTCTTATGCTCTCTTATAACTTCATCGATATAATAGTTGTTGCTATTTTTCTTAGTACATCAATTTATATTGCATTGTTTTCTTTCATGTTCTTTCTTTTCTTTATACACTCGCGGGAAAAAATAGTTAAGTAGAATAATTTGTGTATTTTTTTGTTTTATTATAATTGTATTTAAGTGTATATATGTATATTTATTTTTATGTTCAAAAATTAATTAATTTTATTTTATATATTTTCGCTTTTCCTATTAATCTTATATAATTTCTATTAATATCCAAAATTTTAATTTCAACTTTAAAATTAATTTAATTTTTTTTAGTGTCAAGGATCAATTGCTTTTGCTGAGAGTAAAGGTTCGGTCAGATATGTCAAATGTTTGTTTTCCCTTGTTTGCCCGAAATATGACTGACACAACAAAAATTTTGTTTTGTGGTCACACTACGCACATTTATTTTATTTTAATTAATTTCATATTATATATATATAATTTCGTATTATATATATATAATTAATTTCAATTATATTTAATTAATTTCAAAAACTTTTTTATAATGATTTTTTTTTTGTAATGATAATGAAATTATTTTGTGTTCATTAAAAATATATTAAAATATTATGTTATATATGATATGATACATAAATACATTTTCCTATGTATGCATATATGTATGTAGTTTAGGTTGGTACAAATAACGGGCGATGTGGCGACACAATACAGTGGAGGGCTAAACTGTTATTATGTAGTTTAATTTTTGTTTTATATGTTGTATTTTAACTTTATTTTTTCTATATATAAAATTTATTTTTTCACCGTTGAGACTTCAATATATGTATGTATGTGTTTATGTCTGATAGTCCAAACTTCCCATCCTTGGCGACATAAACAGGATTGTTTAAACGAAGACAAATTAGCAACAGAGGGCGCTGAAGTATATATTTAAGCTTTTTTATATTTTAATATTGTTGTTGTTTTTCGGCATTAAATATTTGTTTGTTGATTAATTAAGTTATTCGTGTTTTGATCGCCTGGAGGAATTTAGAGCTCCAGAAGTGTCATTTGATAAATTAAAATTATAATAAATAAAAATATTGTGGAGAAAAAAATATATATTGTAAATAAAACACAGTGTGCAACAGGAATAAATAAACTCAAAAAAAGGAAAGTGTTGCTTGTTTTCTAGTCCTTATTTGGAACCATTTTTTTTTGATAATTTTCAATTTGTTTGCCAGAAATCTGGGCCCAATTTGGTTTCGAAGAGTCACCACAACCCCCCACCCCTTTACATACAGTCCACGGAGTTAACATTTGGTCCTTCGAGCCGGATTTGGAATCTTGTTTTTATTTGTATCGATTCATTTTTAATAAGGTAAAGTTGTTTGTGCTTTATTTTTTATTTCTATTTGGTGGTGATTCATATACTTGTAAGGTTTTGTTGTCTAGTATAACAGAACTTTACTTGTATATAATCTAACAGTGCATATATTTTCATAAAGTATTGGTGTTATAATTTCCATAGCACAGACATACTTTAGGAATTTATCGGAGATTAAAACCAAACGGGTTTTATTTCGCACTGTTAATCCAATTTGTCTTGGGTTATAAGGAAATAAAATTTTAATAAAAGGATCAAATTGGGATGTGAATGACAGTTGAAAATCGAGTTCAACAACCCAATGTGATTTTTGTCCATACTTGTATTATGATTGGTAATAGTCCGTTGGATGAATAGCGAAGTCTATTACCATTAATAACGATCCTTTATATCAACTTTTATATTACAGAGATACTCATAACTAAGTGTAATTTTTTAATCATTCAATTTGAATTCAATCTTTTTAATTGTATATAAAGCTGAATTTTGTTAGTGGGTTTCCTTTGTTAACATTTTGATTTATTTACTTTACATTTTGAATGGGAATTTTTGGTTCCATTAAATCTAAATTAAATTTGTTTATTCAGTTTGATAAATTGAATAGTCGTTAGATTGTTATACTGAAAATTTTGAGACTGAATATATTAAAGTTTCGGATTGCTATAACAATAATTTGTTGATATTTTTGGAACGAAAGTGATTATCGGAAACTCGTCGGTTTAGCTCAATTTCGAATAGTGCGTGACATTGAGGATATATTTGTCAGCCTATTGGTGGACCTCCCTGCATTAATTTTGTTGTTAAACGTCGAGGTGGCCGCGTTGAAGAGTATCTTTATATAGCTTTCGCTTAGGTAGTAAACGATCTTAGTGCTACTCTATTTCGGGCGCAATCAATTATTTAGGTTATAGATCAATATTATTTGATAATTTCGTTGGGAACATTTATCGGTGGATATAAAGAAACGGAATTTTGGTGGTTGTGTAATCCCTTTTTAGTTTCTTAGAAAATATTTTATATTCGTTGATTAACTTGTAAATTTATTCAATTTTGGAATTTGAATTTAATAATGCCTAAGTCAAGAAAATTATTGGCTTTTGAAACATTTGCCCAAATGTTTCTAGATTTTGAAAAGGATTTTAATGCCACTCAGGAAGGTAATACGGCCTTCTCTATAGAAATTCAGAGGGAAGAATTTAAGTTGCTATGGACAAAGGTTAAGGACGCTTATGAAGCCTTTGCCACAGGAGATGAGGAGGACTTAAAAGGTGATCGAGAAGCAGCACGCGAACTTTTCGGCCATTGTCGTTTGGGATACATATCGGTAGCTGCCCTAATGAGTGAGCTCTCTCAGACTTTGGTCAATCGATGTGAGATGTCCTCGACCCAGTGCCAAAATGGTCAAAGTAGCAAGAATCACTTTCGGAACCACATACAGTTACCACCATGTACCATGGAGGTATTTCATGGTGACTACAAATCCTGGCCATCTTTCCGGGATATGTTCACGGCGGTGTATGTGAATGGCGCCACTATTTCACCTGTCGAGCAATTATTTTATTTGCGGCAGTTTACGCGAGGTGAGGCATTGGAAATTGTCAAAAAATCACCTTTAACGACCCATGGATTCCAGGAGGCCTGGAACAATCTTAGAGATAGGTTTGAGAACAAGAGAATACTGGTGAATTCTCAATTAAAGATTCTTTTTACACTGGAACCTATAAAATTAGAATCGGCTCATAAGATTAAGGGAATCCAAAGAGATATTAATAATTCGATATCAGCACTTCGGATGCATGATATTGATATTTCTAATTGGGATTCGATTTTTGTATATCTCTGCTCCACAAAATTGCCCGTACTAACTTTGTCTCTTTGGGAACAGACGATCCAGAACAAAGTGGACATTCCCAAATGGAAGGATTTGGATAATTTTTTGACTTCGCGGTTTCAAGCTCTGGAAACTGTGTCTGAAATTCGGAATTTAGAACCAGTTGGTAGTAGTTCTAGGCCTGCCCCTGAAACTTTCTCTAACCCGAAAAATGGAGTTCGATCCTTTTCCACTATGCTGAATAGGAGAGTTTGTACATATTGTTCGGGGAACCATTTGATGAATATTTGTCCGAAATTTTTGGATTTATCTCCTGGGAGACGATTTTCGGTGGTGAAAAGGTACAGTCTTTGTATCAATTGTCTCACAGGTGGTCATAGACTCAATGAGTGTAAGAGTACTTTTGGTTGTACGGTGTGCAAGTTGAAGCACCACACTCTACTGCATCGAGAGGTGTCTGGATCCTCTTCGGGCACTTTGGATGCGCCAAGTTCTAGCGGTGCAGTCGAGTCGAATGGTAGGGTCCAAAACTGCTTTGCTGCTACGTCGAGGCAGATACTTTTGGGGACTGCGTTAGTTGGTATCTACCACCGGGGAGAGACGTTCCGAGCTAGGGCCCTTATAGATTCAGGGTCTCAAGCAACCTTCATTTCGGAAGGATTACAGAGAAGATTAGGATTGCCAACGGTGAATATACATGCTAGAGTTTCCGGTTTAAATGGATCATGTGCTGGTGCTATCCAAAGACAATGTTCGTTTGTCTTGACTTCACTGTTTGATGATCAGTCTCGTGTGGAGGCAACTGGTTTGGTGTTGCCGAAGTTGACAGGAATGTTACCTAGTTCAACTGTTAACATATTGCGATCTGCAGCCTTATCGGGGATTACTTTGGCTGATCCCAAATTCGATAAAAGCGGTCATGTTGACATTCTTATTGGTGGTGACGTATACCCTGACATCTTATTGGAAGGTGTCAGGAAGAATATTTTGGGAAAACTAATGGCACAGGAAAGTATATTTGGCTGGATTGTAACCGGTCCTTTACCAGAGCTGAATTAAAAAGAGCTCTCAAATTATGTGTCAGATTACACGGAAATAGAGGTCGGCAGAGAATCTCAGAGAACTTTGAGGCCGAATAATCGAGGGCATAAATTGTTGCGAAATGGGTCCAAGCCCCTCCACACTGAGATAAATAGATCTTTTCGTACAATGGCCTACTGCCAATATTCATGGAAGTATGCTAAGGTTGGTGACACAGCAGCAATAAGAGAAGGTATAGGGCCTACCACTAAATGGTGTTTAGGTCGTATTCGAAATTTACGTTTGGGTAACAACGGTTATGTAAAGGCTGTGGATTTAGCAACTGACTGTGGAATAATTACAAGGCCGATTGGGAATCTTATAATTCTTCCAATGAACTAAATATTTTAATAAACAACTTTAGCTTATAGCATCATGGTACAACGAGGAAATCCCGCAGTGATGAAGATGTCGAAGATTTTGAATTGTAAGGTTGCTTGAGCCACGATCATACCTGGTGGACGTGTGCGAATATGGGCCGCTGAAGTTAAACCTTCCATTTACCGGGCAATAGACCTAGTCCGTCTGTCCCTAGGAAAGTTAGATTAGAAAACTGAAGCATCGAAAAGGACCACCCGCCTACTAGCCAAGAAATATATCGGACCTCGTTCGTCCTGATAATCCACCAGTGGACCTAGTTCGTTCAATGGTCGTGAGAGCGGAAGACCTAGTCCGTGTGAAGCTCTAGTTCCGATTTAGCAGAGGAACAATAAGCCTCAAGAATTCGATACCTAATTTTAGACCATGATACTTATTCCTGAATATATCTTTCTACACTGGCTGGCGGATCAGAATTGGAATTGCAGCCATTCCAAAAATTTGGTGAAATTTTTTACGGTGTTCACACTAATACAAAAGTTTTTCTTTTTTTTGATTTATATTCTCTAGAAATAGATTTGGAGTCGATTACTTTTTGGTTGCAGTACTGCAAGGGCGCCGGAATGTTTATGTCTGATAGTCCAAACTTCCCATCCTTGGCGACATAAACAGGATTGTTTAAACGAAGACAAATTAGCAACAGAGGGCGCTGAAGTATATATTTAAGCTTTTTTATATTTTAATATTGTTGTTGTTTTTCGGCATTAAATATTTGTTTGTTGATTAATTAAGTTATTCGTGTTTTGATCGCCTGGAGGAATTTAGAGCTCCAGAAGTGTCATTTGATAAATTAAAATTATAATAAATAAAAATATTGTGGAGAAAAAAATATATATTGTAAATAAAACACAGTGTGCAACAGGAATAAATAAACTCAAAAAAAGGAAAGTGTTGCTTGTTTTCTAGTCCTTATTTGGAACCATTTTTTCCGGCTCGAAGGACCAAATGTTAAATCTGATGGACTGTATGTGGGGGGAAGAGCACACAAAAAAGGCTGTTATTCAGGACACTAAAAAAAGGGATCCAAAAATTAGTAGACTTCCAAATGCTCTAATAAATCATAAAAAAAACACTTTCCTTTTTCTTTTCTGTTGTCTATTAAACTTCTCACAGCTTTATCTCTGGGAAATCTCCAATAAAATAAACTTCACACCAAATCACTCGTTTTTATATGTATATTTATTGTCACAATTTCTCTTATTATAAAATCTTCAATTATATATTAAATGTCAAATAGATTTTAAATTTTAAAAATATTTTTCAAATTACAATTTTAATTTTTTCTTAATAGGCCGAATGCCTTCACAAACACTATTTCAATATTGCACGAAAATTATTTTAACTTTTCTTATAGCACAATGTGTGTCTTTTGATTAACAAAAGTATAAAAATTATGTTGCATCCCTTTGGATGTTACAAAGAAGAATAAGAAAAAATTAACAAAACAAAATTTTAATTCCAAAAACAACACTAATATTAAAATACCAAAAAGCTTTATTTTACACTGCAGCGCCCTCTGTTGCCAATTTGCCATCGTTTAAACAATCCTGTTTATGTCAGCAGGAATGGGAACTATTGATCGTCAGACATAAACATACCGGCGCCCTTGCAGTACTGCAACCAAAAAAGATGTCCTTTATCTAAAGACTAAAGAAAAGAAAAATTCAAAGAAAAAACGTTCATATTAGTTTCATGTTTCAAAACAATAAGAAACCAAAAACTTGACATCTTGCAGCAGTTCCAACTCCGATCCGTCAGGAAGAAAAAGTTAAAATTGAATAAGAAGCCTTCCGAAATAAGTGTCATGGTCTAAGATTGGGTATCGAATTCTTGAGGCTTATTGTCCCTCTACTAAATGGGAACTAGAGCTTCCGACGAACTAGGTCTTCAGCTCACACGACCATGGAACGAACTAGGTCCACTGGTGGATTTTTAGGACGAACGAGGTCCGTTATTTTTCTGGGCTATAGACCTAGTCCGTCTGTCCCTAGGAAAGTTAGATTAGAAAACTGAAGCATCGAAAAGGACCACCCGCCTACTAGCCAAGAAATATATCGGACCTCGTTCGTCCTGATAATCCACCAGTGGACCTAGTTCGTTCAATGGTCGTGAGAGCGGAAGACCTAGTCCGTGTGAAGCTCTAGTTCCGATTTAGCAGAGGAACAATAAGCCTCAAGAATTCGATACCTAATTTTAGACCATGATACTTATTCCTGAATATATCTTTCTACACTGGCTGGCGGATCAGAATTGGAATTGCAGCCATTCCAAAAATTTGGTGAAATTTTTTACGGTGTTCACACTAATACAAAAGTTTTTCTTTTTTTTGATTTATATTCTCTAGAAATAGATTTGGAGTCGATTACTTTTTGGTTGCAGTACTGCAAGGGCGCCGGAATGTTTATGTCTGATAGTCCAAACTTCCCATCCTTGGCGACATAAACAGGATTGTTTAAACGAAGACAAATTAGCAACAGAGGGCGCTGAAGTATATATTTAAGCTTTTTTATATTTTAATATTGTTGTTGTTTTTCGGCATTAAATATTTGTTTGTTGATTAATTAAGTTATTCGTGTTTTGATCGCCTGGAGGAATTTAGAGCTCCAGAAGTGTCATTTGATAAATTAAAATTATAATAAATAAAAATATTGTGGAGAAAAAAATATATATTGTAAATAAAACACAGTGTGCAACAGGAATAAATAAACTCAAAAAAAGGAAAGTGTTGCTTGTTTTCTAGTCCTTATTTGGAACCATTTTTTTTTGATAATTTTCAATTTGTTTGCCAGAAATCTGGGCCCAATTTGGTTTCGAAGAGTCACCACAACCCCCCACCCCTTTACATACAGTCCACGGAGTTATATATATATATATATATATATAACTTTATAAC
The DNA here is from genome assembly GCA_936449025.2 of Sarcophaga subvicina. NCBI lineage: Eukaryota > Metazoa > Arthropoda > Insecta > Diptera > Sarcophagidae > Sarcophaga > Sarcophaga subvicina. Next base: position 59,195,896 of record OW388081.2, read on the forward strand.
TTTTTTGTTTCTGTTTTGTTTTTTAATATTTTAGTATATATGCAGTCTTTTGGTTAACAGATTTTACCGTTTTAGTATACTTTTTTCACTGTATTTAACTATATTTAAACTGTGTTTTTTCTGTATATACCTGTGTTTTCTTTTTCCACTATATTTTTATTATATATATATATATATATATATTTATATATATATATTTATATTTATTTATATATATAAAATTTATATATATTACCGTTTTAACTGTATTTGAACAGTAATTTTTCCAAATTTTGAACTTTCAATTTTAATTTATATATTGCATTTATTAATTTTTAGATTTACCTCTTTCCTCTTTGTTGTTTCTTGTTTTATTTTGTTTTTTCGTTTTCATCAAACAATTATTTTCCGTTATACATGTACATATGTATATCTTTTGTCCTTTTTTGTTGTTGTTTTTGTTTTCTTGTTGAATATATTTCTTTTGCTATATACATATATATGTTTTTGAAATTTTTAATTTAGGCACTTTAAGTTCACAATTTTTTCCTTTTTGTTTTTGATTTTTATTTTTTTTACAAATTTTTTTTCCTTTTTTAATTTTAATTTTTTTTTATACTTTTTCACTGCATCACTTTTTGTCTTCACTGTCTTTTTTATGTTTTGTATTTTTTATTTTGTATTAAATTTATACCCCATTTACACTACAGCGAAATCTAGTACTTATGAGACTTCAAGCCAAATCTAGTTGATTTTAACTAAATTTCCCATACAAATCAAAATCTACTTATTTAGTAGATTTCGGCAAAATCTACTCAAATTCTAGTAAAAATAGAAATGCAACTATGTGTTTTGCCAAATAGTACTTAAAAATACAACGCTGAGCAGGAAAAAATGACATTTCAATTTAAAAACAAAACTAATAAGATAAGTGCGGCAATAATTTTCATGAATGTTAGCTTTAACCTCTTCACGCCCTTGGACACATATGTGGACGTTTAATTTTTTATAATCATAATTATAATAATAATAAAAAAAAACAAAAATTTTATAGTAATTTATTGACTACCAAATCCTCAAACAACAGAAGTAAACATTTTGCCGTTTGTCTGCACTGATGATATTATTTCCGACGCATAGTTAGATAAATAAACAAAAAAGTGAAATAATTCTTCGGCAATCTGTTTTATTATTTATTGAAGTCGCCGTGGTCTAGTAGGTAGTGTGTTGGCTTATTAGACGAAAAGCCAGGGTTCGAGCCCCAGGCCAGACATCAAAATAAAATACAAAAAGTATTTTTTCGGCGATTTCCTCTCAGCAGATTTCTGGCAAAAACTCTGAGAGTAAATAAAATTGCCATGAAAAGTTTCTCAAAAATCTGTCGTTCGGAATCGACTTTAAACTGTAGGTCCCGCCACTCATGTATAAAATTAACACACACAACATAAGTGGTGTGAGAAGCTAGCTAGGTCGTAATCCTGACTGAAGGGTTGTAATGACCAATTATGTATGTATGTAATCTGTTTTATTGGATTATATCAAGAACCCGTAATATTTGAAAAAAATAATATCAGTTATATTTAATATAATAAGTTTTACCATCACTAGCTAAAAATCTAAAAGCTGGACTAAAATTAATCCTGGAATTAGACTGGACGGTATAGGTCATTATCGTAAATACAAGGAACTGAAAAATCCCCCCAGACGTCACGACAAAAATTGTGTAAGACGAACTCTCTACATTTGTGAGAAATGTTAAGAATATATATGCCTGATATGCCCGGAATGTATGAAATCATATCACACATAAATTACCATTAACGCTCACAATTTTCATTGTTTTTTGTTTTCTGAATTCCTATTTAAATAAAATTAAATAATTTAAAAAGAAAACAAAATTTAATAATTTTTTTGTCACCAAAAAATCGTCCCTGAAGAGGTTAAGCATAACAAATCAAAAATTTGGCGGCTTTTCGATGAACATATCATATGAAATATTAGGAACATTTTGCTCCCAGAATGACCCATGACGAACCTGTATTAAAGTGCGGTTTAATATTTATATATTATTACCTATATATATGCTTACATGTACCCATTCCATTCTGCTATTTAACAATTGTGTATAGTAATACATTTACATAATTTTTTGAAATCTTATATTCAACAAATGCTGACGTTTTTCGCAACAACGTTATTCCTGATTGGATCTTATTTGGTCTTGATGAAAACGATACTAAATGTCCTATATTTTTAATTTTTGTTTGGTATTAAACTGAATTTGGAAATATTATTACTTTCTTTTAAATTTCAGTCAGCTGTTTTTGTTATTAAAATGAAATCTTGCTACTGTCAAATAAATCCAGTGAAACCTACTAGATTTCGCTGTAGTGTAAATGGGCTGTTATGTAATTTAATTTCAAATTTATAGCCTTTTTTGAAATTAAACTCTACTCACTGTTTTGTCTTCACGGTATTATTTTTTCTATGTTTTATGGTTCTTTAGCTTTGCCTTTTCTGTTTTGTTATTACTAATTTGTTCTTTTTTCTCGTTGTACCGAATTGATTGATTTATAATTGGATACTAATTAGAGTGATATTGTGATATTGTTAACATACCTCATAATGTTATGGTTTTGTCTGTTTTTTGTAACAGGATCTACTTGCTCTCTTAGATTCCACTATTTTACGGGGTAATGGGGGGACGTTCAACTAGAGCTTTAAGAGATGTGGATTATAGTGAAAATGAGAGGACCATGAATCACCCTAAAATGAAGGAGCATGAAATTGTTCCATAGGTTGCGGGGAGTTCGCGGGGAGAAGGACCATGAAATAACTTGTGTTATTTTTAAAACAAATTCTTTTTAGAAGATTGGAATATAGGGATTAAAAAGAGTTGGGCCAATCTTCTAAAGAAATTTTGTTATTATAATTACTCAAATGTAATTATAATTAGGGTTAATGAAATGACAAAAAGAGAAAGAAAGAAATGTTAATATTAATTTCTTAGTTCCTTTAAAGGTTGTACTAGAGTAAACTTACTTTTTAGAGATGGGTGGCCAATGCGGTAGAGGGTTGTAAAGCAAATGACTTCAATGTACAAAATTTACTTTTAAGAAAATTCAGGATTTATCAAAAGGATAAATTATATAAAAAAAGATAAGATAAAATTATCTTCTACATAAGCAGTTATGATTTAGTGTTGGTTAATGCATTCCATAATAATTCACAATGTAATTCACTTAATTGGTGTAGATAATAATTTAATTTTAATTCAAAATTCAGTTGTAAAGTGAAATATAAATTAAGTACAAATTCTTATTTGTACAGCTACAATGTAAATTTTTTTATTCTAATTCTTATTCGCTTAATTTGTTTCATTTCGGAATGTGTTATGATAATGCTAGAAAAATGAAATTTAATATTTGAGTATGTTTCAGCATTTATAAAAGAATTTAGAAGATATAGATTTCAAATTTGGGAAAATAATTTTGCACAAATAATAATATATATTATATACTTATTATCTGTTCACAATATCTAACCTAAAATAGTTTTTGTTGAAGTACAAAACTACATAGTTATGGTATAGAAACTTCAAAGAATATACTAATTTCTATATCTAAAGACTTCTTGTTAGTAACATATTTGAAACAAAATTAAACGCTTTGAAATAAAACTTTAGTGTTACTGATATGTACTAATTTAGATACAATTAAATTTTATATAACATTACATAACAATAAATTAATAACATATATATTAATGGCAGTAAAACTCACCTGTTTTTAACGATATTACAATTTTTCTTTGCTTGTTATCCTTTGATATTCCTTAATGGATTAACAAATTTAATAAAAATATCTAATTAAAAATGTTGACACTGTTATAAGAAGATTTATCTGTATTTATAATTGCAGGAAAGCCACCACCTCAAATAATTTGGTTTAGAGATGAAATAAAATTGAAGGCAGAGATTAATTATATACCAGCGGAACGATATGTCAAAAGTGAAATTACCATAGGCCCACTAAGCAGAACGGATTTAAATTCTAGAATAACGTGCAGAGCGAACAACCACCCACGTGCGCCTTCAGTAGAATCTGTGGTGCAAATAGACATGAATTGTATGTACAAAAGTAATTTTTTTCTTGATGTAAGGTTTTATTATTCAGTTATATAAACGTTGATTGCATCGGTAAGAAATTAGAAAACTTGCTGTTAACGTGAATTAAATGTAAAATTGAAAAATAAAACATGTTTCTTGTAAAGTATTTCGTGCTTATAAAGAGTGTGCCATTAAAAAGTTAAAAATTAAAAATGCTATAAAACAAAAAATGTTTGAAATTTGTCCTAATACTTTTTTTGTTGTGGAGTACACTAGTTTCGGTTAGAAATTGAATACTATCTCATTCATATGGCGACTGCGGCTGGCCTCACAGTACCTCATTCGATCGGACCAATTTTCATACACTTTTTCGTGCGTATGGTGTCGTATCTCGGCAATGGCATCACGAATGTTGAATGGTTGTCTCTTGCATAGCACTTTTCTTTAACTGCGTTCTAAGTCTAGTTTAAAGGCGTTAAATCGCAGCTTCTTGGCGGCCAATTGACATCACTATTTCGGCTAATTAAATGGACGCAAGAAATAGGCAAGCGTGATATGTGTGGCTAGTTGCATCATCCTGTTGAAACCCACAGAATATACACAGAATTGAAACCTTTGACGTTTAAAAACGCTCAAAGCAGCACTTTAACCTACCTCGTAGAGGGAGAAAAAAAATATTTTAATGTTTTGCGAATCAAAAGTTTAAAAGCAACAGATATACAGACTGAAAACTGGCGGTTAAAGTAGAAAAACTAAATGTAAATAAACATTTATTTTGTGTTAAAAAAGGGAAAATTTGGAATATTTCTTAATTTCTTCAATGAAAAGTTTAAAGATTCTTAAATATTTAAATATTAATCGAAATGTGGGTGATTTTCGGTCACAATGAATGTAGTTTCTTGTGCAAGATGTAAGTGAGAAGCTAAATATTACAAGATCAAAATAAGACGTACTGCTCATAAAAAAATTTTCTTGCTGAAAGTTGCCAATATTTTTTAATTTCTTGAAAGAAAAAGTCAAAGTTGTTATTGTTATTAGTTGTTTTTATTATTTATTAATAGTTTTAGACAAAAATTACATTTTTTATTAACTCTCGCCAATATAAAAAACCACCCCGAAAACTAAAAAAACATAAATAAACAAAACAGAGTTACAATCAGAGAGAGACAGAAATACTTTTTGGTAATATTTGCTGCCTCTTCCTCCATGGAAAGTTAAATGTCAAACTCTTGTTTCTATTCTGTGTATATTCTGTGTTGAAACCAAACATTGTTCACATCAATACCATGAAAATCGGTTATAATGATGCAAATTCCTCATTTTCAAAGAAATATGGGCCACTGATGCCTCCACGTGTGGGTTTTCTGACCCCCAAATACGACAATTTTGCTTATTAACGTATCCACCAAGATGAAAATGAGCTTCATCCGAAAAGGTGAATTTTTTGACAAAATCGCCATCATCGTAGAGTTTCTCGTTGGCCCATCTAGCGAAGTGAAATCTTTTGAACCAATTGGACTTTGTAAGGCGTCATACCGAGATCTTTTCGCGTTGTGTGAAATGTTCAATTCTTCAGTAAGATGACAAGTTGATGTTGATGGATTCTCACGCGAGTTATGTTATTTTAAATGTTCACTTTAAATTCTTTTCACTGAAACAATAATTTTTGTATATTTTTTTCATGCAACTTTATTGATCAAACTTGGTTTTAAGACTAATTTTACAAAATCTTAATTTTTAATATCTAGCCTACTACACCAAACTTTAGAATTTCAAGAACAAAGAAAAAACCACTTCAGAATAAAAAACGAAGGAAAATAAAGAAAGTAAAAAACTAAACACATGAAACTATTGAGCAATCATCTGCTTGGTCAGATCGATACAATCACTTTGTTATTGTATAAACAAAGTGACTTGGTTCTGTTAATAATTTTAAATGTCAATGATCTTGGTTAAATAAAAATGCTTATGGAGCATAATGTGGTTTAGTGTTACAATGAAATAATATTTTTAATACTTGAAAAAAAAAATCATTAAAATGAAAGTATTCTTTGGGATGATCTCGTCTACATCAACCCTTGGTTGTGTTTGTGGAAGTACATACATAACTCCTCCCCCATTAGAAGAAGGATTCTCCTGAATTCTTCGGTTTGTTGTCTTACACTTATCATATAATATAATCATTAATATTATTACCATTGTTGCTATTATAATTGGTGGTACCTTATGGTATATAATTTTGTTATTATATTTGATTTCCTCTATTTCTTTTAGAAATAGAGTTAAACTTATTCTATTGTAAGTGTTGTGTTAAATGCAACATTTTGAAATTTTGTTATGATTATTTTTTCTAAATATATTTTGTTATTGTTAGAAAAATTTTGATGTGCTATTTTTATAGAACAATTATTGTAATTTATAAGAAAATTTCCATTTAGTATAGTATTTCTATTTTAGTTATTTTTTTAATTTGCTTAACAGGGCATCTATTTCGTTATTCACATATATTTTCTCGTTTTCATCAAAAGCCTCTATATTACTTCCCATTGAAGACATCACGTTTGTTATTTCTTCTATATTTATCTGATGTAAAATTAAATCGGACTCCATTGGAATGGTACAGTTACCGTTAAGAACTTCCACATAGCCGTTTGTTTCTCTTACGGGGTAAATCATTATATTAGCTTTAGTTGGTGCCAATTTCATTAATATTAATATTGTCCACAACAATATCTGCAATTTTAGGTTAATTGTTATTACTAGGGTACTTAAGTATTATTAAATTTGTTTGGTCTTTTAATGTTGCTTGTGTGAACTCCTTGTAATTAATGTTTTCTAATCTTGGGTTCTTCTTTATGCCGCAAATTTTTATAATTTTTTATAAATCCTACTTCTCTGGTTTCTACATTACAATTTTCTCTATTTCTGTTTGCCTTGCTTATATTAAACTCTTTAATTTTGCAAAGCCTTTCGTGTATTATTGTGTGATTTATTTTGTGATTTTGTGCTTCTAGAGGTGTGCATTTGATTGTACCATAATATGTGTCATTATATAACATAAATGCTTTATATAGTTGATGAGAAATGGGTAAATGATTTTCAAGAGTCAAAGTTCGAATTTTTTCTGTAATTGTATTATTTAATCGTTCTATATCACTATTACCGGTGTGACTGTTTGGTTTAGTAATGTGATATTCTATTCCTTCCTGGTTTAGAAACTCTCTAATGTTCTCATTAAATTCGTTATCGAACACCATCTTTGTCACTTTACCTTTGATTGCCAGAAATTGTTGAATTTGCCCTACTAGTGTAATACTGTTTCTATCTGTTAGCGGTAAGCAAGTAGCATGCTTTGAAAATTTGTCAATGAAAACCATAAAATAATGTTTATTATTCACATAGGTATCGACATGAATTATTTCCTTAGTAGTTTGTGGGGTTTCAGTAATATGAAATTTATTTTTAATAGGATTTCTATCATATTTTCCACCCGAAGATATGTCGCAATTGTTGATGACTTTTGTTATTTCCTCTCTAAGTTGAGGATTATGCACTTAGCTTTTTAATTTTTCAAAAGTTGCTGTAATACCGCAGTGGCCACTTTCGTTTTTATGGAAGAGAGCGATTTTTTTCCTAAGCTCTTCGCCATTTGCTATATCTTCTGCCATTCTAGAACACCTCACAAATTTCACTTTATTATTTGACGAGAACTCTTCTTCGATCTTTTTCTGAACCTTGTAACATTCATGATCATTCAGATAATAGTATATCCCCACTCTCCCTCTTCCTACTTCTCTTCTAATAATATTCAAGACTTGATTTTTATCAATATCGTTTTTGTCTATGTAGATACGCTTAAACCTGAAAATATTTTCAACGGTATTTTGTTTTCTTTGCACAATAACTATGAATTTTAAATCTATTTACGACAGTATCCAATACTGGAATTTCAAAATTTGAATTCTGCTGTTGCGAATGAACTGTGTCATTTCATGTTTCAACTGTCATGCTATTGTTGTCTTCATTGACGTAGACTGGTTCCATTTGAGCATTAATCTCGTCGTTTATTATTCTGCAATATTATTAGTTTTTCCTTTCATATATTCAATCGAGAAATTATATTCTCCCAAACTCACCAGCCATCTTTGAAGCCTCGGGCTTATATTCTTTCCGGAATATTTTGTCATCAACAACTTTAGCGGCTGATGGTCACTTTCTAAATCAAATTCCCTACCGTAAACGTATGGCCGAAAGTATTTTACTGCCCATACAATTGAGAGTAACTCCTTCTCTATAGTAGCATAATTTGCTTCATGCTTATTTAAGGTTCTAGATGCATATGCAACAGGGTGTCCATCTTGAGATAGAACAGCACCTATAGCAAAGTTGCTGGCATCTGTTGTGATTTTAAATTTCTTCGTAAAATTAGGATGTCGCAGTTTGTTACAAGATATTTAAGTTTTTCAAAAGAAGTCATTGTTCAGTATAAATTTTACTTTTATTTAATTTTTATAAATTTTACTAATTAATTTTAAATTGACCTACGGAATTGAATTCTATGTTTTGTTTTTGTTAATTTCTATTTTTAAATTTGTTATTTACTTCAATTTTGTACTTTTCTATTTACTGAATATTTAAAGTAACGGGATAATCGTTTTATTTCTTTTCTATATTTTGTTTTTGTAAATAATAATTCAACATTCTCCTAGATTTAAGAAGATTTTAATTTTTTTAATAAATAAGTCAGTGCATTATTGAACACGAAGGAGTAAAGTTGTTCTTACTGGACATTTTTTGGTGACCCCGACGTGATATATCACTCTATTAAGTTATGTGTATTTAATTTACGTGCTAATAGAACATTAAAAAAAATTACCGGTTTTAAACAATTCCATTGCCCAGCTGCAAAGTTTTTTAACTGAAAAGACAATCGTTAGTGATTGAAGATTAATTGGACTAATTAAAAAAATCAAATTGAAAGTAAAATATGAGTAATCTTGAAAATCTGCGCAAAACACGAACCCATCTAAAGAAAACCCTGACCAGGTTGGAGAATTTTCTTAATCAAGTAACAAATGAAACATCGCTTTTCGAAATTAGGGCAAGACTTGAAAGATTGGAGAAAACCTATGATAGCTTTCAAGCATTGGATATCGAGATGAGTATTCACAGTAGCAATATTCCTGAGCGTGATGCCGAGCTAGAAGACTTTGAGAACAGATATTTTAAGATGAAAACGAAATATTGTGAAATAATTGATGCTAGACTGCATAATACTAATATCGTAGGTGATCATCTAAACTACACAACAGTTCAACAAGATGTCATGCAGGAACTATTGGAATCTCAAGCTGCATTTTTAGAGAAATTGTCAGCGCTGCAAACTACTTCAACTGTAACCCAAGAGACGGTCAACACCTCTGTCCAGTCTGCTGAGGTACGACTACCTAAGCTGAATATTCCTGTATTTGGCGGTAATTATTCCGAATTTAGATCATTTTTTGATTTGTTTAACAGCTCCGTGCACAACAACTGCACCTTAACTGTATCTCAAAAGTTTCAATACCTGAAGGGACTATTAAAAGGTGAGCCTGCCATGCTTATACGACATCTCTCTGTATCTGATTAAAATTATAATGAAGCAATAAAAAAATTGAAGAACGTTACGACAAGCCTTCACGTGTTATTGATTCACTAATTGAAACCTTTTTATTAATGCCGAAAGCCCACAATCCCCAAAGTCTTAGAAATGTGTCAAACGTTGCTGATGAGGTTATAAGAGGACTTAGAGCACAGGGTCCTGATGCAGAAAAGCGTGATCCATGGCTGATCCACATTTTATTGAAAAAGCTCGATCGAGATAGTCATAAATCTTGGGTTGAACATTGCAATAAGACTACATTTCCTACTCTGGAAAGTTTTTTAAAATTTATGAACGACCGCTGCGACGCATTGGAACGTATGCCCACTCCTGATGACAAGAATCGAATGGTTAAGTCAGTTCGATCTTACACTATCTTTGTGAAAAGATCTTGTTCAGCGTGCTCACAGAATCATCAACTTGCTTATTGTCCGACATTTAGCAGAATGACTGTGCCAAATCGAATTGACTTTGTGAAAGAAAAGAAATTGTGTTTTAATTGTTTAAAACCGGGACATATGGTGCAGAAATGTCCATCTAAGCACGTTTGTGAGTCCTGCAAAGCCCATCATCACTCTTGTATTTATCTAGAACGGAATTCGAAGTCTGTGCCTGAAATTGCTGTTAAAAGCACGATATTTAAAGAAGTTAAGGACTCCAGTGAAGGGCTTTTTAAACCTAAACCTTTTATACAATCTGCCAGTTCATCTGATACATCTGTCGCATCTAACTCATCGACTGATACTTCAATAAAACTTGCTTCATCATTTAAAACTAAAACATTAAATATGCTTTTGCCGACTGCCAAATTTCTTGTTAGAGACAATATGGACTGTTTTCATCGTTGTAATATACTACTAGACTCAGGGTGCCAAAACACGTTGATTTCAGAAAGCTGTGCAAATAGACTTGGGTTGAAGAGAAATCCATCTAAAATTTTTGTTAGTGGTTTGGGTAATCATAAAGCTGGAGCAACAAAATGTATACAGTGAAAGTGAACTACGGATAAATACAACACGGATAAATGCAAAATCCGCATAAGTGCATAGTAACATGAAGTCGTAAGCATTTTTTATACTTTTACATACACAATTGCACGGATAAGTGCAACACGCATAAGTGCAAAAACCGCATAATTGCACAATTTTTTAACCAGAAAGTACTTCTTTAGTACCATTTTGTGTGGATAAATGCACATCTCTGATACTACATTTTAACCCAACTCTATAAAAAAGAGAGCATGGTGGCTTGTAACACCTAGGGTAATCAGCAACTGTTTTAGAAAAGCCGGGTTCATAAATGGCGTAGAAAAATCTAATGATGTAGACGATTGTGAAACTATTGATTTACCCCCTATTCCTGAAGAAGAATTCTCTTCAATTCTAGAATGTGATACTAATTTACAATGCTGTAGTGATCTCACTGAAAGTGATATTTTAAAAGAAATTGGTTGGGAAAACGGAGCTTTAAGTCCGGACCCTAATGCTGAGCAATTTGAAGATTCCATTTATGGTGAAAATCCTAGTCCTATTCACACATATGCTATACAGGCCTTCCACACTCTTAAAAACTATATTGAAAACGAAAATGTACATTTTGATTTTGAGAAATTGGAGGAAAATTTATTTAGGGTTGAACAAGAAAGCCTGGTGAAAAAAAATTTCGGACTTTTTCACCAAATATATATAATCGTAACCAATTTTTTTAATAAGTCTTTTATTTGATTTATTAATTTTAATTTTATGTTTTACTACTTTGGGATTTATTTTTATTTTTTAATACTGAACTGATTTTTAAGTTTTTATAAAAAACTTGCAATGTAAGCCAAATATTAATAAAAATATAAAACAAAATTAATTGTTGACAGTTTATTTCAAACTGAACTGGTTTTTACAGATAAGTATACCTATATTTAAATGGTACAAGTAATATATACAACTTACGTTAATAATATGTACAAAGTACTTATAAATGCAATAATCGTGCACTTATGTGATGTTTATATAAATGCAATAGTTGTGCACTTATCCGAGTTGTGTATAAATGCAAAAACCGCGTAAGTGCACAAAAAAGGCCGGAGAAAACGGTGTGCTATTATCCGTAGTTTACTGTAGTAGAAGTACAATTAAAATCACTTTATAATTCTAATAGCATCGCCATGCAAGCTCATGTGTTTAAGTGTCTTGCATCAAAGTTACCTCCTTCCCCTCTTGCTATAAATTACTGGGATGAAGTGAAAAATCTCTCCCTTGCCGATCCGGATTTCGATACTCCAAAGGATATTGATATCCTTGTAGGATACGACTACTTCTTTACCCTATTAAGAGAGGGACAAGTTTGTAAAGATGGTATTCTACTGGCTCAAAATACGATATTTGGGTATGTTTTGTGTGGGGGAAGCGCCAACGCAAATTCTATTAATTCGTGTTTTATGGCAGCTCAAGACGCATCTGATGTTGATTTAAATCATACACTAAAATTATTTTGGAAAATAGAAAGTGTTCCCCAAGTTACAACTACTATGATTCTCGAGGACCAACAAGCTGAAGATTTTTACCAATCAAGAACTATAAGGACTGATCGATATTCTGTACGACTCCCATTTATCCATAATGCAAGTCTTGGAAATTCATATTTTACAGCATTGAATAGGCTTAAATCAATTCATCAAAAACAAATCCTGAATTGAAAAAAGCCTACACAGAATTTATTAATGAATATATTTCACTAGGACATATGAAACTTGTTTCTAGCAACAAATTGAATCTCCCTGCTGAGAGAGTGTGTTATTTGCCGCAGTTTAACTACAAAATTGAGAGTGGTATTTGACGGATCTGCCAAAACCTCTAACGGTAAGTCCCTCAACGATAATTTACTAAAGGGTCCCACATTGCAGCAAGATTTACTTGGAGTAATTTTAAGATATCGGTGCAAAAAGTATTGTTTTTCAGCCGATATTAAGCAGATGTTCAGAATGATCAACGTGCAAGAGTGTGATCAAGACTTCCAACGAATCTTATGGAGAGAATCTCCAACTGATGAAATTCAACATTACCAACTTACCACTGTGACTTATGGCACCCGACCAGCACCGTATTTATCAATACGTACACTTCTGCAGCTAAGCAATGATGAAAGAAACAATTACCCTTTGGCTAGTGAAGCTGTTCAAAGTTCATTTTATGTCGACGACTGCATGGCAGGCTCCAACGCACTAGAAGGGGCTAAAGAGCTAGCAGAACAATTAAACAACTTGCTTATGGCTGGCGGATTTATTTTAAGAAAATGGGCAGCAAATGATAGCAGAATTCTTCAACAAATTCCTGATAGTGACAAAATTTAAAGTATAGTAGACATTCCTAGTGAATTGACAGTGTGTCTATTGGGTATTATATGGAACCCTATGAACGACTCCTTTTCGTATAAGGTTAAAACAAGTGAACATCATCTAGACACCAAGAGACATCTGCTCTCTGAGATATCAAAAATATTTGACCCCCTTGCTGTAAAAATAATAATACAACAACTGTGGTTATCTAAACTTGAATATATTATTACTATATTATATTTACTATATTATTATATAATATTACTATATTATTAAGTAAATGAAATTCTGAAAATAATAGATTAACTTCAGCTAAAATATTTTTAGGTAACAACTCATCCCATTCAAGTTTAGATAACCACAGTTGTTGTATTATTATTTTTACAGCAAGGGGGTCAAATATTTTTGATAACATACCAAGACTATTTTTTCCACAGAGAAAGAAGTAAGCTGGCATGGATTCTGTGACGCTTCCAGTTTAGCTTACGCAGCAGTTATTTATTGCCGTAAAATATCAGCAGACGGACAAGTGTCTACAAATATAGTTTTGTCTAAAACTGAGGTGGCTCCCATTGCATCACTGTCAATTCCAAGGCTGGAACTGTGTGCAGCATATTTGTTATGTCAGTTATTTGAATATTTAGCACCGGTCGTTAGTCTAAATATGGACGAAGCAGTATGTTGGTCAGATAGCAAAACAGTCCTAGCCTGGCTTTCCTCTCATCCATCGAAATGGAAGACGTTTATAAGTCATCGTTCATCTCATATTTTGGAGAACCTTCCAAGTGCAAACTGGCGATATGTACCTAGCAAAGAGAATCCGGCCGACATCGCCAGTAGAGGTGTTAAATCGAGTATGCTTATAAATAATGAGTTGTGGTTTAGGGGTCCCTCTTGGCTTCTCCAAGAAGAAATTCATTGGCCACAATCAAAAGGTAATGAATACAGTACCAATGAGGAGATTCGTCCAAATCAGCAAGTAACTTTAATATCAACTACAGATGAGAATCCAGATATAATAAAAAATTGAGTGATAAAATTTCTTCCTGACCGAAATTAACTAGAGCACTTGCTTACTGCTTACGATTTATAAATACCTTAAAGAATAAGCTAAGAGATGGTTCACCACTGAGAATTGAAGAACTCAAGGCCGCTGAAATTAAAATTTACAAATACTATCAAAATATAAATCTCGTCGAGTTTATAAAATGTCTTAAAAAGGGTCAAACTACAATTACAAACAAAAAACTGAGAAAACTTTCACCATTTCTGGATTCGGACGAGATATTACGTGTTGGCGGTAGGTTATCAAAATCTGATCTGCCTTACGACAGCAAACATCAAATAATTTTGCATAAAGACTGTCCTGTAGTCCGCAAAATTGTGCACGATTTACACATAAAAAAATCTTCATGCTGGAATAACACTATTGGTCGCTACGTTACGTCAAAAATACTGGATAATTGGTGCTAGTGAAATCTCTAAGACTGTAACGCAACAATGTGGAATTTGTATTCGATACAGTGCACGCACTCAACAGCAGCTTAGGGGTACTCGTCCAAAATTTCGTGTTAGCGCTTCCTATCCCTTTTACGAAGTTGGATGCGACTACGCTGGTCCTATATTGTACAAACAACACAATGGACGCAAGGCACCTATAGTCAAAGCGTACGTAGCAGTTTTTATCTGTCTAGTAACCAAAGCTGTACACTTGGAACCTGTATCGGATTTGACTACCGATACCTTTTTGGCAGCCTTAAACCGTTTTGTGGCTAGGCGTGGGTTATGTGCCCACATACATAGCGATAATGGAACAAACTTCCAAGGCGCTGGAAAAAAGCTGAAGCAAATTTATAATATGGTAAAATCTTTTAATTCAAATCGTAAAATTTCGAATTTTTTGTCTTCTAAAGGTATTCAGTGGCACTTTATTCCACCAAGCGCCCCACATTTTGGTGGCGTATGGGAATCTGCTGTCAAATCCATGAAGTACCATTTGCGCAGAACTGTTGGTCAAGCTACCCTTAATTTTGAAGAACTGTCAACCTTGCTGAGTAGAATAGAGGCCATTTTAAATTCTAGGCCATTAGTTCAAGCTGACGCAGATGACATCCCTTACCTTAAACCGGGACACTTTTTAGTCGGAAGTCCCCTAAATGCATTACCTGAGGCTGATGTTACTCATCGTAATGGTTCAACCCTATCCAAATGGAGACTTGTTCAACACCTAACCCAGTATTTTTGGTCCCGATGGTCAACTGACTATTTACTTTCATTACAACCTATATTAAAATGGTTAACACAGACAGAAAATCTAAAAATTGATGATCTCGTTTTACTACGTGAGGACAACCTACCACCCTCTTGCTGAAAGACTGGTCGAGTTATTGAAACCCATGCTGGAAGTGATGGCCTTGTGAGAGTTGCTACTGTTAAAACCAATAACTCGATTTTCAAACGCTCTGTAACTAAAATATACCCTCTTCCCAAAGATTGTTGAACTTCGTCCAAGGCTGGCGGAAATGTTCAGTATAAATTTTACTTTTATTTAATTTTTATAAATTTTACTAATTAATTTTAAATTGACCTACGGAATTGAATTCTATGCTTTGTTTTTGTTAATTTCTATTTTTAAATTTGTTATTTACTTCAATTTTGTACTTTTCTATTTACTGAATATTTAAAGTAACGGGATAATCGTTTTATTTCTTTTTTATATTTTGTTTTTGTAAATAATAATTCGACATTCTCCTAGCTGTAAGAAGTTTTTAATTTTTTTAATAAATAAGTCAGTGCATTATTGAACACGAAGGAGTAAAGTTGTTCTTACTGGACAGTAATAAAACTTGGATCATTTGTGTTAAATGATTGATCCTTTTTTAAAAATCGGGTCATTACATATGCAATTTTTGTCCTTCATAAATTTTCTATAAAATCCAGTCATACCTAGGAAGGATTTTATCTTTTTTTGTGGTATTTGGAATTTTAAGATTTTGAATTATTTGGATTTTCAAGGGACTTGGTTTTACCCCTTCATTTGTTATGATATGCCCCAAAAATTGTGTTTCTTTTTTTAGTAAATCGCATTTATCCACTTGTATTTTAAGTTTCGCTTTATTAAGTGCTTGGAGTATTAATTTAAGGTTTGTTAAGTGTTCTTGTAAGGATGTGTCAAAAACCAATATATCATCCATATAGACGACACAAATTTTATTTATGTAATCACTGAGAATCTTATTCATTAACCTTTGGAAAGTTGATGGGGCGTTCTTCAAGCCAAATGGGATACGGATAAATTCGTAATGCCCAAAAGGTAATAAAAAAGCAGTTTTTGCTCTATCTTCTTCCCTAACCGGTATTTGATGGAAACCTTTGGCCAAATCCAAAGTTGCGAAATACTGTGCTTTTCCAAGTTTATCTAATAGTGAATTTAAATTAGGAATATGATATTTATCGTCAATCGTGAATTGATTAAGTTTTCTATAATATATAACAATTCTGAACTTTTGGTTCCCAGAATTATTCAAATTCCTTTCGACGATCCAAAATGGACTATTATAAGGTGAATTGCTTTCACGTATAATTTTTTGTTCCATCACATCTTTAATTTGACGTTTTATTTATTCCTCATGTATTTGAGGGTACCTATATATTTTGGAATACAACGGCTTCTCATTTGTAGTTATTATTTCGTGACAAACTTCATTTGTGCATGATAAAACATCCCATTCTTTGAAGAACAAATGTTCAAATTCAGTAAGCAATTTTAAAATTGCCTGACGTTCTTCGTGATTTGTATGGGATAAATCAATACTATTCATTATTTTATTGTTTCCTGTATGTTGTAAATTACAAATAATTTGGAAATACTTGTCATAGTCATATTCCTCGAAATACAATTTATTTTTAAGTATTTCAATGTAATTTTCATCACAGTTAATTTTAGCTTTCAAGGCTCTCAAAAAATTTTGTCCTATTATGCCCGAAAAGCTTATTTTTTTAAAAATTGATAATTTTCCATTGAAGTGTGCCAGGATAACCAAATTCCTTTGGGAATGGTGTAGTTACAATATATTCAATTTTATTTGTGACGTTTAAAGTTTTAAAATATAAAGGATTCTTAAGACTAATTCTAGGGTAATGCTCTATCAAGGCTTCTTCTGTTAGAATGCTTGTAGTAGAGCCGGTGTCGATACGACACCTTATTTTTTGTTTCCCTATGGAAATGGTTATTATTGGTAATGAAAATTTTGAGGCGATATTAAAAAATTTA
Source organism: Sarcophaga subvicina (assembly GCA_936449025.2). Taxonomy (NCBI): domain Eukaryota; kingdom Metazoa; phylum Arthropoda; class Insecta; order Diptera; family Sarcophagidae; genus Sarcophaga; species Sarcophaga subvicina. The sequence continues at coordinate 59,213,225 of OW388081.2, forward strand.
TTTCTTTTTCTACATTCGTCTGGGTTTTGTGTAGAGTTCCGATCTCCATGGGTTCTGACTGAAATTTAGAATTTGGAGTATCTACGCTCATACGACTAATCCTAGATGGATTTGAGCTAGTAGGGTTAGGAGGGTTATTTTGATTTGATGTGTTAAAGCTAGAGGGTGTATGTGTATGTGTTATATTGTTTATTTTTGTTAATGTTTGGTGTGTTAACTTTATAATAAGTATTGTAAATGTTTAAGTCTTTATTGTAAGTATTAGTATTTTTCCTGTATTTAATCCTTAATTTGTGAGTATTTCGTAATTATAGTATTAAGTGTACAATTCTGGTCTAAATGGGTCCTCATTGGTACGTCAATTTGTTCTATTAGATTATTTACCAAATCCCTATCAACTTCGTCTGGTTTATAAATACCAGGCCTATTGTCATCGAATAAATATATTTGGTTTATATCATATTTTGCATTTTCAAAATAATGGAATAGTTCTCTTAAATTGCTTACTTTTATTTCTCTGCATCTGTAGTACTCCTTCAATTTCGATTTTATTTGGTCCCAAGTTGAGCTGGTTCCCAATTCTCTGACGTAACTTCCAACTGCACCATTAATTTTTTCATTTACTATTATCAACATTGCTAGATTTTCTAGCTGTCTATTATTCAGCGGACATAGGGTCATAATGGCTTCCACTGACGATATAAACGCATGAACGTCGTGGTACTTGTCCAGACACCTTAATTGTCTGCATTGTGTGAGGACGTCTCGAGGTTCGAGCCAAAAACCTTTTTCAACGCTTTTCTGTTGATGTCCTAATTGGGCCTTTAGCTGATTTATAGCTTCTTCTTATGCCCTTATTACCTCTGCCATCTGTTCTTCGCCAACAGGTTCGTGCAGGTTTCTTCGCTCGTCGAACTTACTCATCTTTTGCTTCGGAAATAATTATTTTTCACTTTTTCTTTTCAGTTTAATATTATACAATTTCGCTGTATTTAATTACTTATAGTTTATAAATATTTTTTTTCACTTTTCCTTTTCGGTTTAATATTATACAATTTCGATGTATTTAATTACTTATAGTTTAATCTCTTTGGAGATTAAATTTTGTTTAGCGAATGATTCGGTCAAATTTCTTTAGAAATTTAACTTTCCGACTGCGCCAGTTATGTTATTTTAAATGTCTTTAAATTCTTTTCGCTGAAACAATAATTTTTGCAAAATTTCTTTTCAAAAAAATAATATATTTTATATTTTTTTCATGCAACTTTATTGATCAAACTTGGTTTTAAGACTAATTTTACAAAATCTTAATTTTTAATATCTAGCTTACTACACCAAACTTTAGAATTTCAAGAACAAAGGAAAAAAAACCACTTCAGAAAAAAAAATAAAGGAAAATAAAGAAAGTAAAAAACTAAACACTTGAAACTATTGAGCAATCATTAAGCATTGAGCAATCTATTCTGCTTGGTCAGATCGATACAATCACTTTGTTATTGTATAAACAAAGTGACTTGGTTATGTTAATAATTTTAAATGTCAATGATCTTGGTTAAATAAAAATGCTTATGGAGCATAATGTGGTTTAGTGTTACAATGAAATAATATTTTTAATACTTGAAAAAATCATTAAAATGAAAGTATTAGTTCATTGTTCCAATTGCCAATGAACTTCTACTTATTATTTAAATACTTTGCAATGATCTCATCTACATTAACCCTTGGTTGTGTTTGTGGAAGTACATACATAACTTGCGCACTCCCAGCTACAGCTTTGATATTTTCGGATGTACGCACTTTACGAGCATCAACAATGAAACCAATTTCAAGAACTTTAGAAATAAACTTGCGTATACCGGGCACTATTCATCCTTCTCTGCGATCAAATTTTGTACGACATTTTCGTGCAATTTCCGGCCAATTGTCTTTGTTTTGGAAATAAATTTCCAATAAAACCCAACATTCAAGCCTAAAAAATTGCGGAATTGAAGTGAAAATATACTTTCAGTGTTTCCTATTCATTTCATATTTAATTTATAATATTTAGTAAAATTTTGTTTAATGGCCCCTACTATTGGTAACTACCCTCATGTATCTTTGGCCACCTTCAGTCGTATATCATGTGTTGATGCTGTAAAGAATACCTCCGTCCTAATACGAAAACCGGTGATGACGTTGAAATCATTAGGTGATGGCTTTAGTTTGAATGCGAGTAGTCTTAAAGGTACAATTGACAACGAGGAGACTCAATATTGTTAAAATTTCAAAGATACCTTAGTGCCCATTGTTCGGAATGGTATTAGTTGATAACGCTATAAGATAAACATAGATGCACTATTTTCTAAAGGTTGCTGATTTTGTAACTTTCATCCAGACGCTTATTGATTTTTTCATAGATGTCGAAACAATGGTATCTGAAAAAAAATATCTTACATAGAGTCCCAATAGCATAAACTTCCTTCTCATTTTTATTTAAGAAATGCAGAAAACTGCTCAAAGGACTCCTGGAGTTTAAAAAACTGCATCCCTCGTATTTAAACCATATTTTTGAAATTTCGGAGGTGGTTTGGCTTCAAATGATATTGCAAATGGTAATTTGTTTGCTTGAGAACTGTCGTTAAATTCATGCAATTTATTATCAACAATTTTCTACCTGTTATTAATGCAAAACATAAAGTTTCGTTGATATTCAAAAGCTTCAACTTCAACCAGGGCGAACTTAATAAGGTGATGGGAATAGTACAACAATTCAATTCGGAGTATTTTTTAACAAAAACAACATGTATTTTCTGTTGTTTTTGGGTGGCCACTAATGTCAAATGAAATTCGCCGTAAGCCAGAAATGACAAAGGCGAATCCATGTAATGCCATAAAGTTGTGATTTTGTGTCATTATGTCTCTTTTGTTTCCTTTTGCTTTTAAAAATATTTTTTTTAAATTCAGAGGGATACTGGGAAGCATAGAAGCGGATTCTACAACATAAGTTGTGACAGAATATGAAGAATATTTAAATAAATTATAAATAGTGTAGTATATAAATATAAAAGGAAATAAAAAATAAATAAACAAAAGACTGTATATACAGTGAGCAAAAAAAATGTGTACACTTATTGTAAAAAACTAACAAATAAATTATTCCACAGGATTTCGTTTAAGATGACTTTCTAAAAAATCCGTTAGCCATAGTTAAAAAATCTCCACTTTTTTGCCTAAAAATGTGGGAATTTCTTAGTTTCTACAATTATTTTCTTTATACGTAACCATTAGAGAAATGTTTATAATCATAATATAATTTTTACGCTTTTTTAGGCTTAGAATATAGTTTTTTAACTTTTTTTAGTCTTAAGGACAATAAATTTCTTTTTATGGATAATTTTTTGTTCATAAGTTAATTCGATTTGGTAAGTGTAAGTTTTTTTGCTCACTGTACGCAGACAAAATATTTGACATTTATGTGGACTGAAAAAAGCAATCAGCTGGGCTAATAACACCACCTTCTATCAATTCGCCTTGCTATTGGCCAATATATGTACATATAATTTATCAAGAAAATGTTTTGACATAGTCAAGGCGAATACATATAAGGTGGTGTTGTCAGCCCATGTACTTTTTAAGTACGCGAGATTGTCAAATGATTTTTACGTACAGAGAGCAAAAAGAACTTGTACAGTTACTACTTCGAAATACATTTTTAAACAAAAAATTATCTATAAAAGGAAATTTACTGCCCTTAAATAAAATAAAAGCTTAAAAACTGTATTTTAATTATAAACATTTCTCTATTGGTTACGTATAAAGAAAATAATCGTCGAAACTAAGAAACTCCAATATTTTTTGGCAAAAAAGTGGTGATTCTTCGACAACGGTGACTGGATTCCCTAGCAAGTCATCTTGAAGAAAATCCTGTTAAATAATAATTTGTTAGTTTTTTATAATAAGTGCACACATTTTTTTTTTTGCTCACTGTATATACATTCCTTTGCTTATTTTGTTCTTTTATTTCTTTTTATATTTGTATTCTACACATTTTTAGAATTTATTTAAATATTCTTAATGCATTGGCACAACTTTTATCATAGAATTTGCTCTTATGGTTCACAGTATCCCCCTGAAGTATGACGACCTTAGTGGTAGCGCAAATAAGTCCGTATTTAAAAAAATTAAAAAAAAAATTAAACAATTAAAAAGAAACAAAAAAAATATATATTGACACAAAATAACAACTTTATGTCACTATATGAAGTCGCTTTTGTCATTTCGGTCATACAGCGAATTTAATTTGACAATCTAGCTCCCCGAAAAAAGCAACAAATACATTTTGTTTTTTAAAAGCACTGCAAATTGAGTTGTTGTAATTTAGCTATCACCTTATTGAGTTCGCCCTGGACACAGTAAAAATCGTTTTGAATTTATATTTAGTACTGATTATTTTTTATCCTGTGTAACGCACACAAAAAAAATTTATTGTCTTAATAAAATGTAAAACAATATAAAGAAAATGGAAACTGGGAATGGGAAAGATTTATTAAAATTATTAACAAGTATATAACCTTCTAAGATGTTTAACTGCCACTTTATCCCATCCCTCATATATTTTTATATTTAAATAAAGTTGGACTTCGGATATCCTCTGCTAATACTATTTATCACAAAAGGCCATACATTTTAAACCTTTCCCCTCGGCTGTCCCCTTTGAGGGGACAATGTAAGTCTAGCATATCACTCGGTTGTCCCCTCTGAGGATTTGTTGTCCCCTCTGATAGTTTGGTAGCAATTGAAATGAAAATATTCCACCCCAATTTTTTAAGAAACAAATGTTCTTCTGTAGTTTTCTGTTAAAATGGCACAAAAAAATTGATCGAAATATGATAAAATTAACAAGATGCATGATGAATAAATCGTCCGTTCTACACGTCGAAAAGGAACGTGCGAAGTGAGTTCACGACGGATTGTATACTTCTCTGATCCGTTGAGCAATTTGTAGATATAGTGGGCTAGGCGTCCAAAGCTACATGGGTGTGGCTCAATGAAGTAGGAAACTTGATACGATAATAAAGAAATCTGATAACCGAGAGAAGAAATATACAAGATCTCAATTCGTACTGAAGCGTCAAATAGAAAAAATTTTTGATATTTTTTTGTAAATATGTGTTCCTCAATTTAATAAATATTTATATTTTATATATAATAAAACAGATTTCATTAACCCCTTTACTGAGTATGTATTTGTTAACGAAACAAACATTGATTGTAACCAATTTCATATTCTCGTAATAATAAAATGCTGGCACATTTGCAGGCGGTCGAAACAGGTCAACAACAGATTAATGTTGCAAAACAATAACAATAACGCGTGTCATTATGATTACAATGCAATTTTCATTCTTTTGGATTTTACACATTTTTAAGTTTCATTTAAATGAAAAACTAGAATTATGTTCAGTTTAATTTTTGTATTCTTAAGATTAAGTACTCGAGAACAATACAATTTTTTTTTTTTTAACAAATTAATTAAGAACTATTAACTGGCGCCTAACGTTAGGCGCCCGACTAGCGAGTCGGTAGAGCATGAAACTCTTAACTAGCGCCCAACAAGTGAGGATACCCTGAATAAAAGCACTCCATAGGCTGCGCCTAACTATTAAGGATACCCTGAATAAAATCATCCATAGGATAGTAAGGATATCCTAAAGAAAAGCACTCCATAGGCTGCGACCAGTAATTATACATAGAACAAGGACGTTCTAAGTAAAGGACTTGGTGTAGAGGCGGCTATCCAAGTACCTCTGCAGGAAACGGAGTAAAACAACCCCCTACCAGCTTCATAGATATGTTTGTTATTACTTACCGAATATATAAAACGTTAAATTGAAAACAAAGTGATTAAATTAAAATATTTTAACTAAATAAAAAATTTTAAAAAATATTAAAATTATATTTTAAGAAGTGAAAATTTTAGGCTAACAAATATTTAAAACATAATTTAAAGAAAAAGTAATTGTATTAAAATATTTGAATTTTAAAATATGTTTTAAATTTAATTCTAATAAGTGAAATTAATTGTACCTTTTTTAAGTAAAATTTTATTGGTTTCTATTGCGATTACCACGGGACCCTCCAATAGAAACAAGGACATTATATACATCAAAACAATACAATCACTATTGCGATTCCTACGGGGCCCTCCAATAGTGACATTGACACTACTATTATACCTCAGTAGTAACCAAAAAATAAAAATGTCTAACCCAAATAACTTGGTCAGGCCCACGGTTCTAAACGTACCGAATGCACCAAAAGCAGGCCGCGTAGTTCATCGTAATCTAGAAGAGACGACCGCAAGAATTTGTGCACAGCAGTGCCAGATTGCAATAAGGAGCATCTTAGAACTTAACTCGGACATTGGAGGTGAAGACCAGACAATAGAAGACAAATATAGAAATAATTTGAATTTGATATTGTAGAGTGCTTGAGGGAATTTTATGGCAGTTGTACCGAATTCAGCTATTGGAAAAAAGTGTTGATAGAATTCTTAGGTTGTATGACTCCAAAATATTTCGCGATTCTGAACATAATTAGGAACAATATTACATGCCGTGCGGATGCCGCACTCGAATCTTATAACACACTATTAAACTGGGACTGTATCTCGAGGTGTTTGGCTTTACATTATGCCGATAAAAGAGACTTCACAACGCAAATGAGTACTCTAGTGTAGGGTAACAGTGCCATACAGGAGTATTATCAACATGTATACTCATACCTTTCTCTTATAGTGAATAGAACCTTCTTGCATAAACATACAGAGATAAGGCATTAGATACATTCATTAGGGGTTTGAGAGGTAATTTATCATTACACCTAGGAACGAAGGAATCAAAGGATCTTCCGCAAGCACTCCATTTGTGCCTTAAATTGGAGAATCAATTTTCGAAATCACATTTTGCAAATTTGCATAACCAAACTAATAAAAACAACACCAATAGGCCCACATCTCAACCTCCGAACAGAACACATCAGGATAAAAACAGGAAAACCTTTTATCCACAATTGGCCCATATACCGCAATCTTCGTTTAATCATAATCAATACAGTTCTGTGAATCAAATGGCATATTATAAAACTCCAACCAAATGCCACAGACTCTAGGTTATCAAAACCCAAGGTTCATTCCTCCAAGACCAACTGTATCAAAACCACAACCACGGCCCGAACCTATAGACGTGGATTCTTCTATGAAAACTATATGAATAGACGAGCTCAAAATGATCAATTTTTCGGTAAAAGATTACGCGTTCAATCGGAACAATTCCGAGGACATTGCAAAGAAATGTTCATTTAGAGACATAAGGAAGATACAGTATTACTGACGAGTATTTTCGAGATAAGGTATTAAATTACAAAGATGAGGAGAAGCAACCAACACTAAACGCATACCTACAGAATCAACCAGACACATCTGAGAACGCTAACCAATATGAAACCCTTGATGTAGATATTCATTTTTAGACTAACGCATTCGTTGTTACCTTACTTTGAGTGTAGGATGAATACCGGACAAATTCCCAACTTCTTAATAGATATTGATTCAAAAAAATTTATATACAACCCTGTTTACTTCGAAATCCAAACCAAATTTTTATTTCGCAAGCTCGGAGGTTAAAGCAACAAAATCAGTCATCACATAAATAACATTTTTTCTATTACCAACGCGAAAGTCTTTTCATGGTATTTTAGGAAATGATAGCCTAAGGGACCTATCAGCTATTATTTACTCAGCAGAAAAATCATGCTAATAAATAAATTACTTAAAATTATAATTAAGCAGAAAGTCTCACAATAAGTAAATAACATTAATATTCGACCAGACCACTTGAGAGTACAAAAAAATGATAAATTATAAGACGTTGTTCAGAATCATAAATCACTGCTCAGTGAGCCGGACGAAAATCTGACGTATACAACAGCTGAAATCGCGAACATCGAAACAAAAACCCAGCAACCTATTTATTCCTAAAATTACCCCTATCCGATGCATCTGATGGAGGAAGTCGAAAAACAAATCCAAGACCTTTTAAAGCCAGGCATTATTCGACCTTGAGGGAACATATAGGAGAAATATATTTTGTCTATATGGATGACATCATTATTTTTACCAACAGCGAAGAGGAACGCTATAGGAACCTAGACATAATCAGAACCTAGACATAATTTTCTCAAACTTGCAAACATGAAAGTTCAACTAGACAAATGTGAGTTTAAAAAAAAATGAGATAGAATACTTAGGGGTCATTAGTTCGGACAAAGGTATAAAAACAAATTCCAAAAAAATCAAAGCAAATCTGAATTTTCCACTACCAAAAACGTTGGAAGATCCTTGAACTTTCAAACGACTATAGGCGCCTTTTCAGGCACCACGTCAAAATTGCTAAGCCTGACAATACTTCTAAGAAGGGAAGCAGGACGTTCGTCGAAACATACCTCAAAAAAATATAAATTGAACTAAACCAACAAGCTGTGGATGCGTTTAAAAAATTAAAAACCACTTTGACTTCTAATGACGTGATGTTAGCGTACCCAGACTTTAAAAAAGAATTTGTTCTAACGACAGACGCTTCAAATTACTCTCTGGGAGCAGTACTATCCCAAGATAATAGATCAATTGCATATTCATCAAGAACCTTTAGTAGAGCGGAAGTAAATTACGCCATAAATGACAAAGAGCTTCTTTCCGTCGTATGGGCATTGAAATCACTACGGAATTATCTTTATGGGTCTTCGAAAATAAAATTTTTTACCGACCACCTTCCTCTGACGTAGGCACTGAATAACGAAAAATTTTAACTTCAAATTAAAGCTATGGAAAGCGCTTCTCGAAGACTTCAACTATGAATTGCAATACAATCCTGGCAATACTAATGTAGTTGCCGACGCTTTATCTAGGCCTTCTATTGACAATTCTCAAATAAATACCCTGACTGCAAATCAACACAGTTCATCAGAGAACCTAATACAGTTTACAGATGCTGCAATAAATGCCTTCAAAAATCAAATTTTTATATCGAATGAAGAAGGTGAAGCATCCCATAGGTTCGAAATCGTATTACCAACATATCACAGGTACACTATAAATGAACTCAGCATTACTACTGAATCTCAATTCAAGTTTACTTATTTAGTAGTACGGTGCACTTGCGATAATTTGAACACTCCAAAATAAGAACACTCTTTCTTAACCATTGACTACTCCAAAATATGAACTTTGTACAAAGGCTTTATAATTTGAACAGTTTTTTATTTTTAAAGCATACACAATTCAGTTACAAATTATTAGAAATTGGGGAAATCCCCAGTTATTTTTGTTTATTTTAATACCAAATCTAAAAAGAACCACACATACATACATAAATGTGGATATGGACGGTCAAAGTCTATTTTTCTTTAGTTATTAAATGTACGCGATCGCAAATGCATGGTCAATAATTAAAGTGCTACTTAAACGTAAATAATTTGTGAAATATGCATACAAAAAAGCACACATTTTTAACTTTAAAAGAAAAATATGAAATTTTGAAAAATTTTATTTTTTTTTTTCAGTATAAAGTGTTTACCTTGCAAGAAAACAACATTTTTTTCAACAATTTAAGCCGTTTGTAAATATGAACAATTTCGAAAATATGAACAGGCTTTGTTTTAATTAGATCATATTATCGCGAGTGCACTGTATTTGAAATACTTTCATAACAACAAAATAATACAAATATTAAATATTATAACTATATGAGTTTAACTGCTATTATTTTTAACAAAATTTACTAAATTTGTTCTAAAAAAATTGATATTGTACATATTCAGTCCCTTATAGTATAATGATTTCGGCATTGAACTGGTATCCGCTCGTTGTATTCTAAAATCGTTTGCATTTCTCAGTCTGTACGGTTGCGCTTCTCCAACATATTTTAGCCGTTGAGTTAGGTACTCTGGTGCTTCTCCAATTTTAATTTTTTGAATAAAATTCAAATCACATTCAATTCAAATTTAGCCATCTCAGTGCATCTAACATAAAAGTAGTTAGTGTTAATCTGTTTAGCTGTAGTATAGGATGCATCGCCTTATTCTGTAATTTCTGCAGTCTTGTTAATTTTTGCTCAGTACAGCATATATATAAAATCATTGATCCATATTCCAAATGCGGCTTTAGTATTGTATTGTTGTATTTAGCAATCGATGTTAACATTGAAACCTTATTTCTCAGCCGTTTAAAGAAACCTACCTTTTCCCCTATTTTCCTACATATACACTCTAAATGTTCCTTTACTTTTAATTCCCTGTCAATTATGAAACCTAGATACTTAATATTGTTGACCTTTTCAATTACTACATTATTTAATCTAAATGAACTATTAGTGTGCATATTCATTTCCAATAACTTTGTTTTATTTTCATTCAATTTCAATTTGTTTATCTTCAACCCTCTATTTATATTATCCATATCCTTTTCAAAATATTCATAACATTCCTCACACGTCGTGCATTCAGTAAAAATGAGGGTATCATCTGCATATAAAACCATCTCGCATTTCTCCATTACATTTTCAATATCGTTAACGTATATTATGAACAATAAAGCTCCTAATATCCAACCCTGTGGGACACCAAAATTATTCTCCCTTATACTCGACTCAACATCATTCACCTTTGTTATTTGTCTGCGTCTCGTGAGATATGAACTAAACTACTTTAATTCTCTATCCTTAATGCCATAACATAAAAGCTTTTGAAGCAAAATATCCCTATCTATTGTTTCGAAAATTCTTTTGAAATCTAAAAAATTGCTAGAACTTTGCGATCATTTCCTATAAATTCCATCTATTTATTACATAGTTAATTGCCGTCTCACATGAATACCCTTTTTAAAGCCTGACTGATATTTCGATAGTAGGTTATGTTTCTCAAAATATTCTTCCAATTGGTTCTTAACTATTTTCTCAATAATCTTCTCATATGTTCTTAGGGTATTTATAGAACGATATTCCTCACATCTAATAGTATTTCTAATCTTCTCAACAGGTGTAACCATCGATTCCTTCCAGCTCTCTGGGAATATTCCAGTTTCTAACGATCTATTTATAATTCTGAACAAAATATTACCAACTGTGTTCCAATTGTCCAATAAAATGCCAGTTTATATTCACCTCTAGTCTTTCTTTTTCTTCATATTCCTACATACATACATTTCCATTAAATATATTGCACGAAAATGAAATCTATAGTTTGAAGTCCGTACATTATTCTCATAATGTACTTTATCAATTGAAATACGTATATCCCTAATGCCATTAATGAAATATTCATTGAACCTTGAACTTTCCGTATATTTGAGGGCATAAAATATCACATTTTTCATCACATTCCTTGGTTTTCCTAATACTAAGTTCTTAATCCCATTCCACATCTCCTTCTGATCTTTTTCTGTGTTTATTCTACTATTTATATAATATTTCTTTGAATTTACTACTTTAACTTTATATAAGATCCTCGCTGCCTTATAGTTGCACCATGCATCAATATTGTTCGCCAAAATAGCTTTTTTGTATTTTATAATTTTATCCCTTCTTAAGACCCTGAGTTCGCTATTAAACCATTCATTCCTTTTCCCCCTGTCTACTTCTCTATCATTTATTACCTCCGTGAGATTCTGACAGAACTATAAAATCTGGTCTTACTCTATGTATCTTTATCTCCAAATGATTAAAATTGTTCAATAATCCGTGAATATTAGTGTATATACCCCTTATGCAGCTTGGCTTGTAAACAGCTAATCATATTCCCTTTTTCTTCAAATTAACTTTATTCTGATATACATACTTTACAATCCCTGTGATTCGTACTACGGTTTTCATCTAGATCCAAATTCATTCTTGTGGGGGTGAGCGGGGAAACAATAAAATAAAATATTTTGCGAGAATTGGGGTAAATGAAATAAAAATGTAATTAGTTTAAATAATCAATTTATTATTTATATGTTGTACAAAACGTACCTTTCGGGTTGGGGGTTGATCGGGTATTGATCTCTTTTCTTGAATTATTTACAATTCACAATATTATAAACGTAATTACAGGGGTGGTTTATACCCTTTAACAAAACTTAAATCTAAACTTAAAAGTAGGATGACCAGCGTGAACAATTCTCCTATTTTCCCTTATGCAATTAAAGCATTTATTCATTATTTCCTTGTTACAATCCATATTCTTATGGTTTCCGAGACATTTAAAGTATATCTCTTCATTTCTACACTCCGTTGCCTTGTGGTTGCAACCTAGACTCTATTATATGACTCTTGATCTATTTTTATTCTCGCATTAAAAATAGTCCCACTCTTTCGCTTTGTCACAAATATTTTTATTATTACTATTTCACTATTTTCTAGAACTCCATTCTGTTTCTTCAGCTAATCTATCAAATCCCTCTAGTGAAATTTAAAATTCATATATGGTATAATAATCTGCATCTCTACCTGTTTTTGAACTTTTATCTCATAGTATTTACTTATCTAATTCTCTATTGCTTCTTTAATTTTCACCCTCTCAGCGACATTTTCACTCTTTATAACTACGGTACCATTTCTCCGATTCTCAACATTAGTTATTTTAAAATTAATTGGGTCGACCTTTTTATTTAATTCGGCTTTAGTTTTCTCAATATCCTATTTCTCCTTCGGTTTGAATATTAGTGGGACATTTTTTGACACATCTGGCATCACTATATTCCTGGCAGCAACATGTGCATATGACATATTCGTTTTGACATTTGTCTCCTTTACTATTTTTTTAAATTTCGTTGCACATTTTCGTATTTGTTGTCTCAATTTTCTCACACATATCTTTGTTGCTTACTTTTATTGTGTTACATATTTCTCTATTCTTGTTTTCATATTCCGTTATCACATACAGGTTTTTTACTTCTTTAACATTTTTATCACAATCTTTCTGTGCTTCATCTATTTTCCTTAATCTCTCTTCATAGCTTTTTTCGATCGCATGTATCCGTTGTTTTATATCGTTTTCATTCTGTTTAAGTGCCGTTTCAAATTCTCCCTTATATTCAACCAAAGGGTTGGTTACGCATGCGTAAGAAGCGTAAAATCGTAATGTAGGATTGACGATAGAGATTTTAAAAGTTTTTAGGTTTTTAAAAGAGCTCAATCGAAGAGCTCTGTTCTCTTTATTGTATTCAATCCAATTGATTTTGATATGGGAATTATTTCCTCTTTTATACAGTTTTTTAGCTGATCCGACAATTTCGAATCAACTCCCTTAATTCTATATAGTTCTATACTTATTACATATATTTGCTTAAATGTTCTAGTGACCTATATTCTATCAATTAATAATACATGTGTTTGTGTGTATGCAACACGATCCAAGCCTTCAGCCCAACACCAGTAATGCAAACAAAGCATAATTCCCACGCTAGCCAGCGGAGAATACACAACAACAAGAACATGCACATAATGTATTGACGACTTGAGCACGCGTCAAAAGCAGCGAGAGTCAATGCCCAGAATTATGTTAATGACACATTCGCTTATGTTATTTGATATTCATTTGTTTATACATGTTGTGCTGTTAATGATCATTAGCTTATACAGAACATTGTGTTGGCATAAACGGCAGTAGGGTCGTGCTACACCTCCCTTTTTCGGAAGAATGTTCATATAACTGAGAGTTCCATGGACATTCTTTTACAATAATTCTTAAACTAAATTTATTACTATCTTTAAATTTCTTAATTAATTTTAATATTTATTTTGTTTTTAATAAATGCTTAGTGATAAGTTTACTTAGTTACTACTAAAAAAAATTATTTTAAAGATTATTATTTCACTTTTCTGGCCAGTTTAGTGGTATAGTTAAAACTATTTGTTATATAGCTTAAGTCTATTCTTATGTACAATTTGTTTCTTATTAGTTATCTTATCTACTATGGTTACATTATTTTTTAAATCTAATTTCTTAATTTTATACGGACCTTTATAAGATTGTTCTAGTTTATGTCCATTGTCATTTTTGAGTAAAACTAAGTCACCTATTTTAAAATTGTAGTCTAATATATCCTTATCGTAATTGTTTTTCTGCTTAATTTTATTTACATCTAATAATTGTTTTGCTCTCTTAAGTGCTATTTCTAATCTAAATTTTGCCTCTTTGGCATAGTTATCCACATTGTATAGTGGTGCAACTCTATCTATTTCACCAAAATCTTTAAAACTATTTGGTATTTTACTGAAGATCAACTCAAAAGGACAGTAATTGTGCACAGTTGATGGTGTTGTATTAAAACAATATGTAGAATACTTAAGCCATTCATCCCAGTCGTCTTTATCTACTGATATATATGAGCGTACGTATTCATTAAAAGTTCTATGACTTCTTTCTATCGTACCTAAAGTCTGGTGATGATGTGCTGTTGACGTTAGCTTTTCAATCTTGAATAAGTTGCAAAGTTCAGTCAGTATAGAATTTTTGTATTCTGTACCCATGTCTGAAATGAACGTCTTCATCGGACCATAGGTAAGTACAAAGTTCTCAAATATCGCTTTGGCGACAGTTTTTGCCGATTTATTTGGTATTGGTATCGTTACTAAATATTTTGTTAGGTCACATACTAGCGTGACTGCGTATTCATTTCCATGAAGTGATTTTGGAAATGGTCCAATTGTGTCCACATAAACCGTATCAAATGGTTTATTGGGTGTCTCTGTGATAATCATTGGACATTTAATGTGTTTATTTGTTTTTGCTAATTGACATTTGTGACATGCTTTAACGTATTTAGCTATGTCTTTTGTCATATTTTTCCAGTAGTAATATCTTTTTATCTTTTCAGCGGTTCTGTATATCCCGCAAAGACCTCCTTCAATGGGATCATCATGATATTTCAGCAAAATATCAAGAATTGCCTTGGCATTCTTCTTTTCACTTACAGTTACTTTGTTCAATAGCGCTATTCCAATACTCTTCAATACTTTATTGCCCGTATTTTTAAAATCATTTATTGAGATAAATTCGAAAATCTTCTCACTTGGTGCTACTTGTAATTTATTGATATTTAGTTTACCGGCCACTTTTTCAAGCCTAGAGAAAAATTGTCCTAAGTCAAATCTCTCTGAAGTAAACGTATCATTTATTTTTATGCTAGCTAATATTGATTTTCCTTTCTTTATGTAGCATTTGTTTGGAAAAATCTTTAATTTATAAAACTTTCTGACGTCACTATTCTTAATTGGTATATAAATTTTGGGCTTCTCTATTTTATCTTTTTTATGCTGATTATTTATTTCACTACTGGTTTTTTGTTTAGTCATCGATCTTGTCGAGACTCTTAATACGCACGATACCTTTTTATTTATGTTTTTAAAGTCATCAATTGTAATTCGCGATAATGCATCCGCGACATAGTTATCCTTTCCAGTGCCTTATTTGTCATACATTTTTATTTTTGTTATTTATTTCTCTAAAATCGTTAATTGTTTCTGTCCAAAGTCTAATACAGCGTCTTGTCACTATTTACGAATTTAGTGACTGCTTTGTTCTATATTTTTGTTCTTTTTTTTTTTAACATGGCTAATTTTTTTATAATCACATACAAATTGAAAACAATTTCTACTTCAAAGTATAGTGGCTAGATTTATATAAAAAATTTGGCTGGGTGACGTTGGTATTGGCTCCATCAAATTCTTCAATTCTTTGTTTGTTCTTTATGAACATGAAAGTGGACATGCTGGAGATGTTGTATTCTATGGCAACATCCTCGCAGTCATCAATATCAACCCTGATAAAGACAACTCTGTCAGCATAGTCCCTGGAGAGTTCCTCCAACCTGCGAACCATCACTTTGCAAGGGCCACACCAGGTGGTACAGAAATTGACCACAAACAACTTATCACCAGCATTTTCCAATTGCTGATTGAAATCGGACTTGTTCCTGACAGTATAAACCATTTTGTTGTGAATAAACAAATTTTTACTGTGACCACACGCTTTAACCTCTACTTTAGTAATGCTCTGGCTTGATTATCTATCTAAAATTCTGGTCTGTTAAAGTTCTATATATCTTTAATGTTTTATTATTCTTTCTTTTCATAATATTTTTCATAAGACATAAGCAAAGCTATTATCTATTTCCCTACCATAAAGGTCCATAATTCTTAAAATATCTTACATTTTACTAACAAAATTGTTTTATTATAATTTTTTCTTTTTTTTTATAATAACAATAAAATTTTTAGTTTTCTAATAAAACCATAAGACAATTACAACTAATTTATTTAAAAAAAATTCGTACATAATTAATTCTTATTTTTTTTTTTATAACATATAATTAAAATATTTGTATTTAAAAAAAAAATCTTGCCAAGAGCGGTTAACGCTTTCTGGCCTGTGAGGCGGCTGAACGCCCCACTTTTGTAAGCTAAACTAAACTTTATGTTTTTTTTTTTTTTTTTTTTTTTTTTTTAATACCGTACCAGAAATCCTTTATTCCTTTTTGCGTTTTTTCAGCAATTGGTCGATTTCGTCGACCTTGGCCCACAGTCTGGTGGCCTCATGCCATGGAGGAGGTTGTTCCGCGTTTATTGTCCGTAGGAGAATGGCTTTCTGTCTCCTAAGGTTGGTGGTGTAGCCTCCTCTTCGCTTGGGCTTCGTTACCTTGGGGATCGCTGGTGATGGGGATCTCTCTCTAGTTTGGCCAATCCTTTTTCGGTATTCGTCTATAGTTATTGGCCTTGGTCCTTCGGCCATCTCACTGTCTCTTGGCTAGACAGTATTTTCCGTCTTCGCAGCTGGCGGATCGTTTTGGCTGATCCGCCAGGACAAAAGTGATGTTATGTTGGTGCAATACTTGTTGCACTCTTGTTTCTGTGCCTTTAATCTTGGTGCTTTTTTAGTTGTGAGCACTTCAAGATTATGGCAGGATCGCCATGTAGGATTGACGATAGAGATTTTAAAAGTTTTTAGGTTTTTAAAAGAGCTCAATCGAAGAGCTCTGTTCTCTTTATTGTATTCAATCCAATTGATTTTGATATGGGAATTATTTCCTCTTTTATACAGTTTTTTAGCTGATCCGACAATTTCGAATCAACTCCCTTAATTCTATATAGTTCCATACTTATTACATATGTTTGCTTAAATGTTCTAGTGACCTATATTCTATCAATTAATAATACATGTGTTTGTGTGTATGCAACACGATCCAAGCCTTCAGCCCAACACCAGTAATGCAAACAAAGCATAATTCCCACGCTAGCCAGCGGAGAATACACAACAACAACAACATGCACATAATGAATTGACGACTTGAGCACGCGTCAAAAGCAGCGAGAGTCAATGCCCAGAATTATGTTAATGACACATTGTGTTGGCATAAACGGCAGTAGGGTCGTGCTACAGTAACGTACGCAGCCTTAAAACCGTTTGTGTAGTTATAGAAACGTTAAAAACGGGACATATGTCAACGAAGAATGTTAATAAAACCGAAACAGATATACATACATTTGCACGAAGTCAGCTGTTCAGAACAGTGACGATTGTTGTTAAGATAAAGCAAAATTCAAAAAGTATCAATTGGGTGCTTTTGATTGGAAGAAGTTATATTAGCTTTTTAAATTTTATGTTATTTTAAATATTTATTCTTGTATTATAGAATATTACATTGTTGGCTTAATCTAAGACAATATTTATGGAATTTATATATATAAGTACGGTTGAATTTTGTTCTATTCAAAGTGATTTTTTTGTTTTTTTATTAAATTGCAAAACAATACCTCTTGCTAGAAAAGTAATAATAAGATATACTCTTATAATTATTTAAGAACATTGGAATCATAAGAATATGCATTTAAAAATTTTAAAGATTAAAAAGGTTTATGTATAAATAGGAAAGTACTAAAAAAGCATTTGCGTTACATTACAACTCAAAATACATATTATTTATTTATTATGTTTCAACGTTCTTTTATACACATTACAATCCTAATAATAATTAAAGAAGAATCATTTTTTATATACAAATTTAAAAGGTTAAAATATACGATTAATATATATGAAAAAACCAAAACGGAGAATTCGTACCACTTCGTCACTCAAAATACATGCATATTATTTATTTATTTTGTTAAAATTGTTTTGTGAGCACAATAGAAACATAACAATAAGTATTTATTACTTATAAAATAATTTTCTTATTATTATTTTAATAGGCCATTTACACTACAGCGAAATCTAGTACTTATGAGATTTCGAGCCAAATCTAGTTGATTTTAACTAGATTTCCCATACAAAACAAAATCTACTTATTTAGTAGATTTCGGCAAAATCTACTCAAAATCTAGTAAAAATAGAAATGCAACTATGTGTTTTGCCAAATAGTACTTAAAAATACAACGCTGAGCAGGAAAAAATGACATTTCAATTTGAAAACAAAACTTTAACCTCTTCACGCCCTTGGCCACATATGTGTACGTTTAATTTTTTATAATCATAATTATAATAATAATAAAAAAAAACAAAAATTTTATAGTAAGTTATTGACTACCAAATCCTCAGACCGTTTGTCTGCAGTGATGATATTATTTCCGACGCATAGTTAGATAAATAAAAAAAATGTGAAATAATTCTTCGGCAATCTGTTTTAGTGGATTATATCAAGAATAATATTTGAAAAAAAAAAATAATATCAGTTATATTTAATATAATAAGTTTTACCATCACCACCTAAAATATCTAAAAGCTGGACTAAAGTGAATCCTGGAATTAGACTGGACGGTATGGATACAAGGAACTGAAAAATCTCCCCAGATGTCACGACAAAAATTGTGTAAGACGAACTCTCTACATTTGTGAGAAATGTTAAGAATATATACGCCTGATATGCCCGGAATGTATGAAATCATATCACACATAAATTACCATTAACGCTCAGTGGCCACAAATGTGGACGTTATCCCTTTTTGTGAATTTTCATTGTTTTTTGTTTTCTGAATTCCTATTTAAATAAAATTAAATAATTTAAAAAGAAAACAAAATTTAATCATTTTTTTTGTCACCATAAAAAAATCGTCCCTGAAGAGGTTAAGCGTAACAAATGAAAAGTTTGGCGGCTTTTCGATGAACATATCATATGAAATATTAGGAATATGTTGCTCCCAGAATGACCCATGACGAACCTGTATTAAAGTGCGGTTTAATATTTATATATTATTACCTATATATATGTTTACGACACTAAATGTCCTATATTTTTCATTTTTGTTTGGTATTAATCTAAATTTGGAAATATTATTATTTTCTTTTAAATTTCAGTCAGCTGTTTTTGTTATTAAAATGAAATCTTGCTACTGTCAAATAAATCCAGTGTAAACGATCTAGATTTTGAGCAAGATTTGAAATCTAATCTACTAGATTTCGCTGTAGTGTAAATGGCCTATAATCAAAAATTAAAAATTTCATATCTCATTTCAATAATTTAAAAGTTTTATATGTATAAATAAAATGCAACTCTGCATACAACAGCCCCATCACTCATGTTCAAATGTCACGTAAAAACGTGAGAGAATTCTATTTATATAGATCGGTCTGTTTTGCTAACGAGAGAGAACGTTTCGGTAAGCGTTTACATTGTTTTCAATATGCTAAAAAGAGACACGGTACGGTACGTTACGTTGCGTATGGGCAACTGGCACTTAAGTTCCCTTTATTTTTGTTTACACTATTTTGAATCTCTTCAATTGCCATATCTACATTATGGATATATGGAAGGCAATCGTCACACATAAAGCGTAAGTAATTGTCAGAATCCAATATGCCAATAGAGTATTGGTCATTCCTCGAGCATTTTTTGGAACTGTGTAATAACTTTTTGCACACACCGTTACATATTATTCCTGATCCCCACGGATCGCTGTTTTACATTGGTTGCACTCAGCCACCTTTTTACTCTTTTTCTCCTCACAATAATTATAATATTTCTATTGTCTTCACATGCAAAATTTTGTTTAGTTCTTTAATATTGATTTTTTTAAAAAGAAAGAATTCTATTTTAAAAACTTCTTAATCACTTTTATTTCAAATAATTCACGAGCTTCTCTAATTTGCATCCAATCGCTTCAACGGTTAATTAATTTCTCTCACACACATTTTAAAAAAATTTAAAATCCATCCGTTACTAATTGAAAAAGAACATCCGAGGACATTTTGGGAAAGTTGCAATAAATCTACAGAGACAACTTTACACATTACAGACTTAAATATTCTCGGAATATGGTAACAGATCTGAAGAATGAAGAGAGCAATAAAATGAAATAATGAATGAATACAATAGCACTCAAAGAAGTAGTATAGAAAACAAAACCCAACTCCTCAAGAAATTTTATTTCCCACAGATGCGTTCAAAGATCAAAAGGATCACAAGCATATGCAAAATGTGTAAAGAAAACAAATACCACAGACATCCCAACAAAATTGCTCTTCAAGAGACACCAATTCCCCTATTACCAGGACAGATAACACATATAGACATTTTCATGACTGAAAAAAAAAAAGATTTTAACTGCTATAAATAAATTCTTCAAATTCGCGCTAGCAAGAAGGTCCCAAGCTGTTGAAGATGTGAAAGAATCTCTGAGGAAACGCTTACTTTCTTTCGGCACGCCAGAAACGATTGCTACGGACAACGAAAAATCTTTTAATTCTGTAGCTATCATTTTTATGTTAGAATAAAGTATAAAAGTAATAAAGTATTTAATTATTTATAACTTATTTATTTACAATAAAGTATTTAAGATTTCACCATATATTAGCAGTGTTAATGGACAAATTGAAAGGTTTCATTTCACTCTTTCGGAAGTTATGCATTGCTTAAAAACCGAAAACTCACACACAGCATTTTCTGAACTAGTGTATAAAACAATCTACGAATATCATAATTCTATACATTCTACTACGAAAAAGAAACCAATAGAAGAATTTTTCTTAGGAAGAGTAAATTCCAATCCTCAAGGAATAGAAAAAGCTAAATTAGACACTGTTAAAAGATTTCAAGAAAAACAGTTAGAAGTCATGAACTACCACAATAAAAGAAAGATCGATCCCGAGGCTTATGAACCTTGAAATAAGAAAATAATAAGAGATTATGGACGAAAATCAGCAAAGCATACAAAAAGGAAATAGGCAACGAAAATATAAATACGACAGTCTTAACAGAATCAGGAAGAAGAATGCATAAAATAATATTAGGAACTAGAATTATAAATTATTTTTCAGATTATTCTTCACATTTCGGGCAACATTAAAATTTTGGACTATTCAAACTCACAAATAGTTTATAGTCCGAGCTGGCGACATTAGAAAAGGGAACTTTAAACTAATTCATATTATCGAAATAAATGGATACAAAGACCTCATAGACAATCTCCAAGAAACTTTACGCAAAGAAGTTGGACGATCCCACTTCCTTCATCCTTTACTGAATCATGAACTAACAGAACTTAAAGCTTACTTAGAAAAGATCCTTAAATTTTGTAGGATCCGCTTGGAAATAAATCGCGGAAATCTCTGGTCATGATGATTTCAAGATACTAACTAAAAAGCCAATAGGGTCCTGAAATATAATAATAAACGAGTCATTATTAACAAACAAAAAAACATTAAAGAAATTCATGAACATAATCGCGCAACAAATAGCATTTTAGAAACATTTAATAATAGTTATAATAAAAGTAATTCCATAATGGAACAATTAGTAACAGTACTAAAATATAAATTAGATACTGTCAAAGAAGAATTAAATAATATCCAACATGCCATACATTGGGCAAAATTGGGTGTAGTCAATTCATTTTTATTAAAATCCGAAGAAATTAATATTGTGAAGGGAATAATAAATAAAGCTTCTAAACCGTTTATAAATTTAGAACAAACATTTGAGTTTGCCGAGATAAAAATAGCATCGGATCACAACTCAATTGTCTATATACTAGTATTCCTATAACAATTATAAATTCATTCAACAAAATATTAGTAAGACCTATTAAATTTGGGGAATATGTAAATAAAATAATCTTTCAAAATATACTCATATGCCGCAATGTAACTTATTGTATGAAAAAGAATGTAAAAATTAGAATATCACCATATGCAATAGAAATAATTTGAATAATTTAGAAACCGTTATAAGTCTGGCAGACCTAATAACAAACAAAACAGCAAACTGTAGCCTAATAGACAATCGAAGTACCCCCACTGCTGAGGAGATTGCACCAGGAACAATCTTACTGAATCAATTTAATGGAACAATTCTTGTCAACAAGGAACCACAGAACCTTACTGCAACCTACGTGATACAGTTTTCTAATATATTTGTGGCAGTAGCCGACAGAGTCTATAGCTTTTTTGAAGGAATACAGTTACGACCGTTACCGGCAATCTTGCAACCCAGGTATTTAGGCCAAAATATAGAGGAAACTTTATCGTTGGAAATGGTAAAAGAAATACGAACAAAGAAGATTGAATCCATCCATCTACTGGAGGACGAGCATAAAAACGGTCCAGCAGCTAACCTTGGTCTCTCTTTAATGGCGATATTTTCCATGGTTATTCTTCTGGCAAAATCAAGGTTATTGAAAAGAAAGAGCAAAAGGGTTATTATCCCAAAAGCGATAAATACAGTTCCATCGATTCACACACCCATGCCTGAGTTTTCAGAAAGGAAGAAACCAGAACAGAAAGACATTACCAAAATATCAAACATTCCATACTTTTGGCCGAACGAGGACACTCGGATTTAAGAGGAGAGGTGTTAACGAAAAAACATTGACTTTCACCAATTTCATTTAATAAAATGTTGACAGTCGAAACAGGTCAACAACACTCATTATTATTATCATGCAATTTTCATTCTTTTGGATTTTACATATTTTTAAGTTTCATTAAATTCATTATAGCCGCGACTTGTGTTGCGGCTTTAAAAAGTTTTCTTCATACTGTGCTAGTTTAAGTCTGTCATTATAATCATTAGTAAGTTTTATTATATATTATTAAATTGTAATCCTGCCTTTGAGAACTGTAAACTTTTTCTTTTTTATTACTTATAATTGAATTCTTAATGTATTAATTGTTCGATTTGTACAATGGGTCAATTCGACCTCCGGGTACTGTACTTGTCTTAATTGACAAGTACACGTCCTCTAACCTAACCTAATTGTTCGTCCCTTTATAAAGGTATTAGAAAAACAAATTGAGTTTTATAAGCGTAAAGGTATAAAAATATAGACGACAGACAACAGCTCGGCATTTCGACAGAAAATACTGCCAGCTGCTTTTTCTGCCATAATGTCGGCTGCTTGAATTCTTCGAAGGCTGAGCAAAAAAAAAAACAGTTGATACAAAACCAAAGCTATAAACAACACTTTAAATTATGAATAGCTGTTTCTTTAAAGAAACAGTGGTGTCACTATCCAGTTTTTAACGTACGCAAAAATAAGATCAGATATAAAAAACTGCATATACTGCACATATATACAAAAATATTTCATGTAGCTTTAATAATGGACTATGTGTTTTTCCAAAATAACAAAAATTCTAAGAGAGTTATTAAATTATTTTTTATAATACATAATCCAAAAAATTTATTTAAAAATATAGCTCCATATAGCGGGAAATTATTTCTTAAGATGTTATTTAATTATTATTTCATATTGTATTGGCATCACTAACCTGCTTTTAGCTGCTCACAAAAATTGAGCAGAAACAGCTTAAAGCTTATGCTACCGGAACGTAATGTAATGTAATATTAATTCCAAATTTTAAAAACTTTGTTTTCACCCCTTTTTTCACTTTCAATATGGCATCTTTTGTTTTTCTTTAATTCAGCTGTTAACCAGTGTTATCACTCAGAGACAATTTCGTAAATTAATATAAATTTGTATATTAATAACCAAGACTTTTTTGTTATTCGTCGGTTTAACAATAAAATTAAAAAACAATGTCAAAAAATAATGGTAAAGGATCTTCTAATTCTGGTGGATCTTCTAATTCTGGTGAAGTCGGTGAATTTGTTGCCCTATATTTCCAAGAAAAAACTAGAAGACCTAAATAAAAATCTTACGCATTCAGAGCTAAAGGAATATGATGATGCAGAGCTGTCTGTCCGTTTGGAATACGTAGAGAAAATCAACAAATGCTACGAAGAGACACAAGGCATAATAGAGCAGTAGGAAAGCAGTGCATCGGTTACCAGTGACAGCATGGTTTTTATGTCATTGTATTTCGAAGTGAAAGCTAAGTTAACCTGTCAAATCGCTGAGGTTCGCAGAACTGATTCCAACCAACGTTCGTCAACATTTCGCCAATTTTCTCTCGATGACTAACCGTCTCACGCAACTTCGCGCAAAACCAAGGTTCCAGAAATCCAATTGCCGAAATTCCGTGGTTCATATTCAGAGCGGCCTAATTTCTTCACATTGTTCTTGACTATTTAAATGATAATAGTGACTTGAGTAAGTTGTAAAAGTTTTATTTCATAGACACAATTGCATCGCTAGAATTGAAAGAAGCTAAATACGACGAAGCTGTGGTATTGTTGAAAAAATTAAATTTTTAAACGCATATAAAGGGGCTCTTTACATTAAGTAGTGCCGGAAGTATCTCTGCTGCTGATTTGCATCGATTTAGTGACAGTTTTGATGCACATTTACGTGCCATGCGTACTATTGGAAATCAACAGCAAATTACCGATGGTTTATTGATCCATTTGGTAACAACAAAAATGAATGCCAAGTCGCGTATAAATAGACACAATTGCATCGCTAGAATTGAAAGAAGCTAACTACGACGAAGCTGTGGTATTGTTGAAAAAATTAAATTTGTAAACGCATATAAAGGGGCTCTTTACATTAAGTAGTGCCGGAAGTGTCTCTGCTGCTGATTTGCATCGATTTAGTGACAGTTTTGATGCACATTTACGTGCCATGCACACTATTGGAAATCAACAGCAAATTACCGATGGTTTATTGATCCATTTGGTAACAACAAAAATGAATGCCAAGTCGCGTATAAAATGGGAAGATGGGCTACCAATAAATGACTTCCCAACTTGGGCCTCAATGGCAAAATTTTTAGACAAAAGGTGTCGCAAGGTAGAAAACTGTGAAAATTCGGGAATAATTAACCCTTCGAAACCTCATATTTTGAAAAAATCTAACCAAATCAATCGGAATTTTCATGTTTCAATCGCATGTCAAAATAAATTGTGTTTTTTCTGTGACTAAAAAGATCACTTTAGAAATAATTGTTCGCGGTTTTTGAATTTATCACCCTCCCTACGTTTTAATGAGGTAAAAAATCTTAAATTATGCCTTAATTGTTTGCGGAAGGGTCATATGCTTAAAAGCTATACTTCTGGTTGTTGCCGTCAGTGTTCTTCAAAGCACCATACATTGTTGTATAATGATAGTACTCCTACAGATAATCTCGTCGCTTCATCCATGGTTACCAGCCCTGCACAAACGGTGCTTATTACGTCCAATGATGCACAAGCAAAAAACATCAGCGTCCACTACAACCGTTTTCCTCGCAACAGCTGTAGTGATGGTCAAAAATAGTTTTGGAATTTTTGCACCTTGTCGCGCAATACTCGACTCGGCATCTTAACTTAATCTGATAACAAACCGATTTGTAAACTTTTTAAACTTGAAGTGTGAATGGACATTTGCAAATATCTCTGGAATCGGTGATGGTAATATAACTATTGATAAATCGGTTGATATATTAATTAAGTCCAAGAACGGAAATTATTCAATATCATTGACGGCTATGGTGATTGCCAGCATTACTGATTATCAGCCCAGCATTTTTCCAACAGGTCAGAGTGGAAAATTTCTAACAATATAGAGCTCGCGGATCACTCATTTGATAGATGTGGTCGTATCGATATATTAATTGGCGCCGAGTTGTTTTTTGAGTTAATGTCAGTTGGACAAATGAAGTTGGCTGAGAACTTGCCTATGTTACAAAAAACATTATTATGTTGGGTAGGTGATGGCGGTAATCTTCGTTCTAATCATTGCTGGACCTTAGCAGTTAGTTCCAAAGTAAAACATGATGATGAATTGTGCTCTGTAGTAAAAAGCTTTTGGGAAATGGAGAATAATTTTGGCGGCTGTAGCTCTTTTTTTAAGGAGGAAATTTTCAGTGAGAATCATTTTCTAAAAAATATGGTTCGCCTCGATTGTGGTTCATTATCCGTTCGTTTGCCAGAAATAAATGGAAGTGGTGACTCTTATGAGCGTGCTTTACAACATTTTAAAGGTTAAAAAAATGCAGATGTAATCCTGATATGAAGGCGCAATATGCAAAATTTATGGCTGAGTATATATCGTTGAACCATATGTCTTTAATTTCTACACTGGTTTCCCAGAAGACATGTTTTCTCCCACACCATTGTGTGTATAAGCTGGAAAGCACATCAACCAAATTAAGAATTGTTTTTGATGGTTCTTCAAAAACAACAACTGCGTTGTCTCTTAATGATATTTTGTATACCGGTCCAACTATACAGCCAAAATTGTTCAGTAAACTTCTGCGTTTTCGATGCTTCAAAGTTGTTCTTAGTGGAGGCATCTGCAAGATGTACAGGTGTGTTCGTGTTTCTTATCCAGATAATTATCTACAATGTATTCTATGGAGAGAAACCGAAGAAGATGAAATCAAAACGTATTCATTGGATACAGTTACGTAAGGTACACGTCTTGCAGCATTTCTGGCTATTCGAGCAATGCATCAATTGACACATGAAGAGGAAAGCAATTTTCCCGTGGGTGCAAAAGTCATAAAGCGTGATTTCTATGTGGACGATATCTTGTCCGGTGGTGATTCTGTTGAGGAGGTGCGAATAATTCAAAAGCAGGTCGCAGTTTTGCTAAAGGGTGGATATTTTGTAATAAGTAAGTGGTGCTCAAATGTTCCAGCCGTTTTAGAGGACAAGCCGCCAGAACAATGCGATCCACTTTTAAAATTTAGTGATGGTACCGATATCACTAAAACACTTGGCCTGATTTTTGATCATAAAGCGTACAATTTTATTTTTTCATTTAAATCTGTTGATGATTACAAGGTTATTACGAAGCGCTCTTATTATCGTCCATTACTCGTTTGTATGACCCACTAGGTTTAATTGGTCCAATTATCACTAGAGCAAAAATATTTATGCAACATTTATGGAATGAAAGCCTTCTCCAGTTTTTAAATTTATCATGGCTCGAATATATTTCGCAGTTCGATTCCAATCAGTATCTTAAATTTTCTCGATGTGTTTTGAAGTCAAACAAAAATGTCCAAGTACATACCTTTTGTGATGCCAGTCTGGTAGTGTATGGGGCATGTGTTTACATAAGATTACAATCTGAAAATATTGTTAAAACAGCATTGTTATGCTCTAAGTCTAGAGTTGCACCCCTTAAATCTTTAACAATTCCGAAACTTGAGCTTGAACTTGTGGATGAAGCCGTTAAAACAGTACCTTATGAATGTGATGTACATTGCTGGTCAGATTCAATGGTTGTACTTTCTTGGCTTCAGGAGCAGCCTTAAAATAATAATATTTTCGTTTCCAATAGGGTCTTTTAAATACAATCACAAATGAGATGAAGTAGCACTATGTTCCAACAAACCTTAAATCTGCAGATATTCTTTCAAGAGGCTCATCACCTAAGGAATTACTTAATTCTACATTATGGAGCAATGGTCCTGATTTTCTGTATCTTGAATCTTCAAAATGGCCTTCCAATATGGAATTTTTGACGGAGTTACCTGAAAAACGTCGAAATATACTAACTACAGTTTCTTTAATTGATTTTGCATTGCAGTGTAAGCACCACAATTCTCTTCCAAAAATGCAACGTATATTTGCATTGTTTTTAAATTCGTGTACCCTAAATTGAAGATCCAAGATGAAAGGCTCACGCCAACAGACTTAAAAAACGGAACAAATCTTTTAATAAAAAACATCCAATTAATTCATTTTGCAGCTGAGTACAAGGCCCTCAAATCAAATCAAAATGTACCTTCATCCAGCAAGCTTTACACACTGATGCCTATAATTGATTAATTTGGATCAATTCGTGTCGGCGGTTGTCTTCAAAACTGTTGTCTCGAATTCAATGATCAACACCCTATTATTTTGCCTAAACATCATCCACTGACATAGTCTTTAATAAAACATTTTCATCAAAAGTTGTTGCATGCTGGTTCTCAGGTTTTACTAGCTACAATTCGGCAGCAATATTGGCAATATTGGTAAGCTGTACTATATCCAAATGTCTTCAGTGCTTCAGAATGAATCCGGTGTTAAGTCAGCACGTGATGGGAGGCTGGCCTGCAGATCGAGTACGCCCAAGCAGAGCTTTTCACACTACTGGCGTGGATTTTTGCGGTCCATTTTATTATAAGTCTGAAGTGAGAAATCGCCCACCTGTCAAATGCTATATTTCGATTTTTATATGCTTCTCAACCAAGGCTAGTCACATGGAAGTAGTACAAAACTTATCAACACCATGCTTTTTATCGGCTCTTCAACGCTTTATCGCTATTAGAGGAAAGACCAGAACTATTTGGTCCGATAATCCAACTAACTTCATAGGCGCTAAAAAAGAGTTATTCGACTTAAAACAAAGTCGCATCAGAGGTCACTGCAACAGCAGTGCCTAGAAGTTGAAATAGAATGGAAGTTTATACCACCAAGGTCACCCCATTTTGGCGAATTGTGGAAGGCAGCTGTGAAATCAGCTAAGCAGCATTTTTATCGCACAGTTAGACTAAACTCTCTTACATTGGATAAGCTACGTACATACTTTAGTATATCAAATTTCTGCAATTTTAAACTCTCGACCATTCTATTTCTGGAAATTGTAATGATCTTGATGTGCTAACACCCGGGCATTTTTTAGTTGGAGGTCCCCTAGTCTCTATAATTGAGCCCAATATCACCGAAATCGATACTAGCTGTCTGAACAGGTGGTAAAGAGTAACCCAATTGCAACAAATCTTTTGGCGAAAATGGAGCAGTTCTTACTTATCCCTTCTTCAAGAACGAAAGAAGTGGCAAAAAAGATACAAATATAACTTGCGGGTTGTTGTCAAAGATGAAAATCAACCACCCTTGAAGTGGCAAATTGGCCGTATTTCTGAAGTTATATTTGGCGAAGATGGAATTGCTGGTGTCGCAGTTGTTCGCACAAATAATGGTTTAATTAAACGCGCGGTTATCAAACTTGCTGTTTTACCCATAGAATCATCTGTTGCAGACTCTAAACCTCCAATGGGGAGAAGATGTTAAATGCTGATACGCCCCTGCCTAACTTCAGTTATTTCTATTTTACTAATTTTACTTTACATTGTTTTCATACTTAATGTTGTTTATGTGTTTTTATAGAGGTATAGAACTTTAAGTTGGCATTACTTTTCAAGATGGCGACCGATTTAACAGCTGTCAAGTGATTTATTCTCGGTTTGGTTTGGCAATTCATTATGAATAGACTCACGCCTGAACAACGCTTGCAAATAGTGCAATTTTATTTCGAAAATAATGGTTATGTGCGGAAAACGTATCGCGCACTACGTCCATTTTATCGTCGACAAAATCGTCCATCAGACCAGTTAAATCGATTAACCATGGAACGTTTTCGCACCACGTTTACTCTTATTGATAACTCGCATCCCCAGAGACGCTGTACGGTGCGTACAGAAGAAGCTATTGCTGCTGTAGAGCGTAGCATTCAGGAAGACCCGAATGAGTCCATCCGCCATCGAGCACAGGAATTGGATCTGTGTACATCCACTTTATGGAAGATTTTGCGGAAGGATCTTGGTTTGCGTGCTTACAAAATCCAACTCGTGCAAGATTTGAAGCCAAACGATCATCAAGTAAGGCGTAGATTCGTCGAATGGGCCCAAAACGAGATTACCGTTGTTCCCGATTTTCATAAGCGCATTTTGTTTAGCGATGAAGCGCACTTCCGGTTGAATGGCTACATCAACAAACAAAACTGCCGCATTTGGAGTGAAGGTAATCCTCAAGTGTATGTGGAAACACCGTTCCACCGTTCACCATCCAGAAAAACTGACTGTTTGGTGCGCTTTATGGGCTGGTGGAATCATTGGTCCGTACTTTTTCAAAAACGATGGTGGCCAGAACGTTACAGTCAATGGTGACCGGTATAGAGCCATGATTACAAACTTTTTCATTCCTGAATTGAATAACCATGATGTCCAGGAGATGTGGTTTCAACAAGACGGCGCAACATGTCACACAGTTCGTGCCACAATAGATTTATTGAAAGACACGTTTGGTGACCGCCTAATTTCACGTTTTGGACCTGTGAATTGGCCTCCAAGATCTTGTAAATTTAACACCGCTAGACTACTTTCTGTGGGGCTATGTAAAGTCATTGTTCTATGCGGTAAAGCCACAAACGCTTGACCATTTGGAAGACAACATTCGCCGTATTATTGCCGATATACGACCACAAATGTTGGAAAAAGTCATCGAAAATTGGACGTCCAGATTGGACTACATCCGCGCCAGCCGTGGCGGTCATATGCCAGAAATCATATTTAAAATGTAATGCCACAAGATTATCTTTCGGATAAATAAAATTCATGTCAATCGAATAATCCATCGTTGTTTTATTGCAACTTAAAGTTCTATACCTCTATAAAAAACACCCTTTACATGCATGGAAGAGTTCGAAGTTGGAGACTTGTGTTCGAAAGTCTCTTTTTATTTAGTAAATAAGTATGTATGCGCATATTTACTTATGTACAATGCGTTGTGAAGTGAAAATAAAAAATAAATAAAAAAACAATATTTTGTAGGCAAAATATTTAAAATGTTTAAAATATTTAAACATTGAAAGTGCCGTGACTTTTTACAAAAACAATAAAAAAGGAAAAAATTAAAAAAAAGAATTGACAACCAAAATTTTTGAAACATAACATAGTACAAAAAGGTCGTGTTAAAAACAACACTAAATAAGTAATTTTTTACTACCTACTTATATGTTGAACAATAACAATTTCTACCTGCCAGCATGAGTACTGGTGGTGAAGAAAGCAGTAGCGATGAGATGGAGCAAGTTTGGCAAACAGTGCCTAATAAACGCAAGTGTAAAGAATCGCCAAAATTGTACCAACAAAAGCGAGCCCTTTATTCACAGCAACCAACAACGTCATTTAACAACAAATATGCAGCCCTTGATAGCGATAATATGGAAAGCGAAGTTGAAAAAGAAACCGTACCAAAACCACCGCCAATTTACATTCCTTTTGTTGAAAATATAAGTGTTATATCATAATACTAGCAAACCCGGCGAACTCCGTTTCGCCTCCAGATGGTTTCGTTTTATGTAACATTTCGTTTGGTGATTAAAAGATGAAGAAAATTTTTTTTTGTTTTATATATGAAAAGGAAAAATTTTATTTCATTTCACAACAGTATTCATTTCGATTACAAAAATGAGGTGTTATTTAGTTGAACTTCTCTAAGTAAATGAAAGTGAATCCAAAGTAAATACTGAATCGAAGCGTTATACGTGTCCGCAAATTATCCGTTTCATTGAAGTGCTCTTTGGTAAACCACATTTTTGGTTTTTTGGTCTGACGTAAACACAAACAAAGCGGATGGTTTCCCAACTCAACAAAATATCGGCATATAGTCGTCATTAGTCCAATATCTAAATTTTCATCATCACTGTAGTTCGCAGTGGGATCATATTGGAATGCCAAGCGATTGTATGATGCCAATGATCTTCGTGTGCTCACGCGTTGTCTCAATCGGGCATTTTCTCTTATTATATTTTGTCTTGTGCGGCGGCCGATGTTCGTCCTCTAGGCATTTTGGACTATGGACAGAGTGGTGAATTTAACCTCAAATGCACGATCCACATAATTTACACAGTTCAACTTACCACCTTAAAGACAAATGCCTGCCGTTGAAATTGAATAAAAATTTGCACAATACACGTGATTGATTTGATGGTTTCCAATTGAAATGTTAGGAAACGAATAACTTATTTTTTTACTTTTTTTTCACAATTTCACAGTGAACACAATACCGGTTTGTCACATGAAATTAACTGAGCAGAGAACAATGAGTAGCTGTCAAACAATGTATCACGCACCGGCGCCATCTACTTAAAATATTGGTTTGTAGTACATGCTATGTATCAGAGATGGCGCTGTATGTGAAAAAAGATTTTCCCGCTTTTCTGTTAAAATTTTCTTTGCTATAAACCTCGCGGAGCCCGAGACCTTTCCAACGAATGCAAAAACCGTGGAAATCGGTTCTTGCGTTCTGGAGTTATAGCGTCAGGAAGGAAAATACGACTTATTTTTATATAGTAGATAAGTGTAATATCACAAAGTGATTTTAATTACAAGTCTTTGAAACAGGGTGAAATAAGATTAATCACCAAAAATGCAGATTCGTATAGAAAAGTAGTTAAATATTTTGAAAGCTCAAAGATTTGCTATCATACCTTTCAGTTAAAGCAGGATAGATCTTTTAGAGTAGTTATTAAGGGTCTTCACTATTCAACTCCCCCTGAAGATATTAAGGCGGTGTTTAGTGTTACAAATGTTAAGAGTCGTGTTCAGCCACTTTCTTTATTTTATGTTGAATTGGATCCCAAAAGCAATAATAAGGAGATTTATAATTTGAAAACTATAAATAATTGTCTTGTTAAAATTGAGCCACCAATTAGATCTTTTGATTTGGTACAATGTCATCGTTTGCCAATTATATGGACATACTAAGGCATATTGTAAAAGACCTTTTAGATGTGTCAAATGCGGACTGGATCACCCTACATCGGAATGCACAAAACAACTAAGCTCACCACCACGTTGCCTGCATTGCTTGGGTAATCACACTGCAAATTACAAAGGCTGCAAAATTTATCAAGACCTTATTACAAAGAGATCAAACAGGCAAGGAATATATTCAAATGAACGTAGAAATCCTAATTTTTCTATTAATAATAAAGACTACCCTCAACTTAATGGTGTGTCTAATAATGAACCTAATAACAACAGATACAATATGTCATATTCTGAAGCTTTAACAACGAGTAATCTAGACTATAACACTCGGCTTGAAAAACTAGAAAGTATGATAGAAAGTCTGATGAATATGGTGACTATGCTAATGTCTAAAATATGCACATAAATTTAAGAATAGCAGTATGGAATGCAAACGGTCTTTCTAACCATTACAATGAAGTTGAAATTTTTCTTTGCTAACAATTTTATTGACATATTTTTGATTTCGGAATCGCACTTTACGGATAGAACGTATTTTAAAATTAAAAATTATGACGCTATTTGTGCAAATCATCCAGATAACAGGGCTCATGCTGGTGCAGTTATACTAATAAAATCGAATATAAAATAAATCTTATTGAGATGCAATTCTTACAATCCGCTGGTGTTAGAATCCAATGCAACAACAACGATGTTAATATTTTTTCAATTTATTGTCCTCCCAGACACAACATAAAGTGCGAACAATATGATGACTTTTTCAATCAACTTGGGCGCCGTTTTATTGTTGGTGGTGACTTTAACGCAAAACATTCGTGGTGGGGTTCACATATATCAAATCCAAAAGGAAGAGAACTCTATAAATGTATTACTAAAAATTACTATTCTTCACTATCTACTGGTAGACCAACGTATTGGCCAACCGATCCTTCAAAAATCCCTGATCTATTAGACTTCATAATCTTTAATGGTATACCCAGAGCGCAATTGGACATACTAGATTCTGATGACTTAAGCTCAGATCATAGTCCAGTAATAGTAACATTTAGCACCCTTTATCACTCCGTTCCAAAGTGCTACAATATTGTTAATGGTCGAACAAACACTCAAGCTTTCAGCTCATATATCGAAAATAGTATAAGCTTAAACATTTCTCTTAAGAGCGATATTGAAGTAGACGATGCTATAGAAACGTTCAATAATGTAATATATGAAGCGGCGTATTTATATACACCTCAGAATCAACAAAAATTAGGTAGAAATGTTCAAATATCTTTTGAAATAAGAGAACTTATAAGGAACAAACGCTTATTACGCAGAATATATAAAACCAGCCGAAGCCCAATTGATAAAGCTAATTGGAATAGAGCTTCAAACTATTTAAAAAAGCGTCTAAAAGAATATAAAAATGATTCCGTTTGAAGGCTAATTGAAAACTCTAAATGTATCTAGAACAGATGAATCCATGGAAAGCCACAAAATACCTTAAACGCCCTGTATATCGGAATATACCAGTTAGGTCGGAAAATGGCAAATGGTGCAGATCTAATAGTCGCAAAACTGATGTGTTTAAGGAGTACTTAGAGTGATCGTTTACACCTTTTAATTTATGTAATTCACCTGAGAAAGACGATATAATAAATTTTTTAGATGTTGCTTGCCAATTGGATCGCCCCATTAAAAGCATTTCGCCGTCGGAAATAATTGCTGCAATAGAAAAACTTAATAATAAAAGACTTAATTGATACAAAAATTGTAAAATTATTACTTAGAAAGGGTATTATTTACTTGGCAACTATATTCAACGCTATATTGAGACTAAATTAGTGTCAGTGGAAATACGCACAATGATCCTGAAACCAAACAAATCAGAAAATGAGTTATCATCCTACAGACAAATATGTCTCTTGCCCGTATTTTCTAAATTATTTGAAAGACTTTTGATAAAGAGGTTACTACCAATTTTAGAAGAGAAAAACACTATTCCCGATCATCAATTTGGTTTTAGGCATAAACATGCTACACCTGAGCAATGTCATCGCGTGGTAAAAGAAATAAGGAACTCACTCGAAGGAAAATTATTTTGTTCGGCTGTGTTTTTAAACATAAGTCAGGCGTTTGATAGAGTATGGCATTCCGGTCTTCTAAACAAACTAAAAAATTTACTTCCAGCACCTTATTATTTATTATTAAAATCATATTTACAGGACAGACGTTTCTATGTCCATGTAAATGGATATGATTCTACCTTTGGATTCATTAAATCTGGGATTCCTCAGGGAAGTGTGCTAGGTCCTATTTTATATACGATTTATACTTCGGATATGCCAGTAGATGACAACTTAACAGTAGCAACGTACGCAGATGACACAGCCATATTATCATCGACCGAGTCGATTGTTGAAGCCTCTGCTGCATTACAAAGGTACTTAGATACAATTGAAAAATGGCTTAAAAAAAGGAATATTAAAGTCAATTCACAAAAATCTGTACATGTTACATTTGCACTAAGAAAAGGAGATAGCCCAACACTTTATTTAAATGGGAGCAGTATACCAAAAGCAAACAAAGTTAAATATTTAGGACTTCATTTAGATAGAAGACTTACATGGAAGGACCATATTGTTTCGAAAAGAAAACATTTAAATTTAAAAACTAAAAAATTTATTGACTTCTGGGACCGAAGTCTGAATTAAGCATACAAAACAAAATCATCCTTTATAAAGCTATTCTAAAGCCAATTTGGACCTATGGGCTGCAACTCTGGGGAACAGCGAGTAACTCTAACATTGAAATACTTCAGAGATATCAGTCTAAAACTCTACGCTTTATTACGAATGCCCCTTGGTACGTAAGCAACCGATGTATACATAACGATCTCAACATATCAACAATAAAGGAAGAGATAAACAACTTCAGTTTAAAATACCTTCAAAGGCTGAGTGATCATTCTAACTCGTTAGCTATACCACTTTTAGACGACAGTGAAGAAATACGGCGACTTAAAAGATTTCATATACTTGACTTACCATTCAGGAGATAATATTGAAGTTAAATCTAAGTTTTATCGGTTTTATTAGGTTTACTGAAACCTAATAAACTAAGTAATTGTAAATTATCATAAGATTTGCTTAATATTTTGTTTAAATAGATTGCAAATAAATACATAAATAAATAAAAAAATTTAATTTACATTAAACAAGATCAATATTTTTAGTAACTTTTTTTACATTTTGAAACATAAATTTGTTTAGTGTTAGATTTGCATTTGAATAAAGAGGTTCCAATCGGGAACAAATATATGAACATTGTGCGTTTGCTTTTAAAAATAGCTTTTAGCTTGTAAAAAAAATTACAGGCTGGAAACAGTCGTCATTTTTGATTATAAGAGTGTAACATTTTACAGAAATTAAGAAGTGGATTTTTAATTTTGTGTTTGGATTTTTTAAAATAATATGACGATATAAGTGTAGGTGCGACTAAAGTATTATTTCTAGGTTTTTAGATGTGTTAAAATGCTTTAGGGTTAGTATTTAATTAATTAATGATAAGGAAGTAAAACGTCTATGTATCGGTCTTATCATAGATTTTGTTACATCGATGTCTTTTTGTGAAAACATCGATATTAATAATCATCGATGCTTTTATGAACGATGTTGCATCTTTACTTATGATCCGCCTTCCGAAACAATCGCTTGTGTATCCGAGTCTTGTCCTGGTAGAAATTGGGTATCCACAAGCAGCTCAAGAGTCGCATTCAGAGTAAGTCTACAACCCATCCCATCCCATAACACTCCCATCCCATATGCAACACACTCGATACAAAGGATGTTGTTGAGAGAGTTCTCCTTATCCTGGCGGTTCCGTTTATGTTTCCCAGTTGCTAGAGAAACTTTTCCATAAATCCCTCTTAGCGCGTCTCAGAATTATTTTCTAGTTACGTAGGGATACTTTATAGTCCTTCCAATACTCCTTCCGTATTTTCTAGTCACTTTGAAAAGTTTCTGGGACTTCTTTCTCAGCATGTCCAGATCCCGGATTCCCGGTTTCATCCTGTTGAAACGTTTTGTTTTCTAAAAAGCCCCTATAGTGGCTTCAAGTTCTAAAGCACAACCTATTGCACTACGTATAGTTGGTTCATGCCCAAATTGACAAGACGATCATAAAGATTCCAATTTGTGTTTCTAGGATTTCTACTCGCCCTCATACTATTATTACATCTATCTAGAGAAAATTCAATAAATCTGTGATCAGAGAAGATGTGCTCCTCCGAGACTTGCCAATCTCTGATGTAAATATTTCTCGAGGTAAGGGTTATGTCCAATACAAATTTTCTATTATTTATATTAAAAAAGTGGGAATGTTACTCACGTTAATGATATACAACAAAGAGCGGCTCACCCTGTTCCAGCTGCCTTTATAGTGCGTGGAGAGTTGGCATCACAGCCAATCAGTAAGCTTAACCCACTTAGCTTCTGTAACTAGTCTCTTCAATGGATCTGGTGGTGAATTTCTCTCCAACATTGTTACATGTAGACCTTGGTCGTCTAGTTCAGTCTGTTGTAGGACCTCCAATTCTCTAAGCAACATCCCAAAAACAGATGATCTATCCAATTCTGCGGATGAAAAATAACTTACTTTGAATCGGATCGAGATTGTTGGTAGATCCTCATTATCCTTATCGTCATCATCCGTGGCATCCATATGCCGAAAACCGATGGCAAAACACCATCGTAATTCGCCAAGTGCTTCAAATATTCTTGGTTGACTATGATAGTCGCGCAACGAGATCAGTGGCGCTCCTCCAATTTGATAGTTTTCCAATTCTGAATTGGTATCTTTGGATTGCACATCTGGATCATTCTTAAGATACCATCTGTAATTTGACGCCCAGCCAGATATCTGCTGTGCTTGAGAAAGTGATAGAGAAGAGATCCAAAGCTCGCTTATTGGTATACGTTACCAGCTTAACGTGTCTTTGGTAAACTCCATCACCTCTTTGAAGATATCAACCAGGGCGTCTTCTATTTACCTTCAATTTGATGGTGTATTGCTACCGTCTAGTCCCGAGCGGTCAACTATCACCATCTCGATACTGTCCCTCAGCATATCGCTGTACATGAAGTACTGCTTTATTTCTTCGCAGCGAATGCTTCACCTTTCGCATAACGCTGCCTTTTAACAACAGTTTCCAGTGTTGACTCTTCTAGTTCTAGCGACTGCGGTTCACGTGGCATTTGGCTGCCCTTTGGGATCCGTTCGAGGACCCGTCTTTACTTAGTCGCTCCCTGTATTTAGCTCAGAAACTTTGACGTGTTTCGGTGTCACATCAGCCTTCACATTACCAAGACCACTTTTGTTGGATGTAGATCTGGCTTTTGCAGCTACCTCACTTTTGGTAAGCAATTTGCTAGTTATGCTCTTTTGAGGTTTTTGGCCTGCCATAGCATCCCCCATCTCCTTTTTTGAGACGGTCGTCGGTATAACACCCGTGGATTTTTCGGTGTTTCGTTCTCGGCCTTCACAATGCAGGTCTTTCTACCATTTGATAAATTATTTTCTTTGTTTTTATTTCATTCCATTTTTGGTTCCACGAGTTGCGGATAAAGGGATTGGCCACCTGAGATCGCTGCGCAGTGCCCAGATAAAACTTGTTAATCCAAGATCTTGGCTCGAGAACTGCCGAATGATATTATATTTAAAAAAAGCATAATTGAACCTCAAATCTCAAATTGATCCCTGCGCAACACCTGTGCAATTTTAAATCAATAAATCGGAAGCAGTTTGATATCATAAATTGGAAACAAAAACTAGAAACCATTTTGTGACATGTTTGACAGGAATCAAAAACTTCGTAAAAAGTAAGCTGTTATAACAGCGGCAAAAGTACTCGAATAACCGAAGAAATGTAATTTTCCATCATTCACTTCGCATTTTCAGACACATTCAGTAGAGCAAATACTTTATTAGAAGGATTTAGTTCGGTAGGCATTTAAATTATTTTTCTGCATACAGCTGCTAAAAAATTAACAAAATATCCGGGACATTGAAAATGTCGCTAAAAAAACGACAAATGGATCAAATGAGTATTCAAAAACGTATGTGCTGAGTTGATTCTTATATGTTCATATATACCCAACATGTCGAACTGTTTTAGGAAGTATTTATCACATTTTTAAAGGAAAACTGATCGTTGCCGTGCCATCATAAACAAAAATCACATCTTTTGTACATATCATTTGAGAATAATTAATTGACGAAACTACAGTATATAAATAGATGAATAATCAGCATATGAAAATTTTTAATGTAATCTTCAGTTTCTCAAATGGCATTCGGCATTATTATAAAGAAATTACTTAGCTAATGTGTGGAAAATTTATATATAAAACTAAATTTTAAAATTAAGTAGCAATTTTAGAAAGTGAATTAGAGTCTTTTCATATAAATAATTCTTTTTACGCGGATTAGTTTTTAAGCATGAACTCTTAAAGCTACTATGAAAAGCATTAGAACAATTTATTAAAATAACTCTTATTATTACTTAAAAAGACAAATTCTAGAACAGTTACAAATAATTTTTGGTACAGGAAAACAATATAATAATGTAATATTATGTTATGCAAACCTTATAACACTTAAGACAAATTTTTCAAAATAACAGCAAATACCTCTTTATAAGCGTAAACAAATCGTATTGATCTTCTGGTTTCCCTTTTTTTCTTAAATAAAATTTTGAATGAGTGACATATTTGTGCCAAAAACAGACAGAATTATAATATAATGATTAGAAAAGAACGGTCGGCATCATTGCTGTCGTTCAACTCGTATTGAATTTACATCTTATAATTATTGTTATCTAAGATGTTGATAAATAAACAACAACCGTTACAGGGCGAACTCAATAAGGTGATGGCAATATTACAACAACTCAATTCGCAGTGTTTTTTTTTTTAACAAAAACAACATGTATTTTCTGTTGTTTTTGGGTTACGATTATTGTTAAATGAAATTCGCCGTAAGCCAGAAATGCCAAAGGCGAATCCATATAATCTTTTGTTTCTATTTGTTTAAAAAAATTTTAAAAAACAAATTTTAAAAAATAAATTTTTTTAAATATAAGCTGATTTGCGCTACCACTAAGGTATGACGATCTTCAGAGGAATACTGGGAAGCATAAAAGCGGATTCTGCAAGAAAAGTTGGGCCCAAATATTCAGAATATTTAAATAAATTATAAATTATGTAGAATAGAAATGTAACAGGAAATAAAAATAAATAAACAAAAGAATGTATATACAGTGAGCAAAAAAAATTTTTACACTTATTGTAAAAAACTATTAAATACATTTTTCCACAGGATTTTGTTTAAGATGACTTTCTAGAAAATCCGTTAGCCATAGTTAAAAAATCACCACTTTTTTTGCCTAAAAATGTGGCAGTTTCTTAGTTTCGACAATTATTTTCTTTATATGTAACCAATAGAAAAATGTTTATAATCAGAATATGGTTTTTAAGCTTTTTTTAGTCTTAAAGACAATAAATTTCTTTTTAAGTTTTTTTTGCTCACTGTACGCAAACAAAATATTTGACATTTTTGTGGACTGAAAAAAGCAATCAGCTGGACTAATAACACCACCTTCTATGAATTCGCCTTGAACCGTTATATACAAATTTTGTGAGAAAAATTAAAAATTTGAGAACTTTATTTAAAATCTATTTGAAGAAAATAACTTTAATATACAATAGATATAGCATCTTCTGTACAAATTGCGAATTAATTCAAACAAAATCAAAATTCTTTAGAAACTGTTTATACCAAACCGATAAATAAAACACTTTTTCCATTAATAGCAATTCATTTATTAAACTGTAACACTTGTCAAGCCGAAAAAAATCCAAAAAAGAATGCAAACTAAAGGGAGAACAAAAATATAAATTCATTATACACAGTTGTAATAAAATGTTAGTAAATAAAGTAAGTAAAAGGAATAAAAGGGATAAATAGTTAATAGTCAGATATGATGACTCCAACATTTCGGCCCACGTTGAAAGGGTCGTCTTTCTAAAAAAAAATGGACCAAGCTTAGATATTGGACGTATCAGCGACCCATTCTTAGTCTTAATAGTCACAATTCGGACCAAACCGTCATTACCAGGATGTGTTAAAAGTATTCTACCCATCAGCTATTGTGCGGGGGACATGTTGTCCTCTCTTGTTAACACCACGTCACCAACTTGAAGATTTTTAGAATTTTGGACCCATTTTGGTTTCCTTTGTAGTTGACACAGATACTCTTTCGACCATTTTAACCAGAACTGTTGAACAAGATGCTGCATATATTGCCATCTAGTAAGGCGATTAACGTTCACATTTATCAAGTTTTCATATGGTATTGATACCATCGGGCGAAGAATCAAGAAATGTCCGGGAGTGAGTGGATCTTCATCGCCTTCAAACTTCAGGCACAAGGGACTTGAATTTAAACAACATTCTATTTGACATAGAAGTGTAGATAGCTCCTCATAAGTTGCACAGTATTGAAGAATTACTCGTTTCAGGTGAAATTTCACTGGTTTAAGGCCTACCTCCCAAATGTCGTCAAAAGTTGGACCTGAGGGCGGAGTAAAGTGCCATTGAATTTTTTGAAAGGAAAGCTCCTGATTAATATTCTTAAAGTTATCATTCAGAAATTCAAATAATTCCTTTAGTTCCTGGTTACATCCCACAAAATTTGTACCGTTGTCTGCATATATGTGTTTATTCCGGCATTTTCGAGACGTCCTCCTACACGCAATATACCTTGAGGGTCCAAAAAAGGAGTAAGCGCAGCTAGTTTATTTGTTCTCGAAATAGGTCCTTGGGTAGCCAAAATACGTTTATCATTATAAAAGAAATTATCTTGAGACAACTTTACCAATGATAAGTGAGCAGCTTGAAGTTCTGCCGTAGTTATGAACCCTCGAATTCTCTTGGAGGTGTCGCCCTTAATTTTACAGTGGTTAATAAAACGTAGAACCAGAGCTGTGATTCTAAGTTGGGTATTGAAATTCGAATAACGATCGGTAATATTGAATTCGTTGGCATTGTGATACTTTTTTTATTTTTATGCTCTACAAACTTAGTTAACAAATGCCGGTTACAACATCAAAATTTTTTTATCCACTTATTTTTATTTCAACATCTAAGAAAAAAGTGACAAATTTCAGCGAGCAAAAAAATGCAACGCAGTGAATTATTAGTGAAAGTAAGTAGATAAAATTTATTTATACAAAATTTTCGTTAATAATTTTTAAAATTTTGTTAACCATTAGAAACAGTTTTCAACTGATAGCAAGGTAGCCATTATTAACGCTCTGGAAGAGGGTAAAAGCATGAGAGAAATTGGACAATTATTCGGCGTAAACAAATCAAAGGTGTGCCGAATTCCGACTAAATTTCGAACAACGAATAGCGTGTAAAGAAAGTCTGGCAGCGGTCGCCCAAGAAAATCTACCCAGCGCGAAGATCGCCAAATGATTAGACTGGTTAAAGCTGATCCAAGAATGCTGTGGACGTTACTAAATTTGCTAATGAGAAAATGGGTAATTCCATTGGAGTGCATACTGTCCCCGCAGATTGAATGATACCAATTTATTTGCCAGACGTCCCGCAAAGAAACCGCTAATAATTGAGGCCAATAAAATCAAGCGCCTTAATTTTGCAAAGCGTTATCAAAATTGGTCAAGTGAACAGTGGGCGAAAGTGATGAGAGTAAATTTAATCTTTTTGGTTCTGATAGGATAAAATATATTCGAAGACCACCTGAGCAGAGATAGTCTCCCAGATATCAGCTACCAACAGTTAAACATGGCGGAGGTTCACTCATGGCGCGGGGTAAGTTACTTTTGTTTTTCAGCGGAATTCTTTATTTTATATAATTTATTGGTAGGTGCGTTTTCTCGGTACGGAGTTGGTCCGTTGGTGAATATCGATGGCATTATGAATGCCCCTAAATACTGTGGGATCCTAGAAGAAAATATGCTTCCACATCTTATGGAAAAAGTGCCCCCAAACAGCATATTCTAACAAGACAATGACCTGAAGCACTCTAGTCGCTTGTTTCGTAACTACCTAAGCAACCTTGATGTGCAAGTTTTGGATTGGCCCCATCTAAGCCCCATAGAAAACATATGGGAGATTTTAGATCGGAAAGTTAAGAAGTAAAATCCTTCAAATTTGGCGAAATTAGTCAGAATGGGAAAAAATACCCCTGTGGATTTTATGCCCTCCAGACTGCAAGCGGTAATAGAAAATAAAGGCTACGCAACCAAGCATTAGTTTTAAGTATATTTTTAACCAACATTTTGTAAGAATTTGCATTTAATTTAAACAAAGTTGTTGAATAACATAGCGTTGCATTTTTTTTGCTCGCTGTAATTTGTCAGTTTTTTTCTTAAATGTTAAAATTAAAATAAGTGGATAGAAAAATTTTGATATTGTAACCTGCCACAATCGGCTTAGCATTGAATTTTTTTGCTCGCTACTGTATATAGAAGCTGCATACGCCAGTTGTGAAGAATCAGCAAATCAGTGGAGTTCTATAATATCTCCCATCTGAAAGTTGAACCATGTAGACATTTTCAAATCTTTAATGTCCTGCATATCATTCTGTAGTTTGAGCCATTCATCCCTTATGATGCTGGGCAAATCCTGATCCCAACTTACATCTTTAAACCAGAGTTTTTTCATGAATATTTTCAACGTTATTATCACTGGTGATAGCCACCCAATGGGATCGTAAACCCCAGACATTTCAGAAAGTACCCGTCTTTTGGTTATTACATTGGAATGTTCCTGGAGACATACTCTGTATTGGAAACAGTCAGACTCAGTATTCCACAATAAACCTAATGTTTTCACTGTTTCAGAGTCGTTTATAATTGCAGATGATGATAGATCTCTGTCTTAAAACCTGCACTTGACAATACGGAACAAAGATTTTTACGCATTGAGTTCGCCGTTTCAATGTCTGGGGCACAGGACATATAATCATCAACGTAAAAATTGTTGTCAATTTCATATGAAACATCTGAATGTGTGGTAGAGTGTTAACAATTGCAACCTGTTTCAAAGTGCGTGTTGCCAAGAATGGTGCTGCGGCAGTTCCATAAGTAATAGTTCGAAGCTGGTATGTCTCAGGTCCTTCAAATGGTGACTTACGCCATAAGATGCATTGGTATGGCCTGTCCTCCGGGTGTATCAATACCTGTAGATACATTTTCTCGACATCTGCAATAAATCCAATTTCGAATTTCCGAAACTTCAGTAAAATCGTAAATAGGTCATTTTGAATGGTAGGTCCAACTAACAGATGATCATTCAATGACAAATCGTTTGAGCTCTTGCACGAAGCATCAAACACAACACGTAGCTTGGTGGTAGTGCTTGTTGGCTTTAGGACCGCGTGATGAGGCATATAATAAGCTGCTTTGATGTCACTTGGTGTTGCTTCCATGTGGTTCAGCTCTTTGTACTCGTCCATGAACCTTAGAAATTCAACTTTTAGGTCTTCATTTTTCATAAACTTCTCTTTATTGCCGTAAGTTTAGATTCCCCAAGTTCTA
Organism: Sarcophaga subvicina; assembly: GCA_936449025.2. Classification (NCBI taxonomy): domain Eukaryota; kingdom Metazoa; phylum Arthropoda; class Insecta; order Diptera; family Sarcophagidae; genus Sarcophaga; species Sarcophaga subvicina. The sequence goes on from OW388081.2 coordinate 59,257,702, forward strand.
TAGAATCGTTTTTAAATGGTAGCTTCACCATATATCTTCCATCATCTAGTCGTTAAACAGTATCCACGTAATGTTTTTCGGCTTTTTCCTCATCAGGGCTAACAACCTTGCCTTCCTCAGTCTCCCAAAATTTCTGTAATTGAATGTCCAAATTTGGATACACATGAGCCACAAATGTAGATCGTACCGGCTGTTCAATTATATCTCCCATAACAATCCATCCAAATATTGTGTTCCCAGCAATGGGAGATCCACTTGGGTGTGTATGTTGTCCGTCTAGCATACAATGTGGAAATACGTTCGCTCGCAAAATGATGTCAATACGATTCCTTTGATGATCGTATTATCATCCGATTTCGGTAGCTGTAATCTCTGAACACACGCTTCCGAAACGAGAGTAGATTATGCCCACGAGTCTATGAGAGCCCGACTTGATTGAAGGCTGTTATTTTTATCGCGTACCATCATAATTGCCGTTGGTAAAAGTGTTGTCTCATGATTAACCCGTTGGTTTACGTTGATGTTGATTGTTGTGGGATTCTCATCGCTATCACTTTGTTGACCGATTTCCGCAACTAGCACGTTGTCACCCATATGAAGTAGTGTGTTGTGTATTAGACCGCATACTTTACAAGGACCTGATTTACATTCCCTTGAGATGTGCCTACCCTTGAGGTAGTTAAAACAAAGTTTTTTCTTAAAAATAAATTCCTTACGCTTATCAACATCCAACGCTTTGAATTGTGAACAATTGTATAAAAAATTTTAGTCATTACAAATTGGACACGACTGATTTGCAGTAGCAACATTTGCGATCCTACTTTGATGTTGGTATTTTATTGATGCATTAGCCTTCTGGTCCTCCTCCACTTCAACTACACGATTTCTCAAAAATTTCAATAATTGCGGAAACGTTTGAATTTCACCCTCTTTACGCTGTCTGCGCCAATTTCTGCGTTCAATTTCTTCTTCATGTGAAATATCAAAACATAATCCCATGAATCAAGAGAGCCCTTTAGAGTTTTCAAAGCATTGTACGCCTCAACCGTACTGTGATAGAGTTTCTTAAAATCTTTCTTTTGATCAAAAAGGAGTTCCAGATACTTTTCTACAATCATTTCGGAGTTGTCGTAATTTTCCTTTAGAAGCTCCCATGCAACGTTGTAATTGTCATTTGTAGGCGTTAGACGTTTTATGACCATAGAAGCTTCACCTTTCAACTTCATTTGTAGATATTCAAGCTTCTGAACATTCGATATATTAGTCCTCGAATCTACTATAGATACGAATAAATCTCTAAAGCGTATCCAATTTGAGAGACTCCCATCAAAATCTGGTATTTCTACTGGAGGTAAACGCAGCTCGGACTGATTAGTGCTTGACAGTTGAACATTTTGAGCTGTAGAATTTGAACGTATATCAGTTACGGCCGAGAGTGTTGCCGACATTATCTCCAGTAAAGATGTCGTAGTCGACTGCTGCTGAACAATCGCCTGTATTGTCATGTCAATGTTGTTTGGGCTGCTGAAAGCTGCACCCTCAATAACTGTTCTATCCAACGTTTCATTTGACTGGGTAGACCAAATGGTTCTTATTGCAAAATAAATATCTTCAATCTGTGTTCTGTACTGATCCTCTTTAATCTGCTCATTATCATTCTCACACAAGGAATCAATTTCATCTTGGCAACTCTCATAACATTTATGAATTTCCTCAAGTTTATCAATATGTACCTTTATTTCATGATAACTTGCATTCTGATTATTGACAGCATTATATATTCTCGTAATAGACTTCTTTATCTGGAGACGTTTTTTCTTTAGTTCCTCCATTATGAATTTCAAATCTGTTCACTTATCTAACATCACTTATCAAAACCCATACCAATGTCAAGCAAAAAACCACACCAATTACAGTTCTCAAACCATAGCAAACGATTATTAATGTTAGTTAATTTATTTATCAAAGCCCAAACCACTTCAAATCAAGTGCAAGTTTAAAGTTCACCACTTTTCCAAATATAATTATAGATGCACTGCTTTATTTCTATCTTTAGCACACTGTTGCCCTGTTTTTCTGTACTCTATTCACTATCACTCACATGCAACATTGTTGTTGTTGTAATGTTCTTTTTCTTCAATTCTAATGATGTTCATTCACATTTATGTTCATATGTAACTACAAAACTTTCATATTGTATTATTGCCTTTGTCCTATCTTTTTCCTTTATATGTACATTCAACAATAAACAGCACAAACTACCGACGCGACGGCGAGAATGTATGTACACAAGTACACACAGTTACTACCCTGCAGGAGATTGAACTAGTACCTAACTAGTACAAAACTAGTACAAAAACCACCAGTAGTAGTACTCAACTGTCAACTTTTCTATACCATCTTAATGATCAAATTAGCATTGAGTGTGTTTGAAAAATTACTAGTACCATTGGTTCTAGTTTGGTACTGGTATATTTCGTACTGGTATAATTACTAGTACCATTGGTTCTAGTTTGGTACTGGTATATTTGAATATAATTGGGAGATTTCGAACCACTATTACTAGTTCTTTTAATGAAAAAAGTTACCAAAATTTGGTAGGTTCCGTTGTTGGTTATGTGAAAAATAATGGTTAAAAAATTAGACTTTTTATAATTATTTATTAAAGTATTTAAAAAACTTAAAATAACAATATTCATATAAATCACAGTTTAATATATATAATTTAATATAATAAAAAAACAGTCCCATTTTTTCAAGGCTGGCGAGACCTTATCACAATGTGAAATTTTAAATATTAAAATATTTTAAGGCAAAAATAAAATACAGGCCCATTTTTTCAAGGCTGGCTGGACCTTATCACGGTGTGAAATTTTAAATATTAAAATATTTTAAGGCACTAAAAATAGCTACGTCTTGTAGTAAAATTCAATTAAATAACATTTTAAAGCAAAAATAAAAACAGGCCCATTTTTTCAAGGCTGGCTAGACCTTATAAAAAATGAAGTTTTAAATAATACAGTTTAAAATTAAGTCATTGCCCAGTGGATGAATCATTTCGTTCATTTTTTAACCTTTCCAAGCGGTTGGCTTAAAATTTTTTTTTTCTGAAGCTGGAAAGCTTTTCTTAAAGCTATATCGGGCTCCTCGGAAAATACGGCAATAGCATCTAAATAATCAAATAAACAAGTTACGCAAAGAATTTAATACATTTATAAATCGGTAATTAACTTACCTATGAATGCAGTATACAAGCTTTCAAACTGTTTCAAGCTTTTTTTCCCATGGGTACCATCAACGTTGAAGTTGTGTATTACTTCTGGTCCCAAAATTTCGTTTAGGTATCGTCCTACGTTTCCTTTTAGTAAAGATTTTATTCGCCGTAACTGCAAAAAAGCAAACATTAAAGTGATTAACACTCTTTTTAATTTGACAGATATACTTACTTAACTTATTACTCTTAATGGAAAAAATTTGCATTATATCGTCTATGGTGTTATTTTGTGAAACTATTTTTGAGAGCAACACCTTATGTTCTGCTAAAATTTCAATAATGCTGTTGTTTTGCCGCTCAATGGTATCTATTAAAAGACTAACAGTTATTAAACGATAAAAGAAAGCTAATTTTACTGAAACAACCTTGCAGACTCTGAATTTTTAGAGAGAGCTCTTGGCAATGAATGCACTTTTTGTCGTCTAAAAACAAACATTTAGAAGAAAAGAACGGTTAGTGAAACATATACATTGATTTAAGACGATTAAATATACATACCTGTTTGGTAATACTTCAATTTTGTTTTTGAAGGCTGTTGGTCGCAGTCATTTGGCATTTTTTGTGGTAAACAGCTGTGCAAAAGAGGAATAAGTACAAAATTATTTAAAAAAGGCAGGCATATAAACTTGTAACGAACGTCTTGAAATGAAAATCTTTCAATGCCACCTAATTTTAAATCTGTTTGATATATTCCAATATCAATAGAGTCTAGGGTTCTTCAAAAAACTCTGTGTGTTCAAAATAGGCCTTCCTTCAACCAAGTTTTCATCTCCTTTTATAAATTTTTCAATTTTTACTGGAATATGTGTCGGTATAGAACAAAAATTATTAGGACTTTTTGTTGAAAAGTAGCAGTCATTAATAAATGCTCCAACTATTTCACCTCTAACATACGCAAAGTTATTTTTTACAATTTTTGTGAGTATTTCATGTTTTTCTTTATTTCCAATTTGTTGAAGGATCCCGGTTGGCTTTCGTACGTGTTTCTTTAGAATCTGCAACTTGTTTTCAAATTCATAAGCGCTGAAAGATGTAAAGGGTCCATACTCTTCTGCACAGGCTGCTATATGTAGAAGACTGCACATTGAACGAAACACTGTTTTCACCAAACACAATTGGAAAATTTTCCACAAATAGCTCTAAAAGTTCGTTTCCGCGAACTGTGCTATAAGTGAGTATGTTATTATTACTTTTTTTTTGGCTACCTGAGTGCACTTTGTGCAACCGTGTGCGGAGGTATGCCCGGGAACACAGCAAACAAAAGATTTTGCTGGTGTATCACAGCACAAGTTTCTAAATTCTAGGTCAATAATTTTTCCCTCCATTTCGACTTTACCATTTAAAAAATTCACTTCTTCAATGAAGTCTTTAAAAAGTCCACGACGCAATGTGGTTTACCGGGGCCCACAAATTTTTCTTTTGTATTAACCACCTTAATTAAAATAGGCCAAAGCTGCACTCTGGAGCTCTTAAAAAGTGGAATGCCATCAATATTTATTACAAGCTCCACTTTTGAATAGTCAGATAAAATATTTTCCATTTTTTGCAGCTGGTTTTGAATGCCTAAGTAGTGGAAACTGCCTGGTGGAACACTTCTAACTTCAATTTTCTTTTGCTTTCCAAGAAGTCCTTCTACTGTCAGCGGAACATCCAAACCTTCCTGTGATAAAATTGAAAGCAGTTCTTCCGCGCAGGCTCTTGTGGGTTTGGTTTTTATTAACCACTTTTTTAACTCTTGCTTCAATGTTCTCTTTGGCACATCGTTTTCTTTATTGTCATATTTTGTCAAGCACGGTTGAAGGCCAATGTCATTTACAATATTTTCACTTTCTTTTACATTTTGTTCCAAATTTTCGCGATGTAACACTTTTAGTTTATATGCACTTATTTGTTTTTTTAATTTTCTTTTAAAATATATTTTCGAACTACTCATTTTTAATATTTCAAAATTACCTTTTTATTTTTGTTTTTATTTGTATAAATTTTAAATTAAAATATTTTTAATACACTTTCAAACACGTAGCACATTGAAATGTACGCTAAAGCTGGATTCACCCATTGTTTCGGAACAAAATGCTTGTTCCGGAACAAATTCAGTTTTTTGAGAGTTTGTTCCGAAACGATTCACCCACTTCGAACAATTGTTCTGTAAAAACAATGCTACCATATGAAATATCTTTGTAAACGATGCTTGTTAGTTTTACAATTAGGCAGCACAGTAGCAGATGATTGCGATTCGTTTGTTTTCTTGGCTTGAGTGTGATCATATTTTTAATTGTGTTACAAAGAAATTGTAAATTAAAACAAATCTGAAATTGTTGAAGTGAAAAAAATGAATAATAATGGATATTATACATACATAAATAGATACATACAAATGTACATATAATATGATGTGGCAGCTCAGTTCAACTTTACTTAAAAAATTAAAGTAGCTGGCAACATAGTTCAATTGTTTCGGAACAAAAATTAAAATTAAACCAATTCGAGCTGAAAATGTTCCGAAGCAAGCTTACTCTCTTTCGCTCTCTCTCTCAAAAAGAGAGATGTCAAACTACATATAAAAAAAATTGTTTCAGAACAAAAATTTTGTTCCGAAACAATGGGTGAATCCAGCTTAAAAATAATAAAATACGGGCTTGCCATATTACTTCGAGAACTTCTCATTTTGAATGAGTGGCGATTACAATGTTGCCATATGGCAAGTCTTTGAAAAATAATTAATTCAAATAGAAAATTAGCATTTTGTATCAACAGATTTTATTTTTCACAATAAAATGGCGTGAATGAAAGATTCACAATTGTGAAAAATTAATAATTAAATAATAATAATAAATATAAATAAATAAATAATAAAACTAAATAAATTAATTTAATTCTAAAAACAGTATGTGAATTTTTGTTTTGTTACACAAAAAATTATATCAGTCTATGAGTGGTATATTTAAACCACAGGCATACAGATACGAAACTTTTGACAGATGAAAAACCTTCATAACATAAAAGCATAGGCCAATTTAGAGGGAGAAAAAATGTTGTAATGTTTTCCGAATCAAATGTGTTAGAAGCAACAGATATACAGACTGAAAACTGGCGGTTAAAGTAGAAAAACTAAATGTAAATAAACATTTATTTTCTGTTAAAAAAGGGAAAATTTGGAATATTTCTTAATTTCTTCAATGCAAAGTTTAAAGATTTTTAAATATTAATCGAAATGTGGGTGATTTTCGGTCACAATGCATATAGTTTCTTGTGCAAGAGGTAATTAAGAAGCTAAATATTACAAGATCAAAATAAGACGTACTGCTCATAAAAAAAATTTCTTGCTGAAAGTTGCCAATATTTTTTAATTTCTTGAAAGGAAAAGTTAAAATTGTTATTGCTATTAGTTGCTTTTATTATTTATTAATAGTTTTACACAAAAATTACATTTTTTATTAACTCTCGCCAATATAAAAAACCCGCCCCGAAAACTAAAAAACATAAATAAACAAAACAGAGTTGCAAACAGACAGGGATAGAAATACTTTTTGGTAATATTTACTGTCCCTTTCATGTTTGGCCTATGCGCTGTCAAATCGCGTTTCGTTACTGCTTATATTGTGATTTAAACTACTTCTACTACTAGTACTTTCCTATAAAAACTTAAACCCGGTGTAAACTAGTGCCAGCTGTACCAGTACTTGTACTAGTAGCTTTTAGACAATTGACGCTTAATCTCCTGTAGGGTAAATTATACGTACGGTTAAAAAATTGCCGAAATTTTTTAACTAATCCGTTTTCGTTGAAAATCTTTATAGTTTCCTTGATGTTAAGACGGTCTTTTGCATTGGACAAAATATTTCTGAAATTGAACTGAATTGTGGCCCTGCACAGGCCCACACAAATTTCTGAACCAAAGCAAAAGACCGTCTTAAAATCGAAGAAAGATGTCAGACAATTATAAATATTTTCAAAAAAACGGATTGGCTTTTGTACATCAGGCCCACAAAAGTTAACAAGTTTCAGAAATTTTTTAACCAAGACCGTCTTAAAATCGAGGAAAGTTGTCAGACAATTACAAAGATTTTCAACGAAAACGGATTAGTTAATAAATTTCTGAAAATTGTTATCCGTATGTATACTTTTGTGGCTATGTGTATGTATATGTCCTTATTACGATCACAAACAATAAAAAACCATGACGTACCGGCGACGCGTATTTATGTCTTTTACTGCGATTTGTTCGTTCGAAACTTTACCGATATTATCCGGTTCTGAAAGGACCAAATGTTTACACAAGACCGATAAATAAAACACTTTTTCCATTAATAGCAATTCATTTATTAAACTATAACACAACACTTGTCAAGCCGAAAAAAACCAAAAAAAGAATGCAAACTAAAGGGAGAACAAAAACATAAATTCATTATACACAGTTGTAATAAAATGTTAGTAAATAAAGTAAGTAAAAGGAATAAAAGGGATAAATAGTTAATAGTAAGATATGATAACTCCAACAGAAACAAATACGTTATATGCTTGAATGCTATAAATTATAGAATATTTTAATTAAAAATTTCGTCAATAATAAATAAATTTCGTGTTTAATAAATTAATGATTAGTAGCAAAATACTCAAGACCTTCTGCCATTTGTCGTGATAAATCATATTAAAATTATTTTTGGAAATAAATATGTTACAAATAACTACTTTTTGTTTTAGTTTCGCCGTTAGATATACGATTGTTGGGAGCTTATCAACCTTTATCTGCCGGCCGCCGTTATGATCTTTTGTGTCAGAGTTCTGGTTCTCGACCACCAGCTGTCATTACATGGTGGCTTGATGGCATTAGATTGGAAAAAACTACTGAAACGGTAAGAAAATATGTAAATTCGTTTTGAAAGCACTAAATTGCACGATATCAATTTAACTGTAGATTGCACTTTTTATCAAAAATGATACTTTTCATTCTTTTAGATAACATAATTTTAATTCAATAAAAGTTAGATGCCAGATTTATTCTCCTTTTGTTAGTATTATTATTGCCGTTATTTTACACAAATAAAAAGGAAAATTTCAAATAGGGCTTAAAAATTCATAATTATTTTCCCTATGTATTATTTGATATATAACGACTTTCGTAGTAATTCTGTGATACAACATCAAAGTTTTCAAAAATTACGTTATCTACGGCGTTTGAGAAGTAAATGATAGTTAAGTGTTTGACGAAAATGAAGAGGTTGAAGTTTCTGATCTTGTTGTTCCTGAAAAAAAACAACACGGAAGCTCGTCTTATGAACTGACGAAAGTATTGGCAGTAACAAACGCGGTTCTCTGCAAAGATAGTACTACTTATAACAGCGAACTGTATGCCGTTCGTAGTTTGGGGAAAGAACATGTAATCAATTTGGCATTAGTTGTTTCTTGAAATATTGTAGAATTGAGATTACTACTTTTAGGCATCACAGGCTTTGCATCCTTTAACGTCAATAGTATTCGAGTCATTCTTACTGATTTTCTTTTAACTATCTCACGTTACAAGCAGACAATTGAAAAATGTTTTTCGTCGTATACTTACAAATTAAAAATGAGATTGCATGTTATATTTCATGAATATTACAAAAGGATAGTATTTCGGTCATCTATGTATGTCTGAGATAACAGAATCATTCACTTCGAGAATGTGCTAATACGCCTATTGAGAACCTTTCGAAAAATTGGCTTTCAACTTTTTATAATGCTAATAATTGTGTTGACGTAGATGAGTAACTAATTAAATTTCATGGTCGTTATTTTCTTCGTCCACCGAAATCGAATTGGCAGTTTTAGATTCAAATACATTTTACAAGTAGATTCAAACATTCTTGGGGGTACCACAGAAGAATCAAAGAGAGGGCATTCTTATTGACATAGTCGATGTTCTAAGGCGGCATAATATTGCCATGAATAACTTTTATAATTCACATAGCCCTGACTAAATAGTCATATAAAAAGTATAACAATGTTTATTACCATCAGGTAATGACAATGAGCTGTCACATCTAAAAAGTTGAAGACTTATAAATGGTTGAAAAGCAGAATTGCTAGATGTGAGACTTTTACCACATAGGACTAAATAAATCCAAGCCGACATTAGCTATTTGACCTTTACGTAAAAAACTACGTTACAAGGTACAACATTTCAACAAAATTTTACGTAGGTTGCATAAAAGCGATAATGAAATATAATCATATAAAACAGTTTTATTAAAATAATACATATTTAATTTTTTTCAACAAAAGCTGTCAATAATTGCGACAATTCTATGCACTGCATATTAAGAGTGAAACAAATTTGAATTATGACGGATTGGGATACATTGAATCGTTCAGACGATTATATTTAGCATCTAAAGGGTCCGCCATATATTTTTTTTGAAAATGCTTTAAAAAAACTAATGAATATTTTCTCAAATTTCATTTTTTATTTGAAAGTACAATCCTTCCGGTTAATAATGGAAAATAATTTCATTCAAATGGCTGCCTCGGCTGGCCATGCAGTAACCTACACGATAGGTCCAATTTTAAGCACATTATCGATTGTGTGCAGCTGTATTTCACAAATGGCTTCACGAATATTGTCCCTTAAAGCGTCAAATGTCTCTGGCTTGTCGGCGTAACACTTATTTTTGACGGCACCCCACAAATAATAGTCCAACGGTGTCAAATCGCAGCTCCGGGTGGCCAAACACCATCAGCTCTGCGGCTGATAATGCGATCTTCAAAAACAGGGCACAAAACATCGGCTGTGTGGCACGTAGCGCCGTCCTGTTGAATATCCTCCTCTTCCATTTTTGTGAACAAATATTCGTTCAACATGGCCCGATAACGGTCGCCATTGACTGTAACGGCCATTCCTTGCTCATTTTCGAAAAAAAAATGGCCCAATATTGCCTCTGGACCAAAATCCGCACCAAACAGTGACTCGTTTTGGGTGCGTCGGCTTTTCAATGTATGCGTGCGGATTTTCTGTGCCCCAAATGCGACAATTTTGCTTGTTTACATACCCGCCAAGTTCAAAATGAGCTTCATCTGAAAAGATGATTTTTTTTTGCCAAAATCGACATCTTCTGCTGTAGTCTACCGCATGGCCAACCGAGGCAGCCATTTGAATGAAATTATTTTCCATTATTAACCGGAAGGATTGTACTTAAAAAAAAAATGAAATTTGAGAAAATATTCAGTAATTTTTTTAAAGCATTTTCAAAAAAAATTATTTGGCGGACCCTTTATATGCTAATAAAGAGTCACCCGAGAGGCCATATTTGCATATCGAACATCAGGGCTTGATTGTACAAGTTTAGTCAGATTAGATTTCTTAAACCTTTGTTAAAGATGAATTTTTGCTTCTATAATTCTTAAATTAAAATATTATATACAATCACAATTGGACTTAATAGTTCAAGAATACTGAACATTATGGCTGCTGTTTTAATACTGATCATTTGATATGAATTTCAGTAGTAGGTAAATTAAACAGGAAATAAAATAAATCTTCTAAACTTCCAAGACATATCAAGAGCCTTAGCTAATTTTTTTTGTTAGTTTTTGTATTTTGTAGCTTAGTTAAGGAACTTTGCGTGTGATTATGTAATGTTGTTAATTTAACACGCCTCACTCACCATTGTTTATCAATTCCTAAAATTTAAATATAGACAAAAAGTATTGTAAATAAATTTATTTAAGAATATTTATATATATATAATATATACTTAGGCGATAATCCGAAAAGGGTTCAATAGAAAAATGGGGCAATTTCAGAATTGTCTGTTGATATGTAATTTTTAATGTCTAGTTTGTGATTTTCACTCAATCCCTCCCTGACGGCAATTGAAATTATTCGGTCCATTGGTCAATTTTGAAAAAATAAATTTTTACGCTATTCCTGTCATGGTAATAATCCTAAAGGAGTTTAAAAGGGGTTCGATTGAAAAAGGTATTGATTGTGCTTATTATTATAATTAATTTTTGTTTTTTTATAAAAAATATATATTTATTTTTTGGTATTATAAGACACTTATTTTTGTAATAAAATATTTCTTAAATTGATAATAATAACAATTTCCAAATAAAACATTTTCTTATTTTTTCGGATATATTTATTTTTATTGTTGTATTATTTGTTTTATTAGTTTTATACTTTTGAACGAGAAAGGCGACAAAGCAATACTTTCCATTGATTTTATGTTTTTTTTTGCAAAGTAGTACTATGATTTGTCTGATCGTTGCTTTTTAGTTTCAATCAATCCTGTCTGTATCAAGCGAATGCTGAACGGGTGTTAATCAAACGTTTAAGTAATACTCTAAATGATTGCTTTGTACAAAAAACACAATCAATGTTTTGATTGATATGAAAATGAATAACCGCAACGAGTGCATTTGATCAGTTGAGTGAAAGTAGCATGTTTTTAAAGTACTGATTAAATCATGATTGTTTTTCAAGCATCGGTTGCAGTTCTCTGGTGTATGTATATACAGTATACCGCGGACATAATTTAAAATATACTGCTTTCTAGCTCACCCGCTCGCGCGATGAATCGTTTCTTTATTTCTTGAATCTAGAAGCCAACATTCCCCAATAACCCTATGCGACAGATTTATTGGAAAAAGTAATAAGAAGTTAAACAGCGGAATGCAATTCCATAGAATGTTCCTTACGGTTTCACTCTTTTCGGGACAGCAGCTCACTCTGTCCCATCCAGAACCAACTTAGGCAACGCAATCTCAGACAATTGATCCCTGATAGAAAACTTGCAATCCACCAATGTTCACCTTTCACAATTTATAAAGCTCGTCTTCTATCAATGTCATGATTCTTTACGTAGTTAATGCTACAGAAAGACTTTTGACTATGTCCAAAAAATTTGCTGCGGATCCGTCTCATTCAGGAATTCCTTCGCAGGGATCCCAAAGTGACAAGGGGCAACAGCAAATTACAACATTTCAAAGACTTTTTGACCGGTGGGTATTCCATTAATATGAAGCCATTGACAGCTATGAGACAAATAGAAATCTATCTATCAATCTTATCAGAAAATCTATCAGTTAATAAAACACATACATTTAATTAAAAAACAACAAAAACTATAATTTTTTTTATTTTTTACAACAATGTTTTAATAATGAGATGATTTTTTTACAATAAAATATTTGTAAAAAATTAGTGTTTAAAAAAATAAATCATCTATAAAATCTGGGTCATTATCATTTTTATCATAAGACTCATTATTACCAACTAGTTTTAAATAATTATTCGGTACGTCATATTCAAAACAGCATTTATCGATTCTTTTAAGTCCAAATCTGCAAAATAAATAAAAATTAGTTAAAATGGAGATTGATTGGCCTCCTGTTGTTGTATTTTCATACTGACTGGTTTAAAGGGAAGTGGGTTGGTAGCATCAATGCGTTCAACTGCATTGATATGTTTTTTACTTTCTGCATGAACATAACTTTCCGTTTATTTCGCATTTACAATATTTACAATAAGCTTTCTCTGGATCTTTACATTCACTGATCAAATTTTTTAGCTTTTATTAGTCCATTCTTTTCTGAAGTTGTGAGTGTCCATTTTTACACTTTTTTGGCTTAATAGGCCATTTACACTACAGCGAAATCTAGTACTTATGAGATTTCGAGCCTAATCTAGTTGATTTTAACTAGATTTCCCATACAAAACAAAATCTACTTATTTAGTAGATTTCGGCAAAATCTACTTAAAATCTAGTAAAAATAGAAATGCAACTATGTGTTTTGCCAAATAGTACTTAAAAATACAACGCTGAGCAGGAAAAAAATGACATTTCAATTTAACCCTAATCAAGTCAACATATTCCTCTCCGACACATATTTCACTTGGTCATGTTGTAACTTCCTTAAATATAGGTTCTAGTTCTTACTGCTTCTTGAATTCCTACTTTCAGTTGTTTTATTTAGAATTTACAAATTTCAAGTAATAAATTAATTTCTTTTAATTTGTTATTTTGTTTCAATCAAAAATGTTCTTAATCATGTCAAAATGTGTCTATGAGGCACATATGGGAACGCTAACTATTACTTCTATTGTTGGTGAACAACAAAATTAAATATAAAAATGAGTTATAATGAAGTATAATGAGTTACTAAGAGTTCTGGCACCCATTATTTGTCGTAGTCTTCTAAAATTAAATAAAAATAATTTGTACAATGTTCGGTCCATACAACACGAGGATGAATTCTCAAACCAGCCAAGGCAGACAGATATGCGACGTAGATGTTATATGTGCCCACCGAAGATATGCAGAATGTGTAAGCAGTCTTGCAGTATTTACCACAAAAATACTTGCAACGAGCATTGTTCAAAAGTTTTAGTTTGCTTAAAATGCGAAAATAAATAAATAATATTTAATTTATGTAACTGAAAAGAAAAAATTTAATAAAATAAAAATAAGTTAACAAAATTAATACGTAAATTCTTTGTATGTGCCTCTGAGACACATTTTGACTGGATTTGTGAAATTTTTTCTGACTTGATTAGGGTTAAACTAAAATATTATTATTTTCTTTTAAATTTCAGTCAGCTGTTTTTGTTATTAAAATGAAATCTTGCTACTGTCAAATAAATCCAGTGTAAACGATGTAGATTTTGAGCTAGATTTGAAATCTAATCTACTAGATTTCGCTGTAGTGTAAATGGCCTATAACTTTTACCAATTCTTAAATTGTATCAAATGTCACTTTTAAATGTTTTAAATATTATGGCAGTAATACAGTGTTACGTTGTTGCAATTTTAAATAATAAGAGCGATTTCTTGAGATAATTTTTATGTATCGTTTTAGTAAAAATGCTGTAAAAATATGAATATTGATAAAAATGGCCAAAAGAAAATTAATGTGGCTAATGGCAAAATTTATTTTTTGATGGCTAAACATGATTGAATTGTGCTAAATTTAGCAATGAAATGGCCAAATTGGCAACACTGCTTCCAACACGCCAGTATTTGTGCTTACATACAGTGGCTCACAGCTTATTTCAACCAGCACCTTTTAAAAAAATTAAGCTTGTATAATTTCGAAACGAATCAAGGTATCAAAAAAAGTTTTATTCAGTCTCAAATGTAAACTTACAAACAATTAAATGATTAATTAACTAAATGCTTTAATTTCAAAATTTAGTATGACCTTCTTTTTGCTTAATTACACCTTTCAGCCTTTTTTGCATTGATTCTACTTTCTAGTGGTTTGGAGAGTTATTTTCGCCCATTCCTCATTCAGAGCTGTTATAAGGTCATTCTTGTGTTTGAGATCTGGTGTTGGCGGACTTTTTGATCTAAAAATGCCCATAAATTTGAGATTGAATAAAACTTTTTTAATTTTTAAACATATTCTATAAACTCTTATTCAAATTTTTTTAATGGTGTTGGTTGAAATAAGCTGTGAGTCACTGCATGTGAATGAATACATAGCCTATAACAAATACGAAGATTCCCGAATATAACACCAATGCTACCGACTACATATACACAAGCAGTGTATATGTAGTTTATCAGCAGTGTATATGTATGTTTTCCATCATATTTTGCGTTTATTAAATTTCATTTTGTTTAAAGTTTTTTATGATTTAGGCGCTTCATTTTTTTTCACACAAATTGTGGAGTTATTAAGAAAAATATATTTTTTGCTCAGTGTGAGGATATGTGAAAAATAAATAATAATAAATAAAGGAAAGTACTGAATGTATGTAGAAAATCGAAATATTAAATGCGGGCAAAGTTGATGAAAAGTCGCTAAATGAAAGGGTAGGGTAGTTATGATTTTGGGGCATAAATGCAGTACCGTTCACGACTTTGGTTGGGAGGAATGTGTCGTTAGAGGGTACCAAATAATTACTAACCCAAAATGTATAAAAATTATGGCGAGGGTAAAGCAATATGGAGCTCGTAAAAGAAAATATATCCATTGATCGTCCGTTGCTTATCGTCTGGCAAGAATTCGAATTAATGACCATAATGAAAACACAATTTTACTTAGTTTGTTAACTCAAAGCATTTGTCAAGCAGGTTATCTTGCCAGATAGTAAGTACGTACGCGTTTTACTAGTTCACAAACGTCTCGTTGGAAAAACACATCGACCGTGAATATACGTTTGGCACCTTGTAATATGATTGTCCAGTGGAAGCACTTTTTAATTCTAATGTCTTATTTAATCAAAGGAAACGAAAGAAAACGTATTTTGGTTTTTAATGTTTTGTATTAATTTTATTTGTGTTTAAATTATATTATTCATTTGTTTTTTTATTACCTATTGGCAATGAAATTTTACATCGTTTGTTTTTAACTAATTATTTATAGTACAATTAAAGGTATAATCATTTTCTTATTACTACTTTCATTACATACCTTTTTTTATTTTTTTCTGTTCAACCTACCTTTAATTTAAGTTTAAGTCTACAAAACACCCCAGTACTTAATTTCATATTATTGTGAATTATCTATAAATCCAAAAGGGTTTTTACCCGAACTACCCTAACCCGAAAGGTATTTTATTGTACACAAATAAATAATAATTCTGAAATTAAAAATCTTTTGTTTTCATTGCCCCTACTACCTCTTGCCAAAATTTTATTTTTAATTTATTTGCGCACCAAACCCTCCCTCCCAGATTTTGATAAGTCGAACCGAATAAGAAAGTGTCTAATTTGTGATGAAAGCCACCCTACCCGTATGTGTACGAATTATTTTCGCTTATCAACCGTAGCTCAAATTGTTTAGCTGTTTCTTGCTTATGGTTGTAAGCATTTGCTGCTTCACCGTATCGAATCTTCTACCCAAGAGAGACCGAGGGCTGAAACCAATCCCGTTTGGGGATTTTCGCCAGACCGTTTTTTAGAAATCCCTCAGTCTCCAGCAACCACTATTGTGCCAGCTACCACTATTGTGGGCCTTAATGACGTAGTGGACGCAACCCTGCAAAAGTCTGCATTAAGTCGCTGGAGTCTGTTATTGATGCATCGTTTAAATTGACCGCCCAAAAACACCATTGATTGTCCAACGAACTATTTTCGATTGGATTGTGACTGACAAATTACCTCAGTCAAATCCATTAAATTCGTTATACTTTAACCCCGAATTTCTTGGTCCATCTCGTAAAGATGCTTCTCAAATTTTGAGAACCGATTGTTACAGAACCCCGAAGTTAAAACCTAATCCGAGGAAGTTATTGGACAATACCTTTTGATAGACCATGACTTTATTTCATTCTCCCAAACCCAGTTTTTGTTTACTTCATTATGCCCATTTTATGCCAAATAATTCACGTTTATTTTGTTTGCCATCCAGAATCCATTGGATTCCGAACTTTTTAAATTGTCAGAGGCCAGCACCGCTAAAAGGCGGAATGCCAGCATTGATAGCTGGCGCCTAAACTTATAGTTGCTAAGATTCTTGTGCAACAGATTTGGAAAAACAGAACTTATTGGCACGAATGTGTGAATCCCATGACTTTTAACAGATGGCTTTAGTTTGCCGTTTGGTGAATTTAAAACCACGGTATGAAGATCAACTAGTACTTACGCTGTCACTCTGGTGAATTTATAACCCATTTGCTCGCTTCCAAAACAAAAGTTGCACACCTCGTTTAGAGCTCTGTCGTGCAACTCTATTTAAAAAATGGTGTATTCACTTCGTAAGGAGCCGAATGCTACGAGATCGGAAGCCATCTGTTTTACAGATTCGACGATAGTTCTGTCCTGGCATAAAAACATCCGTGTCATTGGCAAATTTTTGAAGTAAATTGACTGTCATATATCGTGGGACCATGTAGACACTTATAGTTGGAATGACGTGGAATCTCTGCATAAGGTTGATATCCTGCAATGACCGCTTCAGAAAATTCATCAAAGAAATTTTTTATCATTCATCATGGAAATATACCCCTTAACGATTGGAAATTTCCAGAACAATACTAATTTGTTCTCTTTTTTTTTTTGTTGTGTGCATGTGGTTTTATTAACACCCCGTAGGCTAAAAATCAAACGCCTAAAAGACAAACTCCACAAAAGAAAAAGCTGGAAACAAAAGGAAGCCCCCTCAAATAGAACGCAAGAAGTAGAGCGCAAACCCCAGCCAAGCTTATGTTCAATCCTGAGTTTCAGTTTAGCTTGCTCCTATTTTCCCTTTGTATTTTAATTATTAAGCGTTGCCATGATGACGGGATGTTCACGCTGGTCACCTTCCCTAGTTTAGTTTAAGTGTATTAAACACCCCTGTACTTACGTTTATAATTTGTTTTCTAATAGCGTTTCTACTCTTTTTTCGAGATTGTTATGTTTTTACATTTTCCAATTACTTTTTTTAAAAACTGTACAAATTTAAGTTTTTTGTCATACATGTCATCTGGAAAGATAGATAAGTTCAAAAGCCACAGAGCTCATAACTTTCCACTTGACTTGATAGAGTTTCATCGCAAATTAAAGGAAAATATGGTAAGGAATATAAAGCTAGAACAATGCCGCTTCCGGTAAAAATCCGGATAAAAACGCAACGTAGCACTAAAAAAGCGGAATTAAAAAACTTTGGAATTAAAATCCAAATGAAGTTGGTATGGATACAATCGAGAAAGTGTCACCATCTGTTAAAGAAATAGTGTCTTAATCGTAGAGGATATAAGACGAGTATTAGATAGATCGATTAGAGTGAATGAAAGCTATAATATGTGAATAAGAGTATAACTCTATTAAAAGATTCGATTAAAATTGGTAAATAAAGAGAAAGTGTATGTTTATGATTTAGGACCTTTTTTGTTTTTATTTGTGCTACTCCTCTGAGATGTCATGATATTACACAGCATGTAACAATGTATTGCCATGCCATTCCTAATATCTATGTAAATGTGAAAGGCAAACACATTTTCCATGATCAAGTGGTCCATGAAAGGTATAATATGTGAATAAGAGTATAACTCTATTAAAAGATTCGATTGAAATTGGTAAATAAAGAGAAAGTGTATACTTATGATTTAGGGCCTTTTTGTTTTTATTTGTGCTAGTCCTCTGAGATGTAATGATATTAGACAGCATGTAACAATGTATTGCCATGCCATTCTTAATATCTATGTAAATGTGAAAGGCAAACACATTTTCCATGATCAAACATAAAGTTTTAGCATTCCGTTATTAGTAGCACCGAAAACAAAGAGTTAATATTTTCGATAAAGACAATATTGTGGACGACATTATGTGTGGAATATCACAATGGCCAAATATCCGCTTCTACATGTGGAGCGCCATATCATATTTTTCTAGACATGGCATAAATCAGGCTGAATTTGTCCAATGGCGTGGGTTACTTACGACTTAAAAAAACCAACAAGTCAAAGTCTAAAGGGATTCAATTGAACGATTTAATTCGATCCAATCGAACGAGTCTCATATGATTTGGTATCATTTCAAATCCATTCATCCAGAAATGGACCTTATAGCTTAAGATGATTTTTCGACGAACATTAGGTTCAGTTGGTTCTTCAGATCCTGAGTCAATAAAATTTTGAACGGTGCAGATCCAAAATTCGCGAAGTTGTTGTCTGCCTAAGTCTAAATTCCTTAAATCGGCTCAAAATCGACTAATTCTCCTCCAGATTTTTCTTTTTGCCGTCGTACGTGTGTTCTCCTCTCGTTTAATGAAGCAGTGGGCCCGGATTTATACAACACATTGTGAATAGTCTTTGCGGTGCATTTCCTGTACAAAACACCCATTTGGTAAAACAATTTTTTTATTTGAGCATATTGTTGAATGCTATATACGTCTATGATGATTTGGCATAGCAGATTGAATAAATCGCAACGAATTTGACAAATTTACCGTTATCAACTGCCAAAAATCGGAAGCCCCTGTTGGAAGACCTAATACTACTTGAAAAGCTTATTAAATGTGATATGCCCTGCTCTTCATGCGTGAATATTAACGAAGATACCCTATTAAAAATAGGTAACTTAAACTAAGACAATCGATCTTGGTGTTCTCACAAATTTATTGCATTTAAAAAGTTTATATCGATATCCCAGAGGGGCGTCTTTTAGACATATAAACTTTAGTCTGTTCAAATAGTTCTTTCAAATCAGAGAATAATTTATTCGTTAAACAAACGAATTCAAAATCTTTAAATTTATAAATGGAAGTTTGAACATATTGGGGTAAATATTGTGAAAAAAAAAATTTAAACTGAAGTTCATTATTTTAATGAAAATGTATTTAACCACTATTAAATTCATTCTACAGGTGTTCGAAAAATTAAATTACAAGCAAATGAATTATTAATATTATTAACAATTAAAAATTTATTTTCGTAATATTTTATTTCCCGGGAATCCGGGATTGATTTTGAATTTTGCGAGACTTTAAATTTTATTTAAAATGAGACAAAACTTACAAATTCTAAAAACAAAAACTTTTAACAAACAAATTCTGTCCTTGTAATGTAACAATTTATTCATACATAAATTTGTGTATTATATAAATAGACGTTTTTAAATGATACCGTATATGTATATACATACATATATCCATTGGTGCAAATTATAGAGTAAAAATCTCCCGCTCGATTTGCAAAATTAGTTGTAATAATGAAGAAAGTAATGGTAGTAATAATGCACTAAAAAGAAAACAAACTGTTTCCCAAAATTTCAAAGCAAATTTAAAAGTTAACAATGGCATTGAAGGAAATGAAAAACCTAAGAAAACAAAGGAGCATAAATAGAGCGAAGAAAGAGTGAGTTGTCAGTCAAAGTGTCTATTGGCCATTTCACACGACTTTGTATCGTGTATGTTGTATTGAATACACTTGGTTATTTGTAAACGCTCAATGCTATGCTGTATTGTGTATTTCGAGCATTCAAACAATTTGATAGCACGAAACCAACGCAACTTTTTAAAAACATATAAAAAAATGTGTATAAGTGTATTGGATTTTTACATGAAAATTATGAACAACAAGCATACACTGTTGTGTATTCGTCTAACAATAGACTCAGTACAACGATATAACGGCTTGTGTGAGTTTACCGTATGATTAATAAGCGAGAGTTATATTAAAGTAAGCGATAAGCACAGTGACATTGAACGCCGAAAAGTTTAAAGTGACTAAAATTGAAAGTGCAGTATTATCAGTTGAAGTGGTTATTTGTATAAATAAATTAACGAGGTAAATAACAATCAGAAGCAAATAATATCAATTGTTTTAATTGCAATCTATTGTATACAAAAAAATAATGTGCTAAATTTGGGAGGTGCCGATAGGAATATAGTTACTTTGTACAGTTTTATATAAATTCCCATTAGCCCTTTGTTTATGTTATTCATCTGAAGGGTTCCTGCTTAAACTGAACCGTTTAATGATGAACTGAGGAACAAGGCAGATGTTGCCGATTTAGTTGAGGTCTATCATTATGCCGTCTTTTTTATAAAACAGTGTTGTAAAATTCAGTACTTTAGTACATTCTTCAGTACTTCTTCATTTCAAAAGTACCACGGTACCCCCATTACACACTTAGTATTTCTTAGTATTACATATTTTATCGTTTGCGCTTTTCAACTATTAATGGGTTAGCAACATGTTCAATGTAATGGTAAAGGTAGAACTAGTCTTTAGTTCCGGTTAGCCCATCGGCCACGCAAATAACGTTCGTTTTTAGAATACGAAAAGTAATGAGAACGCTTGCCGAACCGTAATGTAATTTATACAAGTATTTAATTTGCTCTTAATATGCTAAAATAAATGTACATTCCGTTACGTCCCTTTGACATTTGACTGAATGGTGCTTTTACGTTCTATTACGTTCCGAATCAGTTTTTCTATAACCTCAGTTTCTCTATTCCATTTCCATTTTTATTTCTATTCCATTCCGTGCCTGTATTAAGTATAAATAAAATTTTTTCTGCAAAAGTACCATTTGATGCACACAAGTACTCTTTTAGTTATCATTCAGTACCATTTAAAAATTTCAATTTTGCAACACTTTTATAAAATGTCCAAAGTAAATTACTTTCGGTCTTATGCTCTGGTTAGCCAAACGTAGGAAACGTAAAAACGTAACGTACGTCGCCGTAAGGTTTGTGTAGTGATAGAAACGTTAAAAACGAATTTGCACGAAGTCAGATGTTCAGAACAGTGATGAGTGTTGTTAAAGTCATACTAAAGTAAAAAAGTACCAATTAGGTCTTAATTGGAAAAAGTTATATTTGCTTCTCTAAATTTAAGTTATTATAAATATTTATTCTTGTAATGTTATAGAATATTACATTTTTGGTTCAATCTGGAATTTACATATAAGTACAATGACGAATATTGTTTTATTCAAATAGTTTTTTTTTATTAAATTGCAAAACAATACTTAGCTGATAATAAAAAATACTCTTATAATTATTTATGCACATTAAAATCATAGGAATATGTACGTAAACATTTTAAAGATTGCAGAGATTTATGTATAAATGGGCAAATGCCCTTTTGCCTCACATTGCCACATATTATTTATTTATTTTGTTTCAAAGTTTTTTATACACATTGTAATCATAATAATAATTAAAGAAAAATCATTTTTTATTCACAAATTTAAAAGATTAATATATACTGTTAAGAAAATGAAAAATCTAGATACAGGTGTTTTGCTTTTACATTGCTTGACATTAAAATTACAAATAAAAGCTATGAAAACAAAATAATGCAGTAAACAAACCTGTTTAAAAATTATCGTACTGCCTGATATATCAACAAACACCAGCATAAAAAATGGTAAACAAGTAAACAAAAATACACAAACAACACTACAATAACACATGTAAAGAACGATGTTTATGTTTACATAAAGTTGTGAAGAGTGGCACATAGAATTGTGCGAATAATAAAGAATTTTAATGAAAACTAAACACAAATTCATTTTATTTACAATCTATGAGCTTATATTTTAAACGTTTTTAAAAAGTAAAAACGTAACAATACGATTAATGTATATGAAAGTACCAAAAAACGAGAATTCGTACCACTTCGTCACTCAAAATACATTTGTAAATATTTATTTATTTTGTTTAAATTTTTTTGTGTGCACAATAGAACCATAACAATAAGTATTTCATTCTTATAAAATTATATTATTTTTTTTTATTATTTTAATCAAAAATTAAAAAAAAAAATCATTATGTATATACATGTAAAATTTAAAAGTTTATATAAATTATCATGAAAGTACCAAAGAAGGCATTTGTGCCGCAATGCAACTATGCATACACTAGCCCACGTATGGTACGTTACGTTTGGCTAACTGGCCTATTAAGAAACAACATTTTTTGGGTTCAATTTTAAATTATGTTATTGCAATCTATCTAATACTTTTATGAAATTTTGGTTGTGATGGTTTGAGCTACACCCAAACAAAATTATGTCATCTACATAAAGAAATGCCTCGGATTGTAGTCCTGAGAAGCTATTGTCAGCTTTCTTTGAAAACTGAAGATATTTTCAGTCCATAATCCTTTGAATTGTTTTGTAGAAAAAGCTGTTAGTTGTGTGAAGTTTTTTTAATTCAATTTGGTGAAAAGAGCTGGTCATATCAATTGTGGAAACCCATTTAGCTCTTCCTCGTTTCTCCAAAATGTCCTCTAATCTGGTTAACGGAAATTTGTCACTTATTATTTTCGTTGAGTTTTCTAAAATTTGTACAATGTACAACGGGCCAATTCTACCTCCGGGTACTGTACTTGTCTTAATTGACAAGCACACATCCTCTAACATTTCTAAAATTTACCAAAGGTCTCCATTTCCATTTATCCTGAGAATTTTTTAGGTACTAAAAGGAGTGGAGTATTGTGGCATTTAGTGATGGTTCTATTATGACGTCATTTAACATTTTCTTTACTTGTTCATTTATTACGTCAGCACGTAAATCTGGTCGCCATAGTCTAGCTTATTCGATGTGAGGAGGAGGTCCAAACCGCACGTCAGACATCTCCAACAAAACGTAATATAAAAAATTTTTCTTCGGCGACTTCGTCTCAGCAGATTTCTGGCAAAACTCTAAGAGTAAATAAAATTGAAATGAAAAAGCTTCTCAAAAATCTGTCGTTCTTAATCGACTTTAGACTGTAGGTGCCGCCACTCAGGAATAAAGTTAACACACACATGAGTGATGTGAGCATCTAGGTTGTAATCCTGACTGAAGGTTTGTAATGACCAATTATGTATGTGAATGCGGTAGTCTACGATTTTTTATGTACACTGCAGTATTGTATTGTGATTTTCTGTCTTTAAAAATTGTTGAGAGTTAATATTTTTTTAAATAATTCTATTAATTGTGTTTTTGTATATTCATCATTATGGTCTAATTGCAGTGCATCCAACAAAGTTTCATTCGCTGTGTTTACGTCTATCATTCATCTTTTTGGTGTTATTGAATTGCTTAAAAATATTATTTTTAATTGTTTATTAAATATGACGAAATCTTCTTTTAATTCCAATTGTATGGCTGGTATAAGTTTTGCGCTGGGTCGTATAGTTATTTGTAATGAAAAATATGTCTATGTTTACATTGGAAGTATTATGGTATAAGAAATTGTGAATGGTTCATAATCTATTTTACAGAGATATTTTCTTAAAAAGTCTCTCGTCTGTGTCTATTGGAAAGTCGTCTACGAGATTGAAGGTGTGAAAATTTTAGTTTGGTTGTACCTAGTGAATATATTTTTTCCGCAGTGATGCCTCGTTAACTTGCATTTGTTGTCTGTGTTCAATGGTTTCTCAAAATTCTTTTGCATGTGACATAATGATATATAAGCACCTGTGTCGACACAATATATTTCCGTATCTGACTGTTATGAAATTAGTATTATTATTAGAAACTTTGTATACACCTAATTTTGGCTGTCCGGAATATCGATGCATTCCGAGTCTATGCAGTTTTCATGGTTTTGAATTGTATTTATTTTTGTTATTGTTGTTATAAGTTTTATGTTCGCCTTTTATTAGTGTACTCTACCGTAGTTTTCGTAATTTCTACTATTTTTTTTGGTATATGATTCCTGTGTTCATATCTATTGTATGAATTATTATACCTCTTTGGGTATTGTTATTATTGTTGTTATTGAAATTATTATTTCTTTTTGGGGTAAAGGTACGGTCACATCTAAAAAATATTTGACATAAAACGTAAAATATTTCTTTGCCATAATGTGACTACAAAATAATTTTGAGGGGCAAACAGAAAAATCTTCAATTTTGGGCAAATAAAATTATTTGCCGTCAAACAAAAATGTTTTAAGTGTGACCACCCAATGTGAAATATTTTCATAATTTTTGGGCAAATATTTATTTGCTCTTAAGACGAAAGTCCATACCATCCGTTTCTTGCCGCCTTGCGTTACATGCATATATCGAAAAAGTGGAATCAGTGTTGATTGTGACAAGTTACAGAAGAAAAAGCATAGAATGCATAGACGCATAGAAAGTAGGTTTACTTTCTACTTTTCTATGCGACTAATGCAGTGTTGGAAAATGTCTGCAGTTTTTTAAACTTGGCATGCCAAATTGTATACTATTGTGAATGGTTTCTATAAATATGTTTAAATAGTGCATTACTATTTTCGCATTTTTCTTTTTGCATTACAAAAATATTAATAAAACCATATTTCATAATAAAATTTATTACTAATTTAAGAGGAAAATACATTAAAATACATTTTTAGCACATTTCTTTCATGAACAAAATATGTATATGATGATTGCTTATGTGTATATGTCTATGATTGTTTTTATGTACTGAGTGTCATCTATTTTGAATTTATTAATTTGTAAATAAGAAAAATTGAGGATAAATTAACTAAAAACACTCGTCTTGTGTTCTTTTGAGGATTTTCGTAGGCCTTAACAGCACAAAATATCACATACGTAAACTCATAAATTTGTAATTAATGCCATAAATTCTTTTAAAATTACAATTTGATTTTCTATATTTCCCAAAAATGTTCTTGTTCGCTTGTCTGTTGTCTACCACAACAGCTGATCAAAACAAAAAACCAGTAGAATAAAACGCATTGTGTGTAACTTGCAATAAAAACGGCATAGAAAGCAAGAATTGCATGTAAAGCAAGGCGCATGAAACGGATAGTATTGACTTTCGGCTTTACATATTTTTCGTAAGGTCAAATAGAGCCAAATAACAGCTGTTTAAGGCTGTGTTGTCTACTAGCAAAACTAAATCACCAAAATCGTAAGAAAAATATACGAAATAAAATTTGAAGTAAATAAACAATTTGTTTTATGCAAATATACGTATAAATATTGGGTGGCTGCATATGTACATTCAGAATCTGAAATTTAAATATACATGAATGCATATATCGATTGCTATACTTTTCTATATCAAAGCTGTTGAAAACAGAAAAATCTATTGTATGATGAGTAAAGTCAAATATTGAAAGATAGCAACACTTATTTAATTAAATAAACATACATATGTAGTACATTCATATATGTATATTATGTAAAGTCGTCGTAGTCTAGTATGTAGTGAGATGGCTTATTAGAAGTTCAAACTTCAGGACAGACATTTCCAATAAAATGAAATATTAAAAATTATTTATTCGGCGACATCCTCTCAGCAGATTTTTTGGCAAAAAAATCTGAGAATAAATAAAATTGCCATGAAAAATTTTCTCAAAAATCTGTCTTTCGGAATTGACTTCAAGCTGTAGGTTCCCGCCATTCATGGATAAAAATTAACACACACAACACGGAGGATGTGAGAAGCTAGGTAGTAATCCAGACTGATGGGTTGAAATGATTTTTTTCAGTAAATTGTTGGATTTTTTAATCTCATTAAAGAAAAAGATCTTTCTCTGAAACAACCTAACTCTTCAGTACACAGAAATAAGGAGTTGTTGTTGTTGTTACAGAAAATTTTGAATTTTTATTGCAATGATTTCGGATTTTTTTTGTCAATAAAACTTTGTTTTTTGTTCCTGAGAATAAGCAGGTGAAAATATTCAGATTACAATGTTATGAATGGAAGTCTTGAAGTGAACGGTACGAGTGATTGTAATGGAAGTTTATAATTCAACACAGCAACATAACAATTCCAATTTTCCTTTTACACAAGTATAGTTCATTTTGTAATTCAATCACTTTGGACGATAAATTTCGAACCAAAGTGACATAAAAGCCTTTCGCAAAAATCTCTATAAATTAAAGAAATTTTCAAAATAGACCGAACGTAAATCGTTTATATTGTTACGCAAAGCGAAACGACCTAATATCGTTTAACAATAAAAACGATAAACAAAAGCTACCAGTTACACCAACACAAAGCCACACGATACAAATACACACTAACACTAAGAATACAATGAACGTGCTGATTATCTAAAGCTGCACACACACATGTGTACAACGAACCAGGTAGCAACAACAAAATGGAATGAAGTGAACCAGCTACGACAAATATGTAACCTGGTAGCGGCTGGTACATAACATAAGCAAGTACACAAACAACAATGTACTAGCAATAGAGTTTTCGAGAAGGCGCGAGCGAGAACCTTCCACATCGAGAACGTTCATCGTACTGATTGATACGCGTGTGTGCGGACTATAAAAGGGCTGGACAAAGCAAGCAGCAGGCAGAGTTAATTCAGTCAGCCTTGTGTGAAGTTGCGTGTGAACAAATAAGTCGTGGTTGTAAAGATCTAGCGAATACTGTGTGAACTCGTACAGTGAATAAACAGATTATTATTGTTAAGTTATCGTTAAGTTCTATACGGTGGTACATAAAAGTAGTGTGAATAATAAGGAGAGTTTAAGAGAAAATAAACGCATATTTGTTTTTACTTTGTTGCAATTAACGAACTCATATTTAAACGTTTTTTTAAAAAGGTAAAAACGTAACAATTGGTGTCAGAAGTGGGATTGCAAAATCCAAAAGTAAAAATAAATAAATAAAAAAAGGAGAACATCAAAATCAAAATGAAACTCTGCGATCTAAAAGTGGAACGGCTTAAATGGGAGTTGGGTAAACTCGAGCTGCCAACAATGGGCACGAAAAATGAACTGCAAAGGCGATTAAGGGAACATCTGCAGCTTCAGGACATCGACATCGATTCCTACGAATTCGAGGATGAAGAGGAACGAGAGGTAAAGGCCCCTGCAACCCCGAGCGGTATCGACATAAATTCATTGCTGGCCGCTATGATGGAAAAAATGCAAGTATTAACTGATGTTCAAGAAGCTTCTAGAGCTGAGAATCAGAAGCTATTCGAAGCTTCTAGAACCGAAAATCAAAAACTTCTGGCTGATGTACGAGAAGCTTCTAGAACTGAGAACCAGAAGCTATTTGAAGCTTCTAGAGCCGAAAACCAACGACTGCAAACAGCAATTTTGTCAAAAATTGAAAAGGAATTGGAAGCAACATCTGGAAAGCTGCAGGAAATCCATGAGTCGGTCAGCAAAAGGATCACTGGTGTGGAGGAAAGGGTGTCACATTTAGAAAAGGCGGTTGACACGAGAGTGGATAATTTGGAAAAGACCGTTGACACTAAAGTGGACAATTTGGAAAGGACCGTCGGCGGAAAAATCGTTATGATGGAGGAAAAGATCAACAACCTCCAAAGCCAGCGACTGGAACCAGTGTGAGTCGTTTCGGAAAGTACCGGCAGGATAAGAACACCTTGCTTTGATGGTAACTCACCCCTATCCGTATTCAAATTCCAATTTGAAACAGCAGCCAGCAGAAGCGGATTGGACGATGGAGAGAAGTCTCTAGAACTAATTCTGGCGTTAAAAGGTGTCGCAGCTGAGATTCTAGAAACCATGCCAGCCAGCAACAGAAACAACTACAATGACTTAATGGTTGCGTTGCAGCGTAAGTTTGGCGATGAACACAAACGAGAACTATACCGCATGGAGTTGAGATGCCGGGCGCAAAAGGCTAATGAGTCACTTCAGGCCTTTGCAATGGAAGTCGAGAGATTAGTACAGCTTACATACCCCGGAGAAAACCACTCGCTGATAGACAACATTAAGACCGAGGCGTTTGTGAATGGTATACGCGATCCTGACATTAAACTGGCGGTATGTTCTACACAGAAGACAACTTTTGCAGAGACCGTGGCCTTCGCACTAGCCCAGGAGACCGCTCGCACGATTTCACGACCACAAATGAGCAAAGTACGGAAAATGGAAGTCGTGGAGGAGGAGGAATGCCTTTTGAATAAACTTAAAGAAATGTTGAAGCAAGTTTCGGGAGAAAACGAACAAAAGGCTAAACTTAAATGCTTCAACTGTGGAAAGAGTGGGCATTTCCAGAGAAACTGTAAAGCGCCACGAAAGAGGTCAAGATCCACCTCACCATCAAGGAATAAGAAACGGGCGAACTACCAACCATCTTCACAAGAGTCCCCGTTAAACTCAAACGAGCTAGCACTGAGGGGCAAGTGCTGGCTCCCACAAGCGAGGGCCCCACAATCTCAATATCAGTGATGCAACAGAACAACAACAATCTTACGGCGTGCGGATACATAAATGGCAGACCACATACCTTCACAATAGACACCGGGGCGACGCAGTCTATCATCAGACCAGATGTAGCGAAGGGAAAATGTGAGGCACTTAGCAATGTAAGACTTCGGACAGCTACTGGAGAGTGTGCCACCGTCCACGGAAAAACAGAGGCGAAGGTGACTATAGCCAACATTAGTGTAAGTCACATCTTTATTGTTGCCGATATTGTGGACGAGGTTATCATTGGTGCCGATTTTATGATAGCTCATGGCATCAATTTGAATATGGGGCAACAGATTATGAGTTGGCGAAATGTAGAGATACCTCTAGACGTGGGGTACAAGCACCAAGTGGACGCCAGTAGGATAGTTGCGGTCGAACAACTCAAATTGCCACCTCAGAGTGAATCACTGATATGGGCGCGTATGGAGGGAGATTGTGTGAAAAACCGCTTGTGGGTTGTTGAACCAGCAGAAATACAGACGGATTTAATATCAGCAAAGGCCCTCGTCAAATCCACAGAACAAAGAATAGTCCCGGTGAGAGTGCTAAATCTATCAGGCCATGAAAGAGTCGTCTGTAAAAACTCAGAGGTGGGCCAATGTGTTCCAGTAGAGGCGATAATAAACAGCGAACAAACGCCGCAACCTGCCGATATGTCAGCCAAGGATCAAAAGGAATTTGGTGAAAATGTGGAGAAATGGATAGCAGGTTTAGCAGCTGCAGAGAAAAACAGCCAAAAAGCTGCTAAAGAGGTATGCTTTCGCTTTCGCCACGAACAACAAAAGTCAAGGAAGAACAGCCATGGTTAAACATGAAATTGATACTGGCGAAGCGAGACCGATAAAGCAGGCACCCAGAAGCATACCGCTGGCGAAGCGTAATGAGGTTAAGGAGTTAGTCGACGAAATGAGGAGGAGCGGTGTAATCGAACCATCATCGGGTCCGTGGAGCTCACCTGTAGTTTTAGGAAAGAAGAAAGATGGCAGTACAAGATTCTGCGTAGACTACAGGAAGCTGAATGATGTCACTAAAAAGGATAGTTACCCGCTACCAAGAATTGACGACAGACTCGACACGCTAGCCGGAACAAAATGGTTCTCCACATTGGATCTACAAAGCGGGTATTGGCAGGTGGAGATTGCAGACAAGGACAAAGAGAAAACCGCATTCAGTGCGAACGGCGGCTTATGGCAGTTTAAGGTTATGCCATTTGGACTCTGTAATGCTCCGGCCACATTCGAGCGGCTTATGGAACGTGTGCTAAAGGGACTGCATTGGAAGACTTGCCTGGTGTATCTCGACGACATAATAGTGATGGGCAGAACTTTCGACGAACACCTCAAGAACCTGGGAGAAGTTCTGCAACGGATATCAACGGCTGGACTAAAACTAAGCGTAAAGAAATGTGCATTTTTCCAAAAGCAGGTGAAATATTTGGGGCATCTTGTCACAGCAGATGGCATATCAACCGATGAAGATAAAATACGAGCAGTAAAGGACTGGCCTCGTCCCCAGAATCTTCATGAACTACGCAGCTTTTTGGGACTATGCACATACTACAGACGCTTTGTGCCTAACTTTGCCAGCGTGGCAGCAAGTTTGCATGAGCTCACTAAGAAGTCAAAAGTCTATCAATGGGGTGAGCCACAGGAGATGGCTTTCCAGACACTTAAAGACCTATTGTGTGCTGCACCAGTTTTGGCGTATCCAGTCCCAGGAGAAGAGTTCATCTTAGACAGTGATGCCAGCGGATATGGTATTGGTGGTGTACTTTCCCAAGTGGTCAATGGAACAGAGAAAGTCGTAGGCTACTATAGTCGCACATTGTCAAAGCCTGAACGGAATTATTGTGTAACCCGACGAGAGCTACTGGCAGTGCTGGAGTGCATCAAACATTACCATAAGTACCTGTATGGCCAAAATTTTCTGTTAAGGACTGATCACTCCGCACTGAGATGGCTGCTACAATTCAAGAACCCTGAAGGGCAGTTAGCACGTTGGATTGAACGCCTTCAGACTTACGACTTCAGCATTGAACACCGAAGGGGCATAAAGCATGGAAATGCTGACGCTCTTTCATGCCGACCTTGTAATTTGGAGTGTAAACATTGCGTGAAAGCTGAGAAAAAGGAATCCATCGTCGATATCCGGCTAACGCGGATTGAAGCTAACGAAGACTGGTCCCAAGCACAAAGGAGTGACCCAATATTGGCGAAGGTAATAGCAGCGAAGGAGGAGGACAAACGACCTACAAGAAATGAGATATCCGCAGAAGGTCCTCTTACAAAAGCATATTGGTCACTATGGGACAGCTTAAAGATCATAAATGGGTGCCTATATCGACTTTGGGAAAGCGCTGATGGCAAGACCTCATCCAACCTATTGGTAGTGCCTTCCTCCAAAATGAAAGAAGTATTAAATGAATTCCATAATGGAGCTAGCGGAGGACATCTTGGAGTAACAAAGACACTGGAAAGGCTAAAACAACGTTTTTATTGGGTTGGGTGTCAACAATCAGTGGCGGATTGGATAGCAAACTGCACCCAATGTATTGAAGCTAAAGGTCCAACAAGAAGCAGCCGAGGTCATATGAAGCAGTATAACTCAGGCGCACCTTTCGAGCGGATAGCGATGGACGTTGCAGGCCCTTTTCTAGTTAGCAATGCCGGAAACCGATATGTTCTCGTTGTGATGGACTACTTCAGCAAATGGCCGGAAGTATATGCCATACCCAATCAAGAGGCGAACACAATAGTTAACGTTTTTGTGAACAACTGGGAATGCCGCTACGGGGTTCCAATAGAACTACATTCCGATCAAGGCAGAAATTTTGAGTCAGCTGTATTCAAGGAAATGTGCGAAGTATATGGCATTAAGAAGACTCGAACGACGCCTCTTCACCCACAGTCAGACGGAATGGTAGAGCGATTTAACCGAACCCTGGAGGAATACTTGCGAAAAGTAGTGAGCGAGCAACAGAAAGACTGGGACGAACACATTCCGAGGTTTCTACTGGCGTACCGATCCGCGGTCCATGATTCAACATCTAGATCACCCGCCAAGATTATCTTTGGGACTGAGATAAAGCTGCCCGGTGACTTAGAGTTTGGTGTTAAGCCCGGCACAGAGAGGGATGCCACATACACTGGAAAAGATGAAAGCCTAAATGATCTTCATGAGTTTGTGCGCACCCGTATAAAAATGGTCAGTGATAGAATGAAAGCCAGGTATGATCGTGCGGCAAACACGGAGGGCTTCCATGAGGGACAAATGGTTCTACTATACAACCCAAAGCGGAAAAAGGCATTATCTCCCAAGCTACAAACCAGCTGGGATGGACCGTATAAAATAATAAAGCGGTTAAACGATGTCGTGTACAGGATACAGAAAGCTAACAGCCCCCGAGCAAAAATTAAGGCCGTACACATAGATCGACTGGCAAAGTATGGGAAAAGAGATAATGAGCCTATTCGGGACGAACAGGCTTAAGTGGGCGGCAGTGTTACGCAAAGCGAAACGACCTAATATCGTTTAACAATAAAAACGATAAACAAAAGCTACCAGTTACACCAACACAACGCCACACGATACAAATACACACTAACACTAAGAATACAATGAACGTGCTGATTATCTAAAGCTGCACACACACATGTGTACAACGAACCAGGTAGCAACAACGACATGGAATGAAGTGAACCAGCTACGACAAATATGTAACCTGGTAGCGGCTGGTACATAACATAAGCAAGTACACAAACAACAATGTACTAGCAATAGAGTTCTCGAGAAGGCGCGAGCGAGAACCTTCCACATCGAGAACGTTCATCGTACTGATTGATACGCGTGTGAAAGGGCTGGACAAAGCAAGCAGCAGGCAGAGTTAATTCAGTCAGCCTTGTGTGAAGTTGCGTGTGAACAAATAAGTCGTGGTTGTAAAGATCTAGCGAATACTGTGTGAACTAGTACAGTGAATAAACAGATTATTATTGTTGTATCGTTAAGTTCTATACGGTGGTACATAAAAGTAGTGTGAATAATAAGGAGAGTTTAAGAGAAAATAAACGCATATTTGTTTTTACTTTGTTGCAATTAACGAACTCATATTTAAACGTTTTTTTAAAAAGGTAAAAACGTAACAATATAAATTCGATTTCCAATTTTTAGATTTAACATATGTTTTAAGATATGTACATCATTTCAGCGATTTTCAAATATGACTATTGGCTACACTTGAAAAATGTATTGTAAAAATGTGATAAAAACACAATATTTCTGTGCATCCTTCTTCTTTTCTGCGCTGAACCCATTTTAGTTGTTTCAGTCACATTTCGGGCAAACAAGAGAAAACAAAAATCGGGCAAACATTTGGCATGTGTGACCCTACCTTAAGGATTGTTATAAATATTCTTAGGATTATACTGTATATTGTAATTGTTACTTGGCAGTCGCCTTTGAATATACATAATGTTGTTAGTTATCTTTTATTCATTTTCTAATTCTAATGCAAATTCCACTGTCTCCTGCATTGATTTTGGTTGAGCAGAAAATGTTGTTGTTTCGTATCTTTTTTAAAGTCGTATGTGTAGTGTGTCGTATCTTTTTTAATGATTCGAGAGCTGATTTACTTAAGTTTTCTTATGATATTTTTTTCTACTTCTGTGGGTTTTTACCTAATTTTTCAATTCCTAGCTTATTCAAGTTATCTATAAAGTTTGCAGTTCTTTCTTTATATGAGTTTACTAACAATTTTTCTTGTTAGGTCAAACTTAACTATGATTGCAGTTCGGGTATTGTCTTTGTGTACTTACATCTTTGCTCGAGTAATACTTTTAGTGTCTCAAATTTTCTGGTATTTTGCAGCATCCGATTGCTGTTCAGACTCCGTAAGTTAATTTTGCACAGTAGAGATACTGAAGGAAATTTCTCTTTGCATCATTTTTAAGAGTTTTGTAGTTTACTACTTGTTTTTCCTTAATTTTATTTAGAGGATTTTTCTAAATAGGTACTACCATTTTACAAATCTTTTGTTTTATTCATCTACTTATATACTATTTTTTAGCTTTAACATTTATTTTATTTCCTTGGTTTATAAGTCAAAGCGCTCAATTTTATTTCTTAGTAAGTCTGGAGTTTAAACAACAAAATTTTTATATCCATGAAAGGACATTCTAGTTGCTAGGAGAACATTTGCAGAATATACCTCAACTGCACTTGCCGTTTTGGTTTGGAAAGATCATTTGAAACCGGATCCACGAAGGTATGGCATTTTGAAATATGTTGTTTAATTAACTTCAAATTTGAAACTGATCCTGACAGGATAGGTCGCTTTCGGCAGTACAGGATATAACTCCGATTTCAGCACCGCCAAGTAAATTTTTTTAGATTCCCAATAGCCTTTTACTCCATCTTAAACGTTCAAAGAAACTGCCAAAAAACTTTCAGACTTTAAAAAATAAAACAAAGCAGTTGCTGATATGTTGTTGATGTTGATATAAAATCAGTCTCTTTTATTTTTAAAATTGTTATTCTTATATACTACATTTACAAATTAATTATTTTATCTTACGTTAACATTATATTTGTCTATGAAAACAGTGAAGGAGCATATTACTCGACCAATCAAAATATATTGCATTTAAATGCACTCAATTTAAAGAGACATTCAAATATATACCAGTTATGTATTATTATGATTGATCAGCATATTTTGTTATTAATGTATGTGTATGCATTGGACACATGTGAAGCCCTAGTTAGCCAAAGGAAAAAGTCTCAACAATATTTTTTCATATTTCGTTTTGATGTCTTACCTGGGGTTTGAACCGTGGCCTCACATCTAAAAGCCAACTCACTGCCTACTAGACTACGGCGACTTCTATGCTATTAAGCATATTATATATACATATATAGTTTCAAAATTTTTTTTCAGCACAATAGAATCATAATAATAAGTATTTATTACTTAAAAAATTGCTTTTTTAAAATTATTTTATTTAAAAATTAAAGAAAAGTCATTATATATATGTAACAATTCAAAAGTTTAATATCTACAAACCTGAAAGTACAAAACAGGGCATTTGTGGTGCAATGCCACTCAACATACAATAGTGTCTTCCCTCATATACAAATGTGTAAAAACGTTATACAATTATTTTATACAGATTGTTCCGTTCCATGAACGAGACAGTAATTTGGGTAATTACTTACATTGTTTTCACAGGCCGGAAACGAACAAATGGTCCGTTACGTTTGGCTAATTCTACCTTGAGATGCTACAATTTTCCTACTTAATTAATTGGTAATTACAACCCTTTAGTCTGGATTCCAGCCTAGCTAATCATCAAATAATTTTATGTGTGTTAATTTTATCCATGCTGCTATTTACTGTCGACTCCAAACGACACATTTTTTGAGAAACTTTATGGTAATTTTATTCTCAGAGTTTTTGCTGGAACATTGGTTAGTGGAAAACTCATTTTGTTTGAGATGTCTGAGCCAGGGGTCGAACCAGCTAATAAGCAATACACTACCAACTAGGCAGCAGCGACTTTCTAACGCCAAAGTACCGATTGCAACAAAACACATGAGAAAATATGTATTTCAACTCTGCTGTTAGCAAAAAATCTCAAAATGCAGTCTATGACGGATTCCATGTGACTTGACTTTAAGGTAGTAGAAATAGAGCGAAGAACGATGCAGAGAATCAATTTCGAGTCGTCAGCTGTCTTTATTAATAAAAGATCGTGAAAGTTCATAACTCAGTGTTACCGGTTGAAGTGTGTAGTTATTTAAGTATAGAAATAAATGACGATCGAAATGTAAACAACTTCTATTGGTTTAATTGTCATCTATCAACAAACGGTCAATAAATTTGCAACAATTAAAAAGGTGTCGTAAAGCTGCAAAAATTAAAAACGTATCGTAAAGCATAAGTCTAGGTACCCTAATTTATGCACTCAATTTAAGGAAAATATTTTTAAATATAATTGATATTTTTATATATATTTTATTAATTTATTTCTATTTGATAATAAAACATTACATTACATTAAAGTTCAGTTCTAAAAACTTGAGCCAAATCGTTTAACGTTTTCTAGACGCTTATCAAGGTCAAAGATCGGATTTGGCCAATTTTACTGTTTAGATAAAATAAAATTGTAAAACTCGTTAATTTTATTTATTATTTTCACACGATGTGGAGATTTATTTGTTTTAACTGCAATGACTAGAAAACGGATTATTTGAAAATTAACTCTGGTAAGTCATTTATGTCTAGGTAATATAGCCTAGTCGCAACGTCCCAACCAATAGAACTTCATTACGAATTTACGTGACAGTTGTAGACAGTGATGGGACGTAATTGTGTAAATTGTAATAAATGGGAAGGTGCCTCAGTAGCAATTTTTCCTTACTTTTTTCTTCTGAACCTTAATATTTGTGAATTTTCTTTATATATATGTATATGTAGAATATTAAATAAGTATTTTATCTTCTTGTATTCTAGTTATTCAAAAAGATACAAATATACAACCGAGAAAAAGTTTATACTTATGTAAAATAGCTATAATAATATAATTATAAATATTAGTTAAAGCTAAAACTAAAATTAACCAAAATATTAAAATTGTGTGTGGTACCAATTAAATGATTATCGTGCTTTTTTACACAATCGCAAAAAATGTAAACTTTGGGCCTGTTCGTAATAGCATCACTGCGCTGCATAATATGATTATTTTGCGCTCACACTACTAGCCACATGTTGCTGATGCTTCTTTTTGCTGATTTATTGTTTTGCATTTACGAATGAACAAACACTGCAGAAATGGAAAAATTATTAATAAATTCGATTTTTGAACTAGACGATAAAACAAATGACAAAATGTTGTTAAATG
Organism: Sarcophaga subvicina; assembly: GCA_936449025.2. Lineage (NCBI taxonomy): Eukaryota > Metazoa > Arthropoda > Insecta > Diptera > Sarcophagidae > Sarcophaga > Sarcophaga subvicina. The sequence goes on from OW388081.2 coordinate 59,294,408, forward strand.
CACAAAAAAGAAGACATTTAAGAAAGAAGAAAATAAACTTATTGTTAAAACTCTCATTCTCTCTCACTCATTCAATGCATCAGCCATTTTTATGATTAGTGTTTTGTGTTTATTTGCGCATAATATGATTTAATGTTGCATTTACGAACATTTGACAGCTGCCAAGTTTTGCATTTATGAACATGATGCGCATAATAATACAGCGCAGTGATGCATTTACGAACAGGCCCTTTCTCATCTGTCGTCAATGGTTTTTGATTACATTTGCCCTTTCAACGGTCGGATAAAGAGACCTTTATTCTTCGGTAAAAGAAAAAGCATTTTACACGGGGCCTTACGTGGATACTAAGCGGTAGTGTAAATTCTTATAATTTTTTTTTGCTTTACGGATTGGGAGGACGGACACACACGAACAACGCTGTTAGAACATTTTTCTCTGCACATCTTTTGCAATATTAAAAATTAAAAATAAAATTTTACAAAGTAACTGAACTATTGATAATAGTGAAATAAATTTTTATTGATAAGTGTTTTTTTTTTCAAAACAATTATAATACTCTGTCGTGCATTATGAACGAGGATGTGTCACCTAAAGTCCCCACTCGGCCACCAGAAATTGATAATGGCGGGAAAATATGGCGCCGAAAAGACTTCGGCTTGAAATAAATTTGCCTTATTTGCAGGCTTGAAGTGGAGAGTATAATACCGATTACAAGTACAGCGAAATCAAGTATTGACAATAATATTGTTGTAAAATTGCCACAAGCGAATAATAAAAATGTTTGCCCTCCAATTTTCTTCATAATGTTAATATTAAAAGTATAGTTGAACAACTTCAGTCAAAAACTCCTAATGTGATATTTAAGATTAAATAAATAAAACTAAAAGTAAACTTTATTTTGCAGACCCATCAGCGCACTTAGCAATGCTTCAGACCTTGCGTGATCATTCTGTCCAGTCTTATTCTTTTACTCCAAAAGAATTGAAACAAGTATCTCTTATTTTAAGAGGCTTATATAACGGTATCGACGTAGATAAAGTGGTACGCTTTACAACTCCTCACTCACTGAAAATATATGAAATATGACACAGGCCTCTTGCTTGTGGTAAAACCCTCAGTAATGTTTCATCAATAAAATATCTGTTAAATCACACTATTAACTGGGTAAAGCCCAAGAGAAATTCTTCAGAACTTCAGGGCTTTAGATGCCAGCGCTGGTGCCACGTTTCAAAAATTTGTGGATCACAATATAATTGCGTAAAGTGTGATCAGAAACATCTATCTGGTGATTGCAAAGGAAGTAAAGAAGATGACACAAAACCATACTGTATAAATTGAGAAGGGTCACACTGCAAACTGGAAAGGGTGCCCAATATTCAAGAAATATGTTGAAAACGGAAAAGAACGTATCCGTAAGGCTATTGAAATAAAACAAATTGCAGCCAAAAATATAAGGCACACACTATCATCTTCTTCATATATCACAACAGGTAAAACTTATGCAAGTCTATTTAATACACAGAATATACAGACTTCTAAACCTTCATGAACTTTTAAAATTATCTAACTTGTTTATTATAGAAAAACTAATAAATATCTTTCTGAATGATTTCGAAGTATGCCTAGAGCTGAAGCCAAAGAGGAATTTTTACGTCTTATGCATAAAGTTAAATCTATCTATGGGCCATAGATTCATGAAATTTTATACTTTCAACGTTAGATCACTTATAGACTTATACAGACTAATAGATCTAGCAAATATGTTACATTTTAATAATATTGACATCGCTTTTATTCGGGAATGCCATCTAAATAAAAAGCAAACAATTAAAATAACAGGATACAACTTTATTTATGATTACTCACCTATCGGAGTGGATATATTAATTAAGAATTCCATTCAATATAAACGAATCTCATTCAATAATATAAAATTTAACATCTTTGTACAAGTAGAGTCGAAAATCGACAATATATTCTGGGATCCTTATATATTCCCAGTAATTTTAATCCCACCGATCATGGGAGTAGTCTTACAAGTATTCTACAGCAATCAACAAATTTTAGTGGATTCATCTTAGGAGGTGACCTTAATGCTAAGAACACAAGTTGGGGTGATCAAGTCGATAATATAAACGGAAGAAAACTTTCTAATTGGCTCTTAGATAATCCTTTGAATGTCAAAAGATTTTGTAGCCCTACACCGTCATACCCTAATGCAGCATCCTTTTTGGACCATTTCCTCATAAGCGCAAATCTGGTAAAAAATGATATGTTTAATAATTACATATCAACACTTTCCACCTTTTCAGATCACTTCCCGTTAAAGCTTGTATTGAATCTTGATCCCTCAACCATGATCCTTAGAACACCAAAACTAATTACGTCGTTTAAAAATACTAACTGGGACAATTTTAGAAATGATATGAGCTCCGTCTGCATCCGTATAAAGCCACCTACAAATAAAAATCTACTTAATATCGAAATTGATCATTTTATAAATGAATTTAAGTCCTCATTTAAAACTGTCCACGATACTCATTCCGAAATAATTGCGATAAAAGATCACAAATTTCCTTTGCCAAAAAATATTTTTCACCGAACCGGAAATAGACTGAGTAATGAATATGTGATACTTTCTAAACAGATACAGCTTCTAAAGAATATAATAAAAGAATTAGTTTGCTTGGAGGAGTCTAAAATATTTAACAACAAACTTTAAAACATCAAACCTGGCCCATCTGCATTTAAAGAAATTTATCAACTTGTAAATAAAAAGAAATCCTTCTTTTGTCTACAAATAAAACACAATGATGTCATAATTTCCAATAGCCCAGAAATATCTTCAATTTTTCGTAATCATTTTTCAAAAATTTTTCGAGAAAATATTCCTGAATATCCTGCGAGAGATTTTTTCACTCGTACTTCATCTTACCTTGCTTCGAGAACCAATAATATATATTCGTTTAATGATGAGTTTAACGCCTTAGACAACCCAGATAAATGCCATTTCACTGATTTAGAGAAGGTTAGAGAAATAATTCAGAATGTAAACTCGAAGAAGTCGAACGGCATTGATGGTATACCAAATTATATCCTAAAAAAATTTCCAGATGAAGTCATAAAATTCTTCACCATAATATTTAACACCTGCATCAACAAAGTTACTTCCAAAGGGATTGTAAAATAGCAAAAATCATACCTATTAAAAAATCCTAAGAGTTTATCACCTGATGAATTTAGACCTATTTCCCTGTTGTCAAATGTGGGGAAAATATTTGAACAAGTTTTGAAGGCAAAATTGGGGGGGGGTTTCATAATTGATCCTATATCTGAGTTCCAGTTTGGATTCAAAAGAGAACACTCAACTTGTCATTTCCTGCTTAAGTTTCATAATGATATAACTAAAAACCTAAGGAGTAAAATATGCGCCGTAGCGATTTCGTTGGATATACAAAGAGCATTTGACTCAGTTAGTCATAAGGGCATCCTGTACAAGCTAGTTGACCTGGGGGTTGATCCATTTATGATAAAGTTTCTAGACAGATATCTGCTTGATCGAAATTTTATTGTGCAGATAAATAATTCCTCCTCGGATTTTGTTTCAGTGAAAAGTGGTGTTCTTAACCTGACGATTGCCTTTTATATTCACATAGCGAGTCACCTATTGTTGCCTTAAATAATGCCGCTTTCCACCTCGGCATCATCAGCTCTTATTACAAAAAATGAGGTGTAAATATCAACGCTTCTAAATCTACAGCGATATGTATAAGAAATTCTTCCGGTAATTGCGCGAAGCAAATGTCTTCAATTATTCCGGTATGGTATTGAGATTCCGTTTAAAAGCGAAATGAAATATTTGGGGATAACCTTTAATAAACTGTTGAAATTTAATAACCATGGAATATTAAAATTGCAGAGAGCATATCAGCCTCTCTGAGCAGTCTCATGTGCAATAAATACCTTCCTGAGAAAACCAAATTGCTTCTTTACAAGTACTGAGTTATGGTTTTCCCATTTGGATTTCTATGTCCCCGATAGTTATTAAATAATTTGAAATATTTGTGTATTGGAAAGCATTATCAAAATCCTACTAAACTGTTTTTCAATGAATATATCTATGACTGCGAATGTCATACCTTTTGGCAGATATGTTCTTTCTCTACAAAGAAAGTTTGTTGAGAAGCTTGCGGTTCACGACAACAACTTCAACGCTGAGACAGACAAATCCTGGGCGGATTCGAATTACTTATCACCTGTGGGTATCCTGAACGAGAGTATTGCTGATTTGGATCCTTTTTCGACTCCGGCTTTTTATGAGAAAACTACCCATGGAACCCACAGAAGTTGATCTTGATTGTACCTGTTTTTTAAAAATTCTTCAGTTCTTCTTCATTCGCGTGCTTTACCACGATTACGAAAATTTCTTTTAAACATGTGGTATATTCTTATTTTGGAAATTATAATAAGGCAATAATAGTTCTAATTTTGACATATCGTTATTATTATTAATATGAAAATTGTATTCAAGAATGAAGAAAGTCTCAATAAATAATTCAATTCAAAAAATTGTTCGGTAAAAAAAATTATTTTTTAAGAAATCAATACTTATTGTTATGATTCTATTTGCCACAAGAGCATTTTGAAACAAAGTAAATAAATGTGTATTTTGAGTGGCGAAGTGGGACGAATGCAATTTTTGGTACTTTCATATACATACTGTTACGAATATGAAAATGGCGTTATTAAAATGATAAACAAAAGCTCCAAAAACAAAACAATGGAATTGTTTACATGATCATTCTCCTCCGAGAGTATTCATCAGACTATTAAGCCGAAAGTCCATACCATCCTTTTCATGCGCCTTGCGAATCTTGCTTTCTATGCCGATTTTATTGCAAGTTACACACAATGCGTTTATGCAACTGGTTTTTTGTTTTGATCAGCTGTTGTGGTAAGCAACAAACAAGCGAACAAGAACATTTTTGAAAAAAATAGAAAATCAAGTTGTAATTTTAAAAGAATTTATGGCATATTTTGATATTTTGACATTTGAAAAACGCTCATAACATAAAAGGGCAGGCCAATTTAGAGGGAGAAAAAAATGTTATAAGTTTTGCGAGGCAATTATGTTAGAAGGAACAGAGTGAAAACTGGCAGATAAAGAAAAAAAAATTAAATGTAAACAAACATTTATTTTGTGTTAAAAAGGGGAAAATTTAGAATATTTTTTAATTTCTTCAATGAAAAGTTTAAAGATTTTTAAATATTTAAATATTAATCGAAATGTGGGTGAATTTCGGTCACAATGAGTATAGTTTCTTCAGCAAGATGTAATTAAGAAGCTAAATATTATGAAATCAAAATAAGACGTACGGCTCATAAAAAAATTTTCCTGCTGAAAGTTGCCCAAATTTTTTAATTTCTTGGAAGGAAAAATTAAAAATTGTTATTAGTTGTTTTTATTATTAAGTTTTACACAAAAACTACATTGTATTGTGCTGTTAAGGCCTACGAAAATCCTCATAAGAACACAAGACGAGTGTTTTCATTTATTTATCCTCCATTTTTCTTGTTTACAAATTAATAAATTCAAAATAGATGACAGACACTCAGTACATAAAAACAAACATATATACATACATATACGTATAAACAATCATCATATACATATTTTGTTCATGAAAGAAATGTGTTAAAAACTGTATTTTAATGTATTTTCCTCTTAAATTAGTAATAAACTTTATTATAAAATATGTTTTTATTAATATTTTTGTAATGCAAAAAGAAAAATGCGAAAATAGTAATGCACTATTTAAACATATTTATAGAAACCATTCACAATAGTATATAATTTGGCATGCCAAGTTTAAAAAACTGTTGACATTTTCCAACACTGCATTATTCGCATAGAAAAGTAGAAAGTAATCCTACTTTGTATGCGTGTATGCATATTATGCTTTTTCTTCTGTAACTTGTCACAATCAAATACACTGATTCTACTTTTTCGGTATACGCATGTAATGCAAAACGCATGGTATGGACTTTCGGCTTTAACCCAGCGATATAAAATGCAAGACAAAGCGAGCAATGGAATTCAGAAAGAATTCAGTCAGTCTTGTGTGTGAAGAGAATAATTGTGGTTCGAAAATCTCTGTTATAAAGATCTATTGAACAATTGTTATTGTGTACGGGAAAGAGTGTAAAGCCCCAGTTATGCTACCGGAACGTAATGTAACGGTAATGTGCAGGGAACGTAAAAATGTAAGAGCAATTATAGAACGTAAAAACGTAAGCATATGTTTTTAGGTAAACAAAACAATAAAAGAAATAAACAAAAACAAATAAAGAAATAAAGAAATAAAAATTGCAAAAACTAAAAGACAAAAATTCAGATATGGTTTTTGGGTTTGAGTTTTTATTTTATTATATTTATTATTGTTTTTTAAACAAACTTAATATTAATTTCAGGTTTTAAAAACTTCGTTTTCACTATTTTTACCACTTTTAATATGGCGCCTTTTGTTTTACTTTAATGCAGCTGTTAACCAGTGTTATCACTACAGAGTTTTTAGGTTTATTGCAACGATTTTATATTTATTTAAAGGTACTTATTAAAAGATGTATGTACTGTTTCTGTAAGCTAAACAATTTTACTTTCACTCAAACAAAAACACTCAATTTAGTTTGTGTTGAGGAAAACAAATACAAAATTGAGTGCTTTTGATTGTATTTTCCAGATAAATAGACAAGCAAGTGAAAACGTTTATTTTACAGAAACAGGGGGGTTACTCCGTAACTCGATTCGAAAAGTAAAAGTTTTCGATGAGTAAATAAAAGCGTACTCTATAAATCGTTCAAAATTTTTCATAGAAAAACCAACAATAAACTTGGCAGCACATTAAAAAATAAAGAAATTTATAAAAAAATATCGAAAAACAAAAGAAAACCGAATTCATTAAATATATATATGTATGTACAGTTTGTCAAAAAAAATCTTTGCACATAGAGAAAAATAAAAAACTTCAAAAAATTCATTGATTTCTAATATAAATAACCAACTTTTTCATTTTTTTCAAACAGGATTTTATAAACATATGTTTTGTTAATATAATAAATAAAAAACTTTTATAACAATGAAAACATTCTAATGTAAAATATTAAAAAACAAAAACAATTCAATTTTACTGCTGTCAAAAAAATGTTTGCACACTTGACAAAATATTAAGACTTATGCAATTTTTTTAAAATTATAGTGCCAATATTTTGTGGGTCCACCTTGAGCATCAATCACCGATTGTAGACACCTTCTCATGGATTGAATAAGCTTCAGAATGTCATATTCTAATGGTATTTTTTCCCATTCTTCTTTGATGAACTTTATCAATTCGTTTTTATTTGTGGGCGATCTTTTTCCTACCTTTTGCTTTAGATGAACCCACAAATTTTCGATAGGGTTAATATCAGGACTTTGGGCAGGAGTATTAATAACTTTGGAGCAGTTGTAAAGTAACCTGGACTTAAATAAATAAGATTAATGTTTAGAATCATTATCTTGATAATACTTGTAATTAAATTTATTCGGATTAACCGGGTCAATAAAACCAAATTTCTTAATGCTGGCGGTCAGTTCAGTTTTTAAAATATCAAGATATACTTCCTTAATCATTATTTCATCCAAAATCCTTCTTACACCAACTCCCTTGTTGGATATACAGTCCCATACCATTACAGACAATATTCCAAACTTTACTGTAGGAATAAGATTTTAATTTTCTAGTGCTGTCAGAGGCTTACGCCAAACTCTTTGCGGTCCGTCATGATAATAAAGCATTATTTTCGTCTCATCTGAGAAAATAACAGCGTCCCAGTACTCCGGAGGAAGTGAAATGTATTCGGTGGCAAATCTTAATCTCTTTTCGACATTTTGTGCTGACAGTAGGGGTTTTTTCCTAACCACTCTTGAAGAATATTTGTGTTTTTGAAGAACATTTCTGATGGTTTCTTGGGAAACAAGTAACCCAAAGTCTTTCTGCACTTGAAGAGCTAATCATCTCGTACTGGATTGTGGTCTACCATACACGATTCTAATAATATTTCTTTCAACTCGCTGCGTCACCTTTTTTGGCCTGCCTGTAAATCTTTTTAAGTCTAGTCCTCCTTCTTTTTCAGCACGGGATATAATATTATATACGGTCCTGATGTTCAAGGAGAACATATCGGCGATTTCCTTGGCAGATTGGCCTTTGTAGTAGTTGAAATAGACCAATTGTATAATATTTTTTGAAACTCGTTTTCCTGGCATTTTTTGTATTAGAATATAAGGACACTTGTTACATAAAAAATGATCACTTCATTAATAAAACGTTGTTTACCCCTTTCACATTCCATCTCATTTGTAAAAAACCCAAAATGCACAACATTTTTGGGAAATAACGGCATTTTTGTCATATTTTTATTATATTCATTCAATATGCAAAGATTTTTTTGACACCCTTTATACTGTGTAAAGTTCTTTTATTGTTGTTATTATTGTAGTGTGTGTGACTATTAAAAAACTATTGACGCCTTATGGTCGTAAACAAGTACAGTTATGGAATGTGTGCAAAAATAAAAAAGTATGTAAAGATTTTGTTGTTGGAATTCTTGAATGAAGATCACATTTTACATTTTTTTGATCTGTGCAAAGATTTTTTTGACAAACTGTATATCTATATATGTATGTATATCTGTAGGCTAATTATTTTTGTGTCCAGGCTCTTATCCCTCCTAATTTTCTTCAACTAAATACTGAGTAATTACTGGTGAACTTGATTGTGGATTTGAATCAAAGTGTTTAATTTGGCTACCATTTTTATAGTCTGCCCAAACCTAATAAAAGTTAAAATGTTTAATAACTCCGCAATAGATCGCACTCAAATATTTAGATCTATCTAAGCTTAGTTTTTTCCAAACTTTAACATCTCGCTGCGGTGGACCAAGTGAAACCAAATCTGTTCTTAGTTTCTGCCACAGATTATAAGGTTTGTTTCTTACATCCGGCACTTTTATATGTCCCTCAGCCAAATCCAGATGCGTCATCATAAACTCCACAATAGTTTTGTCTTTGGTTGGTATATACAATTCTTTTTGACTCACTCCATTGAGAATTTACTTACATTTTAAATTTATTATTAGTTGTCACCAACCAATTGCTACCGAAGAATTTTTGAATGTTTACTAAACTTTTTATGTTCATTTTCGTAATACAAAGCAACAGAATTTTTTGTTCGTACGAAAAAAAAGAAAACATTGGTATCGCTTTCGAAAAATTACCGTATTTTCGTGCTACAGAGTACAATTTGTTCAAATACGTACATTTTAATTTTCGTATCGAGTTATAGAGTAACCCCCCAGGTCAGATATTTCGGAAACCAAATTGGAACGAACGTTAAAACGTTGTTATCTTCTCTAATAAGAGTAAAATGCAAACTGAAATGCTTTTCGAACGCTTTAATTAGTTCAAAATGTATAACTATATTTTTCTAATTTAAAATAAAAATAAACACTACCTACATAATGTAATAGTAAAATAGTGTTTATTTTTATTTTAAATTATAAAAGTTAATATTAAAATAAATTATAATTTGGGTTTTTAAAATATGTGAAGTACAGACAAACATAACATACGTACAAAATGTTAATTCTGTTTATAATTTTAATTTTCAGTTTTGGTGGTTTTTAAATTGACATGTTGTTAACACTGCTAAACAGATGTCACGTAAAAATGTAAGAAAATTCTATTTACGTTACATTACGTTTCTATAATCATTCGTATTGCTTTATACATAACAAAAACGATCAGCTGTTTCTTACTGTTGCGGTTACATTCCGTTACGGTAGCATAACTAGGGCTTTACTTTGATAGCCGTCTAGTCTGTACTTGTAGCAGTAATGGCAACCGCTTGGAACATGTTGTAACCAAAGAAAACAAAAGAAGGGGATTCCCAGAGGCCAGAAGAGAAACGCAAGTAAATGGCATTATCTAAAACACAGTTCAGTAATAAAACTTGCAGAAACTACAAACTTCTTACTGCGTTTTGTTATAACTGGGTTAAGTTGCTGCTCAACATGTTTTTATTATATAACATACGGCCGTCTTTTAAATTGTAGTTGTAGTGATATAGCCAACTACTGGGTTAAGTTGTTACAGCAACTCCTTGAATGAAACAGATTTATTTGTACCCATTTCTTCACATGATTGGTCATCCGATTTCTTAACATCACATACAGCTATGAATGTTTTTCAAATAATATCGTTTTGAACTTTAATGAAAGGTTATAAGACCTTGTATTTATTCTGTTTTTTGATGTACGTAGAAACTGTCCGCTATGTACTTCTGAGGATCGTCATCGCCCAACGTTATTAATTACCTTTTCTGAGTATCTTAAAAATCATAGCGTGTCTGAACCGCTTTGTTTTAACCGTACAGACTTTCAATTCCAAATAGATTATTATCTTGTAATTGGTTAGAAATGTTAATAAAGATAGCTCGAGTTTGGAGCATGTCGTCCAAAAATTTTTTGAAGTTTTCTTTAGCTGTTTATCTGCAAGCACTCTATTTGCGAAAATTGAAAAATCGAAACAACCTCCTTGGTTTAATAATACACTATCATGGTTAAATGGTGTCTCAAAAAGAAATAAAGAATAAGTGGACAAATTGATCGTAGGCTCTACTTTTTAGCTACAAGTCATTATAACTTGGTGAATAAACGACGTTAGTCTATGTTAACAAAATAAAAGTAAGAATAGTGCTAAAATATTTTACAATTTTGTAAATTTAAAATATAGAGTTTCATCATATTCTACAGGATTTTGCAATGCAAACCAATGTAATTTACATAGACCTTAGTAAGGCGCTTGATATACTTTTACTAAAACTTAAACGCAATTGTATTCTCCAAAAATTTTCTAAATTAAATCATATTGCATGCATGGCAAGCCAAACGTTATTTTCAACAATACGAGATCGAAATATGTACATAGAAGTTATATCTGTTGTTACTCATCTTGGACCTCTGTTACGTTTAATGTTCGTCAACGGTCTTCCTAACGCTATTCGACATAGCAATATTCTTTTATACGCTAAAGACGTTAAACTTTTTAAAAGTATTTCAAACAGTGAGGACATTGCCTTTCTACGATCTGATTTGGACTGATTCTGTGAGTAGTGCACTCATAATCTAATGGTGCTGAACCTAAATGTAAGACGATGAACTTCAGTAGGTATTTAATTTATCGGAATGAGTATTTTATCAGTAATGTGGCGTTAGAAATTGAGGACTCAGTTTTGGACCTTGGTAACATTTTGACAAGAAATTAATTTCACATATAGTATTAACTATTAAGAAGGCTACTGTCATTTTGTGTATTGCAAAGTGTTGGGCAAGGGGATTTAATTACCCTTACGGAACTAAAAATCTATTTACATATTCAGTGAGACCCATTCCTTAGTATGCTTCAGTAGTTTGGGATACTCAAATTCATAGCAATTTTATTCATTCTCAGAGTTTTTACCAGAAATCTGCTGAGAAGCAGTCGTAAAAGAAATATTTTTTCGTATTTCATTTTGTTCAAAATGTCTGAGATGTTTGAACCGTGGCCTTACAACCAACAATCTACCTATTAGACTACGGCGATTCAATACGATTTACATATAATAAAATTGAAATAAGTACAAAAACATAAGGACACTATAGTGACTGCATGTATGGTGCCTACATATGTAGGTATTTTTTAGTTATGAGAGTAAATTTAAATTACATGGATCAGATGGAAAGCAGTATATTTGGTGTAACAATACTCAGACTATTTTCAAGCATGAGGGAGTGTCGGTGTTGGAAATATATTTTCAATGCAGGAGTAGGGTGTGTTCATTATATAGATACACTTGTTTCTACCAGAACAACTATCCGAAGAACGTTGCGAAGCTGTATGTAATTGTTCAAAACTACTCCAAACACCGGCACAGGCCCCTGATCGTAACATTAATGAGCATGCCTGGGAAAAACTTGCCGGCAAGCTCCATAAATCCAGTATCAGCGCAGTGGAGCAGTTAAAACAAGGAATTAGGAAAAAATGGAACAACATAACCCCATTTTCCGCCCATCTCGTTCAGATGATGCTTCAACGTTTAAAATCGGTAATACAAGTAAAAGTTTTGGTTACAAGTGTTAAAACAGTGCCTTTTATTTGACTGTTCAATTATGCGTTTGACATGAAATTTGTTAATTTTGTTTTCGTTTTTATTTTAAAAATATTTTTAAACTAAAAATGCTCAAATGTTTAAACACTTTTTAATAATCTACAAATCCGTATAAAAATCTAACTAAATCAACTTTGATCCCTTTCGAACAATTTGTTTGGTGATAAATAAATTATACAACACGATAGACTTCGCTAAAATAACACTAAGATAACTATTCATGCTTATCTGAATTCAAAGTTTCATCACTATGACTGGTTTTAATTTTTGTAATATTTCTATGTCTGAAAAGTTTTTTGTATGTATTTTCTAAGTTATAATGTATAATTAGCTTAAATGAAGAGATACATAAATAAACATCAATTTGATTATCATAAATTGGTACACAACGATCAAGTCACAATAATAGTCACGTGATTGCTTTATAATCGGCACAACTACACATAGCATTATATTGTCAAACACAATAAGAGCATTAATTGTTGAATCATCGAACTGTAGAAAATCTAATGCTATCATAAGTCTCATTGAAAGTCCTAATGGATTGAGATTCAAAAATCTCTAGATGTAGTCAAAATCACTATATCAAAAGAAATACTCTTATCTAAGGGAATTAATTAAATCAATTAGCGATTTATACCTCTAAACTTTTTAGGAACATAATCAAATTCTAAGTCCGCTTGTAATTTGTGGAAAATTCAATATCCCATAAGGGATTACTTTTTTATGGGTGAACATAAAAATATTGATTTTTGTTATTTATATCAAACATATACTAAAATACATAAACATTTGATTCATGATAATTCATATGTCATCTGTAATTAAGATGAAATGTATTTAAGACATATATACTTATATGTATATGTAAGTTAACACAAAATATGTTAAAACTCTAAAAATCGTTTCCCACCAAAATATGTTGACAACATGTCTGGGTGTCACATTCGGTGCACATTCCGGAATATTTCATTGCAGCACGAGCCGCCATAAGTGGCGTGATAATTAAAAACTGTAGTTGTAATGTTAGGGTGGGAAAATAAGAAATGCCACTGTAAATTTTACTTTCAATAAAACAAAATGAGTTGTCTCATAGACTCTCAACGGGAAAAAAATAAATTTTTTTAAAATTAATACTTTTTGAATTTTAATTTGTATAATGATCATGTTATTGGTGATGTGGCATTTAAACAATTTGTAATATATGTTTGAAAGATTTTTGTTGTTTGTAAAGATGATGAATGGAATAAAGGATGATATCGTAAAGGGATTGATAACTTATATAAAACAGATCGTTAACATATGTAGAGCAGTCCGTTACGAGATCATAAGCAGATATAAAGCAGATCGTTATAAAGAAATAAATATGAATAATAATAACATATTAAAGAATATTGTAAAATCCAGAGCAGTACTAAAGAAATTAAATAATATTAAATAAAATTGATAAAGCAAATACATTACAAGATACGTTTCAGTCTATTACAAAACTAATAGAATAACTTGAAAGTAATAATAATAATTAGGTAACAAAAAACTAAGCGCGATAATCTAATCATCGCGCTAAAGGTGGTAAAGCTTCAATATTGTTGATTTTGTAGTAGTTCTTGCTCTTATGTTCCTTTACATACATTTACTTTTATAATTCATTTTTTTTTTTCTTGTCAAATAATGTAATTGTGAACATAAATTTGATTGTTTTTCATAATTAAAAATGTTAAATATCGATCAGTATTAATTACTTGTTTTACTCCTTTGTATTAAACGTAATGTAAAAGAGAATAGAAAAAACGCAGGGAATTTAAATCTGGTTATTTTTTTTCTTATTTGGTGATTTTTTTTTCACAAATATTGGATGCACATTTTTTTTTCGAGGCAACACTGTTTTGGTTACACTCACACACAAATAAACAGAATAGCTTTCCACCACAGACAACAACATGTGCAGATAAGCTGTAATCAAACAACAATCATCAAACATGCGGAGGAAATCACTGAAGTCTACAGGCAGGGATTTAAAGCAGTCTGTAGAGAAATTAAACTTAATAAGCACGAGAGATCGACGGAATCCCAAACATCGCACTTAAAGCGGCTATTGTGGGTAATACTGGGCTGTGTTGACAAGTTTTTTATGCTTGTGTTCAAGAGAGGAGTTTCCTAGAATGCGAAAAAGGCAGAGGGTGGTTCTCACCCCGAAGAGTAAAGGTTACATCGGGATACTGTCCGCTTTGTATGATTGACACTGCCGGAAAACTTTTGGAGATGACAATCTGTAGAATGCCTGGGGAAGGATTCTTGTCGGATCGCCAATTTGGTTTCCGGAAAGCACGTCCCGCAGAGGAAAGAGAATGGAATTTATTACCATAACGGTAGGCGACCAGCGCATAATATCGAAGCAGGCAATTAAATACCTCGGTACATCGGACATCGGTGGAAAATGTGTGGCGACAACAAGTGCTCTTGCTCGAATAATGGTTAACATTGGAGGCTCAAAGCAGGAGAAAAGACAGTTACTGATGAAAGTAGTGAGATCGATTGCTATATATGCAGCCTAGGATGTATAAGAGGACCTATAGAACGGGAATAGAAGCAGCCTACAGGAGATTAGCTCTCAATCTCTTAATTAATCTCTGTTCCCGCACGGTGTCTTAATACGTGGTGGTAAATTTTACAACCTCTCTGTATAAATTTTCATTTATGTAAAAGATGGCTATGAAATAAAGTGAAATTTTTTTTAAATAGAAAATTTTGTTGTTTTTTCCTCCAGAAATTTGTTTAAAAGTATTTAATCTAGAATAAAATTATATTAAATTTATATAGAATATAAAATTATATTAAAAAAATTGTATAAATTTTACTACGACCTCTATTAAATTTTACTACCACATATTAAGTTAAAGGTTAAGCATGTTGGCATTCTCCTAACATTTGACAAAACTGTTGCGTAGTTGCAATGTAAGTATAATATAATAATATTAGAGCGTTCAAGTAAATTTTTCAAAAAATAAATTCACTATTTTACATACGTACACGGATCAAACTAATTGTATGAAAACAATTTTAAGTTGGTAGTCGTATTATTAATATTTAAAAGGTGAACTAATTTTGTGCTAAAATAATATAAAACCGTTTAATACAACAAAATTAATTCGTTTGGTATGTGTTTAATGTGTAAAATAAAATAAAAACACAAATAATAAAGCCAACATCAAAAAATTTAAACACATTATGCTTAAACCCAATAAGGAAAAAACCAAAACACAACAAGTACGTTAAAATGTCCAAACAGTCCAAATTATGAACGATCTACTAATTTCCGCCACGAGGAATGGAAGGAAACAATAAAAATGAAATTACAATATCTCAGTTTAAAATGTAAAATAGAAGAGCTTCATGAAATGTAAAAGTTAATGAAATTTCTGACTATTCAATAAGGAAGATATCAATCGGTCTTAAACTACAATGGCGACCATAAGTCGATGTCCGACAATTGTACCATTACAGACTTTCAAATCAGGCAACGTTTAAAGCCAGCTTGTCACAATACACCAGCGGTGGGCAAATAGAGAACATTGAAAAAAAGTCTAAATAAATTGGTTTACAATTTGAGAAATTTATGAATTTATTAGTGTTAAATTTACCCACATTATATCCCACATATTAACATAAACATTTTTGAAGCAAGCATAAATTTAGCTTGATGTCATAAAATTTGTATTTTGCAAGGGTACAAGAATAAAACTTGAAAATTGTAAATAGCAGCTATGATCTTGCTTAGTTGATATCTAGTAAGCTACTGAATCAAATTTTGCGAATAAACCCAAACCCCGTACAATGCGTTTAATACGTTCTTGCGTTTCATGCCTATGTCAAAAAAGTAGAATCAGTGTAGTTGTTTGAGACAAGATATAGAACAATACACATAGAGGATAAAGTAGGTTTCAGGCTCAGTTAAGCCGAAAGTCCATACCATGTGTTCTTGTATTACATCCGTTTCCCCCGTTCTATGCGTTTCTTATTGCATGTTACATACAATGCATTATATGCGACGGGTTTTTTGTTTTGATCGGCTGTTTTGGTAAAATAATTACCAAATAAAAACAATTGTGAGAAAAATGGCAAATCAAAATGTTATTTTAAAAGAATTTATGGAACTAATTGAATTTCCATATATAATATTTTGTGCTGCCAAGTTGTACGAAAAGCTTCAAAAGAATACAAGCCAATTTTGGGTTCGTCCCTTGTAGTTGGAACGGGAAGCGAGTGGGTTTTTTGCATCAACTTTCCAAAATCACTTTCACTACAGCGTTTTCCATCACGTCTTCCAATCAGAGGGTGTCACGGGTCGAGTAATACTTTCAATACTCTTATGCATGGTAAAATCTTAATACACTGTTTATATTCCTTACCTGTCTAAATTGAAACTCACTTTCCTTTCGTTGAAAACTTCACAATGAATAATATTTTAAACGTAATTCAACCACAAAAGTTAAATAAAATAAGCGTTTACAAAAATGTTCGTTGCGTTGGCTTATTAGACGTGAGGCCTCGGTTCAAATCCCAGGTCAGAGATTAAAACGAAAATATGAAAAATATATTTCAACGCTTGTGGATATTTAATTAGTTAAACAGGGAAAACTATACTTTTATAATTTAAAATAAAAATAAACACTACCTAAATAATGTAACTGTAAAACAGTGTTTATTTTTATTTTAAATTATAAAAGCTAATCGGGGTTGTCATAGAAGCCAACCTTGTCGGAATTGGCTTTAAAAACGACTAGAAAAATGCTATGGTGTCATGAAAACCCATATTATCGTTTTTATGTTCGAATTGGAATTAATATCGTCTTTAGCTGCGACAGAAACCAAGGTTATCGGTTTTCATATTGGAAATAAACCAACCAGTTGACACCTGTCAGTTTTAATACGCGCGCTTTTGATTATATTTTTCATCAGCGGGATTTTTGTAAAAATGTAAGTAATTTATTTATTTTTGTATATTTTACTGATTTTTTATAAAAGGAAAAATATTTGTTGGTTTTCTTATTTTTTAGGGGAAAACATAAAAATAGGACACAAAACGCCATAATCATCGAGTTTATGGAAAAATATCCCGATTTGGCAAGGGGATTCACAAAGCGTGAATCTGTGGATTCCCTATGGCAACAACTAACAGAATCACTGAACAGTGCAGGTCTACCACAGTATGATGTTGGTGGATGGAAAAAGGTAAAGATAATTTTTGTCACAGTAGTATGTGTAAGTTCTTTTTGTTTTTATAGATATGGACTGAATGGAAAAGCGAAGACAAAAGGAAGCTTGCGCAAAATAAAGCTGAGTCCAGGGCAACTGGTGGCGGACCGTTTACCAAACATCAGCTTACAGCAATTGAGGAAAACATAGTACGGTTATGTGGCATTGCTCAATAGGTTGATGGTGTGTCTGGTATTTCAGTAGGTCTTAACGAGGAAGCTGATATCCCAAGCGAAGAAGAATTGCCAACCACATCATCAAAGAGGTCATTGTCTCCGGTTGTATGCACCAGTACTCCAAAAAGGATTAGAACCGAAAATACTGGTGAGCATCTTAAAAATTTTTAGATGAAGATAACAAGAGGAAGACTGAAATTAATGAAAAGCTTGATGAATTAATCAAGATAGAAAAGGAAAATTCAAGCAGCTTACGGCGTATCTACAGGGCAATTGAAAAAGAAATGATTCAGTTGCAAATGCAGTAACTGAATTGAAACAGGAATTTGTTCATCTCAGTTCAACAATTTTGAAAACGATGCATGAAAAAAATGTATTAAAGAAAAGTCAATTAGACTTAGAATTACAAAAGTTTGACTTTGAAAAGAAACTTAAAGATCCCAAAAAAGATTGTTAAACAATTTTGAAGAAACTGTATTCCATATGTTACCTACGTGCTTTATTTTTTGTTATTCCCGTCGTTCCTTTACTCCTTTTAATGTTAAACGTACTTGCGTTCCTTTTTATAATTTAAAAGACTGATTTTTTGCTGTTTTAATTGTTATTATTAATAAAAAAAAAATAAAAATAAAAAAGTTTTTTCATTTTTCAATAAATTACTTGCTATTTCATCCCTGATTCTCTGAGCTTCACCTTGTTGAGACGTTGGCAGTGGTAATAGCACATTTTCCTCTTCTATATCATTGGATGGCAAAAGGATATCGTTTTCGTTGTACTCTAATTTGTAGTATCTGCAGATGTTGTGTGAAGCGCAGCAGACGTTTATAAATTTTACCACTTTTTCTGGCTTGTAATGTAATGTGCTTAATAAGCAACGAAACCGACTTTTTAAAACTCCAATAGTTCGCTCAACAATATTTCGAGCTGAAGTGTGAGCCATATTGAATTTGTATTCTTTAGAATTATAGCGTGGATCTCTATACGGTGTCAACAAAAATGGTTCAAGTCCATATCCACAATCTCCTAGAAGTTTCGATGTACGATCACCCGACTCGTACAGTGTTACAAAATGGTGTCAGGCGCTACTTATATTCCACACAAATTCGTCATGGCTGGAGCCGGGATACCTTGTATCTACCGCACAAATTTTCATTTCAGCATCACAAATCTTTAAATCAATAAGTATCAACAAGTTTTTTTTTAGAAAATATGGAATTATTTCTACTTACTATCATGGCATTCATACTATAGTACCCCTTTAAAGTATAAATGCTCGTCAATACTAGATTTTATTATTCTTATGCGAGTCCAATCGATGCAGCAAATTATTGAAGGAATTTTATGTTTGTTGTAGAAATAGTCTCTTGACCTACGTTTTTCATTTTCATTCATTTTGATCTTTGATATGACTCTTCTGCTAAAAAGCGAAACGTGGCAGCAAGTTGTAAAATCGGAAGAATTTTAGATCGCGACAAATGTTCTTTAATAGTATTAAGTGCCATACGAAATGCTTCTTTGTTTAAGCGATAATTAGAAACAAATCTGTAAAATATAGTTAAATATAAGAGTACAGGGTTGCTCCAGTGGATTGCTACAATCTCTCAGGATTCTTCTCTTCACTCTTTCTGACCGCTTTTCTTCTAATAATAGAAATATCACTATTGCTGTCGACATTGTATTTATTTCTTAACATAAATAGTTCCAATTTTTAACAAAATTTTCTTTTTATAAGTGTTTTGGTATTTTTTTTTTATCAAACAGCTGATTCGAACATTGGTTTTATTTACGTTCGAAATTAACGAAACCAACTTGCTTTCATGACACCAAATGAAACCAACATTGGTTTTCAAAAACGATAATCACGAAAACCGACATGGTTTCTACGACAACCCTGAATAATGACATAAATTATAATTTTTTTTTATTTAACAGAGTTCCACACACAGATAAGCATAACATACGACCAAAATTTAATATCTGTTTATAATTTGACTTTTCAGCTTTAGTGGTTTTTAATATTGACATGTCATGAACACTGCTAAAAAATGTCAAGTAAGAACGTAAGGAAATTCTATTTCATACGTTTCAGTTACGTTACATAATATTTCTATAACCATTCGTATTACTTTATACATAATATCGATCAGCTGTTACCTACCGTAGCAGTTACATTCCGTTACGGTTGCCTACCTGAGCCTTTACTTTCTACTTTTGTATAAGTCTCCTGCATCGCTGAAAAAAGTCAGCTGTTTGTTATCACTAGGGATGACAAATTATGTAATATTATCAATGATATCGATAAATATGTATAGTTAATTTTTTTGCTTTATAAAATATAATAATTTATTTATAAACAAATCTTAAATATTAATAAAAAAAATCTTTCATAATAAAGTTTACTTCTAATTTAAGAACAAAATACATTTCTGAACACATTTCTTTCATGAACAAAATTTTTATACTAGTTACCGATTGTTTTTACGTACAGAGTGTCGTCTCTTTCGAATTTATTAATTTGTAAAGAACAATGGGGGAGAAATTAATTAAAACCACTCGTCTTGTGTTCTTTTGAAGCTTTTCATAGGACTTAGCAATACAAAATATCATATATGTATATTGTAAATTTTTCCCAAAACTGTTTTTATTTCATAATTATTTTACCACAACAGCTAACCAAAACAAAAAACTTGTCACATATACCGCATGTATTGCAAGAACGCATTTAACGCATTGTAGAGACTTCCAGCTTAATATATACATAAATTAGTGTTTTTAAAGCCTCAATTTTAAAATTTTCCACCAATCTCTTCAAAGCACGATTACTCAAACGACCACGCAACGTAACGTAACGTACCTTCGTTTTTAGCTTATGAAGAGCAATTTAATGGAACGGACTGATCTATATAAAACAGAAATCCTTAACGTGTTTACGTGACATTTGAACATGAGTGATGGGACCATTGTATGTATATGTATTTACATTGCGGCGCAAATACTCTATTTAGTACTTTCATTCTTATTTATATAAAAATTTCGATTTTCATATGCATAGCTTGATTTTTTAATAATAATAAAAAATAATTTTCTTAATAAATTCCTATTGTTATGATTCTATTATGCACAAAAAATTTTGAACAATATAAATAAATAATATGTACGTATTTTGAGTGGCGTAGTGGTACTAATGCCCTTTTTGATACTTTGCTATTTCTAAATAAATCTTTTTAATTTTTCACATTGTTATGATTGTAATGTGTATAAATGTGTTTTATTCAATTTAGAGATATTGTATTGAAATTAAAAAAAACGAAAAAATCGTTTGGAATAAAACAATATTCGACAGTGTAATTATATGTAAACTACATAAATATTGACTCAGATTAAACCAAAAATGTAATATTCTATACTATTACAAGCATTAATTTCCATAATATCATAGAACTTAAGAAGCAAATATAACTTTCTCCTATTAAGGCCAAATTGATATTTTTTTAATTTTGCGTTGCCTTAACAACACTCATCACTGTTCTGAAATGAATTTCTTCGTATAATACATTATGTGGGAGACAGACAACCCTATCAACTATGAAATGCATGTGACTTTGTAACCACAAAATTGTTCTTCGAAGAAATTTTAAATTTATTTATTTATAAATCCAAAAATTACTTACGTGCTACCTTAAGCTAACTAGGTTTAAAAGAAAGATTAGATTTAAGATTAATTAAAAAAGAAAATAAATAAATAACTAGGCCGGCCACACTGCTGTTCGTCAAGTGACAGTGCTGAGTGTGTCAAAGGGTGGTCAGAACAACAGTCAAACGGCTTACGCACAGAATGACTGCGATTCCTACTGTCCCGATGATCTTTCCTCGGCACCGTCGTCACGTCAACCAAAAGAGGATATCAGAATGACAATCAAACGGCCTACGCACGGGATGATTGTGGCTCTGAGGCCTCCGGTGTCCGTCCTCAGGAAGAAATCCCAGTACAACAACTGAACGGCCTACGCACAGAACAGTTGTTGTACAGGCTCCCTCGTCAGTTGCTAATGTTTGGCTGTGAATAAATCTCTCACTAGTGTGGCCAACCACACCACTAATGAGTTCATTTATTTTTACCAAACGCGAGGCAATAAATAGAATCATCCTCACTTACCAGCCACTCATCACCAACTCACTTCCACTGCTCAAATCATAGCCGCCTTTATACCATAGTTTACCATTTCATAGCAAAGTTGTGCAAAGAGAACTCACACGCATTCTTGTGTTTTTTTCATTTAGTTGTCGATCAGACTGCGGCAAGAACACATGTGAGGCGGATGCTTTGTCATTTTATTTCAGAATGACACTCAAAAAATATTTTACGTTAAAAATGGGCTACGACATTAGCTGGGCGTTTTTAATTTTTTTTTTTAATTTGTCGCATAGTATAATTTTTTTAAATGCTTTGGAATGCTCGCTTTTTTTCTTTTAATATAAATGGGTTTTTTTATAATTTTTATTTATCTAAAAAAACATGGCATAATTTTTAAGCCGAAGATGGATAGTTTTATGTTCTTTTAATAAAAAATGGATTTTTTATTTTATTGTTACGCAAAGCGAAGAGACCTAATATCGTTTAACAATAAAAACGATAAACAAAAGCTACCAGCTACACCAACACAAAGCCACACGATACAAACGCACACTAACACTAAGTATAGAATGAACGTGTTGGTTATCTAAAGCTGCACACATACATATGTATGACGAACCTGGTTGCGCCTAGTACGGCATTATAAGCAAAGTACACAAACAACAATGTACTAGCAATAGAGTTCTCGAGAAGGCGGAGCGAGAACCTTCCAAATCGAGAACATTCATCGTACTGATTGATACGCGTGTGTGCAGATTATAAAAGGGCTGGACAAAGCAAGCAGGAGTCAGAGTTAATTCAGTCAGCCTTGTGTGAAGTTGCGTGTGAATAAAATAAGTCGTTGTTGTAAAGATCCAGTGAATACTTGTGTGAACTAATAAAGTGAGTAAGCAGATTATTATTGTGGTATCGTTAAGTTCTATACGGTGGTACACAAAAGTAGTGTAAATAATAAAGAGAGTTTAAGAGAAAATAACCACATATTTGTTTTTACTTTATTTGCAATTAACGAACTCATATTTAAACTTTTTTAAAAAGGTAAAAACGTAACAATTGGTGTCAGAAGAGCGATTGCAAAATCCGAAAGTAAAAATAAATAAATAATTAAGAAAAGAAAAAAATTAAAATGAAGCTCACCGAACTAAGAGTGGAACGACTGAAACGAGAGTTGGGTAAACTAGAGCTGCCGACAACGGGAACGAAGAATGAACTACAAAGGCGGTTAAGGGAACATCTGCAGTTTCAGGGCATTAACATCGATTCTCACGAGTTCGAGGAAGAAGAGGAATGAGAATTACAGGCCCCTGCAATGACTAGCGGTGTTGACATAAATTTGTTGCTAGCTGCTATGATTTAGAAAATGGAAGTAGCAAACCAGAAGCTATTCGAAGCTTCCAGAGCCGAAAATCGCAAAATGCAAGAGGCGAACGAAAGGCTGTTTGCTGATGTAAGAGAAGCTTCTAGAGCTGAGAACCAGAAGCTATTCGAAGCTTCTAGAGCCGAAAATCAGAAACTTCTGGCTGAGTCGCGTCAAGATAGTGAAAAAGAATGGAAAGAATGCAAGCAGAGGTTTTGTCAAAAATTGAAAAGGAGCTCGAGGCGACATCAGGGAAGCTGCAGGAAATACACGAGTCGGTCAGCAAAAGAATTACTGGTGTGGAGGAAAGGATGTCACATTTAGAAAGGACCGTCGATACGAAAGTGAACGATTTGGGGAAGACCGTCGACGGAAAACTGGTGATTATGGAAGAGAAGATCAACAACCTCCAAAGCCAGCGACCGGAACCAGTGCGAGTCGTTTCGGAAAGTACCGGCAGGATAAGAACACCTTGCTTTGATGGTAGCTCACCCCTATCCGTATTCAAATTCCAATTTGAGACAGTAGCCAGCAGAAACGGATGGGACGATGGAGAGAAGGCTCTAGAACTAATTCTGGCGTTAAAAGGTGTCGCAGCTGAGATTCTAGAAACCATGCCAGCCAGCAGCAGAAACAACTACAACGAATTAATGGTGGCATTGCAGCGTAAATTTGGCGATGAGCACAAACGGGAACTATATCGCATGGAGTTGAGATGCCGGGCGCAAAAGGCAAATGAGTCATTACAAGCCTTTGCAATGGAGGTTGAGAGATTAGTGCAGCTCACATACCCAGGAGAAAACCATCCATTGATAGACAACTTTAAGACCGAGGCGTTTGTTAACGGCATATGCGACCCTGATATTAAACTGGCGGTATGTTCTACACAGAAGACAACTTTTGCAGAGACCGTGGCCTTCGCACTAGCCCAGGAGACCGCTCGCACGATTTCTAGACCACAAGTAGGTAAAGTGCGAGAAATGGAAGTCGTGGAGGAGGAGGAATGCCTTTTGGACAAATTTAAAGAGATGTTGAAGCAAGTTTTGGG
Organism: Sarcophaga subvicina; assembly: GCA_936449025.2. Taxonomy (NCBI): domain Eukaryota; kingdom Metazoa; phylum Arthropoda; class Insecta; order Diptera; family Sarcophagidae; genus Sarcophaga; species Sarcophaga subvicina. The sequence continues at coordinate 59,318,626 of OW388081.2, forward strand.
ACAAAAGGCTAAACCTAAATGCTTCAACTGTGGAAAGAGCGGCCATTTCCAAAGAAACTGTAAAGCGCCACAAAAAAGATCAAGACTGGTCTCACCAACAAGACGACGTGCCATTGCTACGCCTAAGGCTACTGATGAACACTACGCTGAAACGAGTAGTTCCAGGAGAAGGCGCGGAAAGCCTGAAAATATCGAGGATCATCCTGTGTCCAAAGTACCGAGAATAGAGGCTAATATGCAAATCGGAAAGTGTTCGGACACTTACACAACTGCAGAAAAGACTGAACTTATAAAAGTTATAAGAGGACGCAAGAAGATCAGAGCTGATTCCGAACCATCGCCATTAACAAAGCGAAGAGTCATAAAACATGGCAAGGCTGATGCTCTATCAAGCCGATATCGTAATTTGGAGCGTAATCATTATGTAAAGGCTGAGAAGAAGGAATCCACCGTTGATGTCCGGCGAATGCAGATCGAAGCCAATGAAGACTGGTCCGAAGCACAAAAGAGTGACCCGATACTGGCGAAGATAATAGCAGCAAAGGAAGAGGATAAACGACCTACCAGCAATGAGATATCCGGAGAAGGTCCTCTTACAAAAGCGTATTGGGCACTATGGGACAGTTTACGGTTGATAAACGGATGCTTATATCGACATTGGGAAAGCGATGATGGCAAGACCTTATCCAACCTATTAGTAGTGCCTTCCTCCCAGACGAAAGAAGTGCTAAAGGAGTCCCATAATGGAGCTAGCGGAGGACATCTGGGAGTAACAAAGACGTTGGAAAGGCTAAAACGACGTTTTTATTGGGTTGGATGTCAGCAAGCAGTAGCGGATTGGATAGCAAACTGTACCCAATGTATTGCATCTAAAGATCCAGTAAAAAGAAGTCAAGGTCGGCTGCAACAGTATAACTCGGGCGCACCTTTGGAGTTTAGAGCTACGGTCAGTAATGGAATGAAAGCCAGGTATGATCGTGCAGCAAACACGGAGTGTTTGCATGAAGGACAACTGGTACTATTCTACAACCCAACGCGGAAGAAAGGATTATTCCCCAAGTCGCAAAGTAGCTGGGATGGACCGTATAAAGTAATTAAACGGTTAAACGATGTCGTGTACAGGATACAAAAAGCTGGCAGCCCCCGGACAAAAATGAAGGTCGTACATAAAGAGCGACTGGCAAAATATGGGAGTAGAGATAATGACCCTTTTCGGGACGAACAAGCTTAAGTGGGCGGCAGTGTTACGCAAAGCGAAAAGACCTAATATCGTTTAACAATAAAAACGATAAACAAAAGCTACCAGCTACACCAACACAAAGCCACACGATACAAATACACACTAACACTAAGTATAGAATGAACGTGTTGGTTATCTAAAGCTGCACACATACATATGTACGACGAACCTGGTTGCGCCTAGTATGGCAACATAAGCAAAGTACACAAACAACAATGTACTAGCAATAGAGTTCTCGAGAAGGCGCGAGCGAGAACCTTCCACATCGAGAACGTTCATCGTACTGATTGATACGCGTGTGTGCAGACTATAAAAGGGCTGGACAAAGCAAGCAGGAGTCAGAGTTAATTCAGTCAGCCTTGTGTGAAGTTGCGTGTGAATAAAATAAGTCGGGGTTGTAAAGATCCAGTGAATACTTGTGTGAACTAATAAAGTGAATAAGCAGATTATTATTGTGGTATCGTTAAGTTCTATACGGTGGTACACAAAAGTAGTGTAAATAATAAAGAGAGTTTAAGAGAAAATAACCACATATTTTTTTTACTTTATTTGCAATTAACGAACTCATATTTAAACGTTTTTAAAAAGGTAAAAACGTAACATTATTTTTATTTATCTAAAATTATTAAGCCAAAGTTATATAGCTTTACATATGTATGCTGATGAAATGAAAATAAAAATAGCGTATATTACTAACACTTTTCTATGGCTGTAAATCAGTGATGCTCAAAATCTAAATTTCCTATCACATATGATAGGCAAAGAAAATTCTGCTGACACTGCGTTGATACACGTACACTATAAGCTTACTTGTGTGATTTCTTATAATGATCGTGTGTTTGTTGCTTTGTTTCTTGTTTTGTGTTGAACTCAGAGAACAAAATCAATTCAGTGGATGTTTAGCACTTGATGAAGCAAGACCTCGCTACGCAACTTTTTTGAATGATTTTTTGTTTTTTGCAAATACACGCAGCAAAATGTTTGGTGAAAATTGGAAATATGATTTCTTTTTTATAGAGAACATGTATTGTGTGTTATCGCTCTTTACGTCGTAATTCTTTTTTTTTTTATAAAAAGACATTACGAGGCTAGCCATGGATTTTTCGACAACATTAAAGGGAATGATAGGACTTTAAAATTATTGCATTACAAGCAGAAATTGTTTTAAAATTCATGGTTGACGAAACGGACGTACCAAATTACAATAATTTACAATCAATACATATATACATACATCAATATATATTCAATTCATACATACATACATACATCAATATATTCATCAACACATACATACATACATCAATATATTCATCAATACATACATACATACATACATACATCAATATATTCATCAATACATACATACATACATCAATATATTCATCAATACATACATACATACATCAATATATTCATCAATACATACATACATACATGATTGAACAATTAGCAACATCGAACATGTTGCGTCATACTCTACATATTACGAATGTGAGAACAAGCGACAATGAAATTGAACAGAGAGTACAAGAACACTGTATATATGTAATATTTAAGTCGTACAACTACCGTTATAAAATTTTGCTAAAAATAGATTACAAAATCTACACAACGATTTTATGATATATTTTAGGCACAGTGGAGCTTATTATGAACTTAAATACTAAAATATTTTAAGAAACAAAAATTGTATTTTCAATAATTCAGGTTTACAAACAATTCTAAGTATATAATATAATAATGGGTGGAAATATGGAAATATGGTGTGGACAAAAACAAGCTCTCCGCCTTTTGTCGTCACAACTTTAGGATCCAAAGAGTGAGGTCAACATAAATGCAGAAAACGCTATTCTACAAAGCTCTACAGCTGTTTAACTCATTGCCAAACAACATTAAGAATGAAACAAATGAAAATGTTTGTAGACGAAAGTGTACTAATTTTGTATTATTTAATAATAATTTGTAATATATACATTTATTGTAAATTTGTTGAAAATTTGAAGCATTTTTAATACTAATATAAAAAAATTCGTGTGTGTCCCTAATTGGAAAAAGTTAAATTTGCTTCTTAAATTTTTGGTTTAATCTGGGTCAATATTTATGGAATTTACATTTTGATTTATTTGTTTATTAAATTTGAATACAACACCACTAGCTAGAATAATAATATTAAAAAACACTTTTATAATTCCTATTAGAATCGTAACAATGTATTTAAAAATTTTAAAGATTAAAAGGATTTATGTATAAATAGAAGACTACCAAAAAGGGCATTTGTATCACATTGCCACTCAAAATACATATTATTTATTTATTTTGTTTCAAAGCCTTTTAATACAAAGCCTTTTAATACCATAATAATTTGGTATTTCAATTTCAAAGGTTAATATATACGATTAATATATCTGAAATTACCCAAGAGGGGAATTCGTACCACTTCGTCACTCAAAATACATGTATATCATTTATTTAGTTTGTTAACACTCTTTTTGTGTGCACAATAGAATCATAGCAATAAGTGTTTGTTTCTTTTAAAATTATGTTTTTTTATTATTTTTACCAAAAATTAAAAAAAGTCATTATACACATGTAAAAATTCAAAAGTCTGATATATAAATGAGCATGAAAGTACCATAGAAGGCATTTGTCTCACACTGCAACTCTGCATACGATAGTCCAATCACTCATGTTCAAATGTCATGTAAGAACGTTAAGGAATTCTGTTATACAGACCGTTTCGTTTTGTTAACGATGGAGTACATTTCGGTAAGCATTTGCATTGCTCTTCATATGCTAAAAAGGAACGTACGTTACGATACGTGGACACGTCGCTAATCGGCAAATAAGGTCAAAGTGAGTTGAAAACAGGAATAAATACATGTTGTTTTTGGCAAAATTCAAAGGGAAATAAGTTGTTGTAATGGTGCCATTACCTGTGTATATATGTATATCTTGAATGAAAGTAAATAAATTTCATTTATATTATGCTGCGTCGTATATGTGTGCCGTTTTGTTTATTGTTTTTATTTATGTTCTTCGTTGACAGATGTCACTTTTTAACGCTTCTATAACTACACAAACGTACGTACGTTCCGTTGTTACGACTACGCTTGGTTAACAAGGCCTTCAATCTCAATTTCCGAGAATTTATATTTACGGTACAGTTAGGTAAAGTGTTAAAAAAATAATTTTTGGCAGTTCTGGTCATTGCAATAATCCAAAAAGAGTTCAAAAAGCGTTCTATTGAATATTTACAATCATAATTTCTAAGATTTTTTATCTATTGTTTTATTTGCAATCTATTTTAATTAAAATAAGAAGCAAATACCATAACTTTAAATAACTTAGGTTGAGTTCCTATAAAACTCAAACAGAAAACAATTAACAAAATATTACTTTAATAATTGTATTTAAAAATAATTTAATAAATTTAGAATTTAGCATATTCCTTAAGGTCTGTTAAGCCTTTGAATTTCTTCACTTTTATCTAATATGTTAATTGCCAACACATTGGACTGATTACTTAGTCTATTTTGGAATCTTTCACTACAATTCTTAATCCCATCTTTAGCCTTTTAATTCGAAGGTGTTTGCTTAAGGTTACGCTTCGGAAAAAGCATATCATTTGTCAGTAGTCTGAAAATCTTTCTTTATGTCCATACCGGCTGAAGTATTTTCTAAGCTTTTTTGTTGTTATATTGAATTGTTCATGTTAAATTTTGATGTGCTCTTTCCTGGTAAGTGACCGATCATTGTGACTGCCTGAATATTTTACAGTATTACTACTTGGTATAATTCTGTCATTTAAATAAACTGACGAACAATCATTTTTTCTTAACAATAACTTTTTTTAAACAAAATTTACATTATTAACTTTTATATTCCATTTTTTAAGCCAATTTTTGGAGAAGATTCAACTGGTCTTGTTGTAATTCAGAAATACTGCTTTCTTTCTAAGACATTTGAAATAGTATTCATCTGTGACACTGTTCAGGCCTAAATCCAAACTGATAATAACATAACATTTCTGGAAAACTACACGACAAATTGGCCCATAGGAAGCAACATTATTTTCAGGTTTATTTGGTTTTAATACCATTATTATTTTTACATATTCCCATTGCGATGGGAAATGATTTAACCTTAAAATTTAATTATAAATTATGGTTAAAAGAGCAATTCCTTTCTTTTATTCAATTTATCAATCACTTTTTATACTTCAAATGTACACTTTTTAAAAAGTTCAGTATCAGCTCTATCGTAGGAATTATTTAAAATAAATACGTTTGCTGATGTCTGGTCCATACCATGCACTGTTCACATTTTTGACTGGAACATTTCCTTCTATTGGGCGCTTTAAATATTTAGTTGTATTCCATAGTCTATGTTCACTGTTGTTACATAAAACCATTCAAATTTTTTAAATAATTATACTGTGCAACTGTCAAAATACACCCAGATGATGACATAGTGTAGGTTGTAAGTTTTGTTGAGTAGAGCACAAAAATATTTTTTTATATTTTCGAACCCTCCAACGTGCTCTTCTAACCAAGAACCAAACTGTTTTATATTTGTTCTAGAAGTTAATATTTTCAAATTTTTGTTATAGTTTGATTAACTGAATTAAGTGTTAAAACCACAGGGTTGTGATCAGAGCTTACATCAGCATTATTAGTTATATCAAAAGATGACCTTGATATATCTTTATAAATAAATAAATCTAGCATATCGGGTATTTTAGTCATATCAGTGGGCCGATACGTAGGATTGCCAGCAGACAATGCGGAATAATCCTACCGACCCAGTTGTACTATGTAACACTACGCCTTGAGGAAAATACAAAAATACTAATTTGAATGTTATCGCATGCTGTATTTATACCTGCAGCTTCCAAAAAAGTTCCTTCAACTGGAGAACGTATTGTATAATTAATCTTAGATTTTATCAAAATAGCAGCACCTGCATGGGATATATCACCAGGATGATTAGCAGTAATTAAGTCATAGATTTTTATTCGTAAAAAGATTTTTTTACATTTTAATGAACATTTCTATTTCATTTGTGTGATTATGCATTCTATGCCGTTATTTTAAATATTAACATTAACATAATATATCGTATTCATTAAATTTTCCGTAACTTTTAATTTAAATAAAAAGGGATTTCCCAACGTTAAAGCATGCAGAAAAATCAGCTTTTGCATATGAAAGATTACTTTGTATATAAAAGATAATCATTTTTAGAAATAGGTGCCTTACAAATATATGAAGAAAATTTTTTCAGTCAAAACAAATATGAACTGTTTTATAGGAGTCTCTGAAGCTTATGTCAGTATTTAACAGATCGTAATATTTAATAATTCTCAATTTTTTTTACTGGATTTTCCAAAACGTCAAATAGAAGTCAATGAATTTGGTTGCATCAGTAAAATTATGGTTAAGTTTAAGATCGTTGTACAGTAAAATTGTTGTTTTACTCAAGAATGCACTTTTTGTGCACCCTTAAGTGCTAGTTACCCACACGTAACGTAACGTACAGTATCAAACGTTCGCTTTTTAGCATATGGAGAACAATGTAAACGCTTACTGAAAGATTCTCTCTCGTTAGCAAAACGGAACTGGCTGTATAAAACAGAATTCCTTAACGTTTTTACGTGACATTTGAACATGAGTGATGGGGCGATTGTATGCAGAGTTGCATTGCGGCAAAAATGCCCTGTTTGGTACATTCATGTTTATTTATAAAAAAGTTTTAAATTGTTACATGTATATAATGAAATTTTAAATTTTGATTAAAATACTAATAAAAAATTATTTTATAAGAAATAAATACTTATTGTTATTACTTATTTGTACACACAGTAAAATTTTAACAGAATAAATAAATAATATATATGTATTATGAGTGAGGAAGTTATACGAATTCCCTTTTTTGGTTCTTTTATATATATTAATAGTATATATTAACCTTTTGAATTTGTATATAAAAAACTTTGAAACATAATAAATATATAATATGTATTTTGAGTGGTAATGTAACGCAAATGCACTTTTTGGTACTTTCCTATTTAGACATAAATCTTTTTAATCTATAAAATTTTTGAATGCATATTCTTATGATTCTAATGTTCATAAAGAATTATAAGAGTATTTTTTATTATTAGTATTCTAGTTAGAGGTATTTTTTACAATTTAATAAAAAACAAAAATCACTATGAATAGAACAAAATTCGATTGCATTTATTTATATCTAAATTCCATAAATATTGACTCAGATTAAGCCAACAATGCAATGTTTTATAATATTACAAAAATAAATATTTGTAATAACATAAAATTTAAGAAGCAAATATAACTTCTTCCAATTCAAAGTACGAAATTGGTACTTTTTGAATTTGGCTTCATCTTAACAACATTTATCACTGTTCTGAACAGCTGATTCGTGCAAATGTCTGTATACCAATTTCTTTGCATTGTGTTGTGTTCGTGTGTGTTGTTTTGTGTTCTTTTTCGTTTTTATTTAATTGTACGTTGACATATGTCCCGTTTTAAACGCTATATAACGTTTCTAATGCTTGAGTAACCAAACCTTTACACTTAATTGTTTTTCTTTTCCCTTTTTTTTGTTACAGAACCGGTTTTGTATATATTGATACGTGTTTACCTTTTTAAAAACGTTTAGAATATGAGTTCATTTGTGTTCAGTTTCAATTAAACTCTTTATTGTCCACACTACTTTTGTGTACCACCGAATACAACTTTATTCAACACTAATTGTTTGTTCACTATTCTCTTTCACACTTCCGCCCGCCCAAATACTAACAACTCTTCGGTAGATCTTCACAATAGCGATCTTCAAACCACAACTTTGCACGCAACGTGTCTTCACACAAGACCGACTGAATTCTTACTGACTCGTTGGCCGCTTTATCTGGCCTTTTTATATACGCACAAAATCAGTCTGATGAAGGTGCTAGAAGTAGAATGTTCTTGTCTTCACCTTCATGAGAGTTCTATCGCGACTACATTGTTGTTTGTGTATTTTGTTCACGTTGTTTGTTGTTGCGTTCTTATTTACTTGCCTATCTCTTTTTCTTTCACACTTTTTGTGTGTGCATCTTTTGTTTATCTTTAATGTTAAACGATGTTTTAATTTTCGTAACAATATTTTTAATAATATACATACATTCATAATTGGTCATTACAACCCTTCAGTCAGGATTACGACCTGGTTTCCCACACCACTTATGTTGTGTGTGTTAATTTTATACATTAGTGGCGGGACCCACAGTTTAAAGTCGACTCCGAACGACAGATTTTTGAGAAATCTGCTGAGAGGAAGTCGCCGAAGAAATACTTTTTGTATTTTATTTTGATGTCTGCCCTGGGGCTCAAACCCTGGCTTTTCGTCTAATAAGCCAACACACTACCTATTAGACCACGACGACTTCTTAATAATATAGAACGCTCTAATTTAGGAAATAAATTGCCGAACTATATCTGTTTGCTGTCACTGCCAAACATGGACTCTGTTTAGAAGGTTATTAAAAAATTTGAATTCTCGACTGAGTATGATTGAATGAAGTCACGTGAACTGCGGAAATTTGATAATTGAGAAGTTAGAAACACTTACACGTATATAAAATATGAATTAAAACATAAATATCAAAATACAAATCTAAAAAAATATAAAAATAATCATGCTTATTCTGGTTGTCGTCGTCGACGCAAGACAACGTCGACACACATTTGGTATTCTGTAAGTCAATATTACCGATATTGTGTTTTGTCGACATCATTTTTGGTAACGACTTTAATTGATTTGAAACAAAAAATTTAAAAAACGGAAAAATTAAAATTAACAAATACAATAATGCATTAAATGCATTAAAATTATAGAAAACTTTGTTTTATTTGGTTTCTTATTTCAGATGCTTCATTACTGTCAGTGATATCTGCGTCGTACTTCACTTTCCGTTTGAGAAATCTCGGCAGTGCGGCTCAAACATTAACAATTTTTGTGGCTTTTATTGGCTTATAATGAAGCTGGAGTGCTCCAAGAAGACATCGAAATCGGTTTTTTAAGACGCCAATTGCTCTCTCTACTATGTTTCTGGCTCTGTTATGCTTTGTATTGAAAACAGCCTCAGCACTTCCCTTAGAAATAGATCGAAATGGCGTTATCAGATACGGTTCTAAGGGATAACCTGCGTTACCTGTTGAAAAATCTTAAATTATTAGACAAGAATAAAATACATAGATAATAGTATTATACCTAAAAGCCATGAGTTACGTTCACCAGCAGTATACCTTTCTTGTAACATTCTCTTAGCGTGACTAATGTTCCATATCAAAGAATTGTGAGCGGAGCCAGCATATCGTGCATCCAAAAACCGTATCCGCATTTTGTGATCACAAATCTACTTTTAAGTTTAGTCTGATTATAAAATACAATAAAATGTTTAACAAACTTACAACCATGACATTTAAACTAAAAAATCCTTTGCGACTGAAATACAAATGCTGTTCATCTTTCTTTGGGGCAATAATTTTGATATGTGTATCATCGACACAACCAATAATACCAGGAAAACCATTTTTTTGAAAAATGCTAATTTTGCTTAATTTTTTTCAACATCTGTCATTTCAAATTTAATCCACTGCCGACAAATTGTCGTTCCCAAGGCAGCCAGTGTTTCCGACGAAATTTTGGAAAATATTGGTTGCGATAGCCCCAAATTGAAATCGTTACCAACACCTAGTTGGTATGATCTCTGTGCCAAAAATTGTAATGTCGCTGCCAACTTGGTTGTCTTGGAAATGATCTTAGAAATAGATCTTACTCCGCTTTTCAAATTTGGTGATATTGCTTCTAAGACATAATTAAAAGCAGTCTTATTTAATCTAAAATAGCGTTCAAACCTTTCAAAGAAATAAATTACAGGTTAATACAATCATTAAAGTAATACACTGAAATTGTTTCTTACTTGCTGTCCGGTAGGTTGAATATTACATTTCTGTCTTAGAAGCTTGCGTTCAAACCTTTCAAAGAAATAAATTACAGGTTAATACAATCATTAAAGTAATACACTGAAATTGTTTCTTACTTGCTGTCCGGTAGGTTGAATATTACATTTCTGTCTTAGAAGCTTGCGTTCAAATATAAGATTTTGTTTTTTCGTCACCACTTGAGTTTGAATTTATTTCAGAAACAAAAAACATTTTTAATTTTTATTAATTTTTTTAAAATAACAATCAAACCAAACAGCTAATTAAAATATTTAGAGATGTTATATATAATGCATAAATAACGTGTACACAGATATCTGTACACATATATTCACCCTTATTCTGGTTGTAGTCGTCGTCGTCGTTTTTGAGTCGAAATCGTTTTCTATCGTCGTCGACACTGTTTTAGTATTCTGTAATAGCACGTTCACACGACGCAATTATTCGTCATTCACGCTCTAATTCGTCATTCAACCCCTAGTTACGAACTGAATGACATGTTTCGCCATACAAAATTTTAGCTGCGAATCACACAAGCTGTACGGCATTCAGTTTGAATGGCCTTATGAATGACGAACGAATGACTGTCATCTCTAATTTCTATCGATTATTTATGTATCAAAATCAGCTGTCAAAACAAAATAAAATAAAGAAAAACAGTTTAGCATTAAATAAATAAATTAAAAGAAATAAAAAATCTTATTATTTGTGAATTTTGTGGAAGTATTTTTAAAAATATAAGATAATGGATGAAAAAAAGAAAATTATAAAAAAATTATAATGTCCCGAAGATTATTGGCTACATTAAAGATTGTAGAGGAGACAACATTGTGCACCGAGGCATTACTCGATCTCCAAAAGAAGCAATTACAGCTTTTGAAACAACTGCAACTTCTTAATGCTATGAAACTATCACTTACCTCAGAAAAATTAGCGTGGAAAAATGTGGGTTGTTCGAAAAATGATACGAACCCATTACACATATATTTATAGGAACGAACTCAGTCTTTCTGGGAGATTGATTGCCAGCAAGCCAATGAATCCTTTTTCAAAACTAACTTTAGGATGACCCGAAAGTTATTTTATAAACTATGCGCGTTATTACAAATATGCGCGAAGCTATACCATTAGAGAAACGAGTTACAATAGCTTTATATGCATTAGGTTTATCAGCAAAGTATCGCACAATAGCAAACACGTTCGGCGTGGGAAAACCAACTGTCTTCAAAATTCGTTTACATTTTTGTGATGAGGTACGCAGAGTATTAGCACCATATATTTAAATAACTTCCCGATGAATAGAGATAAAATTGAAAGTTTAGTCCATGAATTTGAATCACTTGGATTTCCTCAATGTATGAGAGCGATTGCAAAGAATGTATAGGCTACCAATAAAATATTTTGTTATTTTATGTTTATGTAAATTATTTATAGACGGTTGTCACATTGAAGTCAACCCCGTCCAAGATGACGCTACCGATGATTACCGTTGTACTTTTAGCATTGTTAGACGTTAGGTATAAACTACAATTCTTTTCTATGACCCATTTAGTTTTTATGCTATTTCCAGATACCGTTTCATTTATGTAAGTTGTGGCAGTCCTGGAAGATGCAATGATTCACAGATATTTGAGGGTTCCTCTTTAAAGCAACAATTAAAATAACAAGCAACTTCATACATAACTAAAAATAAGTAAATGAAATCAAAATTACAAGTAGCTTCATACATAACTAAAAAATAAATCTATTAATTCAATTCACATAAAAATAAAATAATAAAATAAGATCTTTTCAAAAATTCTATAAGTGCCTTCTGCACATCGGCTTCCCTATCTACATAATTTTTTAGAATATTCTTCTATTTCTATAACTCTCTCCGATGTTTTTTTGATTTCCTCCTCAATTTTTTCTGTTTTTCCACGTTTTTAAAGACGATGGTGTAGTTATAGATAGTGGTTATGGCGCTACAGTTGGTGATGATGTTGATATCGAAGATGATGTTGGCAATGGTGAAGATGACGGGGGTGGAGGCGTAGGTAATGATGACACGTCTTTTAGTGATGAGATACCAGTATTTATATCTTAAAAAAATAAATTTCATTAAACATTAGCAACATTATATACTTTGTGTTTTTCTTACTGTTTACACTATCAACTACAAGTCCTTCGGGGTTGTAGGTTTTCGAAGAGGCTAACAAAGATTCCACTTCTTTGTAGAAGTCTCAATCCGAGGGTGAACCATCAGTTGTTCCTATTTTCTGTTTTTCTTTTCTTAAAACGAATTAGTTTTAAATTTTATTTCAAATTCTAAATATAAATAATAATATCATCACACAAACTATTTTAGGGATCTAAATTGATTCCATTTCCAATGTTTGCCCAGGATAAATACTTACCGATACCGTGCGGTTATGTTATGCATCTTCGTCTTCATTTCTGGTACCGTATATTTATAACCCTGGCGTTCAAATTTCGCCACCATTTCTAATATTATATGGCTGTTCTTACGGACGCCACGCAGCTCTACCAACCTTTCAGCCCATACCTCTAATAACGCCCGCTCACTGCCCTGGTCCCACTTGCTGGCACTTTTTCTTTTTTCTAATATTGAAAATAATAATTAAATAATATGTGCTTATTATTGCTACAATTTTATATTTTTTCACACCTTTTTCCCATTGCCAAATTAAAAATTTAAAATTCCCAACAAACAAATAAAATAAAGAAAAAACAAAACGTAAACAAGAAAAAACAAGAAGAAATAAATAACTTTCAAACTGAATGACGAACATGTCGTGGAAACGGGTGAATTGGCTATTGTATTTCAGTGCCCGAATTAAGTGATTCAACTGTCCGTGTGAACATGGTATAACAGTACTGTGTCGACGTCGACTGTTTATCGAAAATTGTAATAACACAAAATACACATCTCTAATATTTAAGTCAGCCGATTCATTTTATGGTTTATTTAAAAAAAAAGTTTTTATCATTAGGCCTGTCAAAATCAGCGATGTATTGATCCATGTCCAGGAATATGTGGCCGTTTTGCGCTTTGCAATGTTGTAAACCACAGTCCGTTCTGTACTTGTATTCAAGACTATACAGGAAATCCATTTGTTCAGTGCCAAAGAATGAGTAAGTTTGATAGGATTACAATTGCTGCGAAAACTTAGCTATTAATACGATTTTTAATGTATGTAGTTGAACCTCAAAAGGATGTTGTTGCTTCGAATCCTTGTCAACCTTTACCGTGTGGTCCCAATAGCATCAGTAAGGATATAGGCACAACTTCAGAACACCAACTTGTCAGAATGAATGAGTTACAAACTCTGAATATCCCTCGCAACAAACTTGTATTAATCAGAAATGTAAGGAGCCCTGCTCAGGACGTTGTGGCCAAAGTGCAGTTTGTCGTGTTAATAGCCACACTACAATGTGTTATTCTGAGTCTGCCTATACTGGTAATCCATTTGTGGTATGCTCTCCCATACAACAAAATCCACCTGAAGTTGTCGACCCTGGCAATCCAACGCCTTGTGGATCCTATGCTCAATGCCGCCAACAAAATGGCGGTGCATCTTGTCAATGTTTACCTGATTAATTTGGCAATCCCTATGAAGGTTGTCGACCGGAATGTTCGATTCCGACTGCCCGTCGAACAGGGCATGTGTTAATGAGAAATGTAAAGATCCATGTCCTGGTACCTGTGGGCAGAATGCCGAATGTTTTGTTAGAAATCATTTGGCGACGTGTAACTGTATTTATGGACATCAAGGCGATCGATATCGGTATTGTGCTAAGGAAGAAAAACGTAAGACAATAAAAATTCACCACAAGAGTTAATTTTTTAATGCTTGTCGTTACCAAAAATGACGTCGATAAAATCAGAGTCGCCACAACACAATTTCGACTGACTCGTCTTGCGTCGACGACGACAACCAGAATAAGGGTGATTATTAAATAAATTAATTTACAATAACTTTTGTATGTTATTTAAATTTTAGAAGCTTATCAATGGAAATATTTTAACATATATTTAATGAAAAATAAACCATATTATAATGTTTAAAGTGTTAATAAATAAATAAATACAATTTTATAAAATTTATAATAAAAAAAATTAAAATCAAATGTTTACATAAAATTTAAATAAAAACTTTTTTGCCCTATATGGAATACACATGTTTGTTTGATTGTGTTTATGTTACCGTGTTAGTGTGGCGTAGACCCACAGGACAGAATTTGTTAGAGTCGGATTGCGTTATATTTATTTTCTTTGTTTGGTGTTTAGGGTTGCCTTCGGTACTACATATGCGAGCATTAACAGATTCAGGGCCATTATTACACCTTGCCATTAACTAAAGGCAGGATTTTAATGGATAGATAAATTGTTTTTCATTATGATAAGTGGACAATAAGGTAGAAGTGAGCGTTAGGCTAAAGAGATGATCACCCTACCTGTAACTTTTAAAATTATGTTTATGTTTGAACTAGCCATATTATATATTATTTTCAATATGGCAACTTCAAATATAAACAAAATGAGCAGATACAACAAAAAACGAAGCCCGTCATTGCCATATTTTTGAAAAAGTTAAGTTTATTTTATCATTAGGTTATAATAACGAAGAAAATATAAACAAAATGAGCAGACACAACAAAAAAAGAAGCCCGTCATTGCCATATTTTTGAAAAAGTTAAGTTTATTTTATCATTAGGTTATAATAACGAAAAGAAGTTAAAGGTGACTTTAAAGTTCACCTTAGCTAAAATTACCTATAACTAAACCCAACTTTAACGCAAGTTGTAATAATGGCCCTTAATGTGGTTATGGTTTTAAATATTGTGTTAAACTTACAATAATTTTAATATATACATATAAAGAGTATAGTCAATAGCGACTAAACAATAGGGACTAGTAACAAAAGAACAATACTTTTCTTAAAAATAATTCATTAATATATTAACTCAAAAATTTACCAAGAACCTTAAACGCATTTTATAAAAAAACGAGAAGTGAATGTATTTAAAAGTGCACAGTTAAGAACATAGAGTGTAAATGTGTTCGTCAGAAGAATTAACACATCTATTATAGATGACAATTAGGCGTGTTATGACATACATGACAAGCGTGTCTTATTTCACGGTTAATTAAAAAATTAAAATTTTATTTTCAATGTTAAGATCTCATTTTTTATAATAAATGGGTACATAATTTATGTCGTAATGTTCATTTTGTTAATGATGTAACTGATGTGTTAATTAAATAGCATTTTTCTATTAAGAGTAACACCAAGATATTTTACAATAGACCTCCAAAGGGACATACATATATACCATTTACTTGAACATTATTTTGAGGTAAGAAACATTCTTTTCTTTCCCTAGAAAAGTAAATTGTAGCATGTTCATGGTGTCATCATTGCCGACACATGTTTAAAGTAATTCTTTTATTATGTTTTTATTACAAACTATCAGTAACGTACATATGTACATACACACACATTGTTGATGGCACTTCTGTTTGGTAAATTCATGCAACAATCAATTTGCTTGCGTTTGCAATTTAATAGTCAATGCTATCAACACTGTTTGTGTTGGACATTTTCATATTCTAAATAATTGGTTGAAATTCTTGCTATACCTTCCACTGTAGACATAATGCTTGATCAGAATTATTGATGTATAAATTCTGAGTAATTTTAGGGATAAAAATTAATTAATAAACTATAGCCAAACTATACGCTTCTGACGCACTTGACAATAGCCAAACTGTGCGCTAATGGCGCACTTGACATAAAAAACAAATAAACTTGTATTCACTTACTTACATGGCGATCCTGACACTATTCTTGAAGTGCTGCAATTATTAGCACCCAGAATATAACAGTGGTCCTGCCGGTCCTGGAGTGCTGCCTTACTAAGCACCCAAGGAACCAATAACAACAAATTTTGTGTTACATCCTGACGGACAGCCGCAAACCCGTCAGCAGCGTTGAAGGAAGATAAGCCTGGCCAAAAGGCATGACGGAGTTCACATCGACCAGGGCCCACTAGATATAGTAGTATATCGTTTTTTGCCTATGAGATCTACGACATGACACTGGAAAACCTCTTAAAATATCGCATGCTAATTTTTCTACACAAAATTGTTTATTCAGGGGAACCGAATTATCTATTTACTAGACTAAAATTTTCCAGAACTTACAGGGGCTATAGGATAAACGCCGTAAGGTTCCAGAAACAGGTGTCTGAAAGGCACTTTTATGTTAATGCAATTCGTTCATGGAACCAACTTCCGCCAGAAATTCAATTGAAAAGCAATGTAATGCAATTTAAAACTGCAATTTTAACACACTTTTCTTGTCTTTAAGAATCAATCCTTAAGGCTAACTTAAATTTAATTAATATAATTTTGCTCTTTTTTTTGTGAAATTTACATACATATATATAACTATTACTTTAATTATAACAATATATAAACAGTACTATTAAATAAGATAAAATGCTTGTTGTACTGAAGTTGATCAATAAATAAAATAAATAAAATAAAAAAAATAATAAAAAAAATAGAGGTAGGCAGTGAATCAATGAGTAGATAATTATTTAATAATAATTGTAGTTATATTATGTCTTCATTTTGCTTTATACATTTACGCACTGCATAGCAGAAGATTAAAGAAAAAATATTTAAGTTGAGGCAATGGAATGGAAGGACATATTATTCAAGGTTAGATTAATTAAAGAACATTTCACCGTTCATACAACTGTCTGAACATTGACAGACCGACAAAGCACGAAACCATTCAATGCCACATTCAAAACTTATTAACCAGACTTGAAGAAATAAGTCATACTTAACGTAAACTATTACAGATTGACGGAAAAGACAATTTTGTCGCAGACGCATTGTCGCGAATTACAATAAATGACTTTAAAGAAATAAACAAAAAGGTATCTTGTGTGCTAAGAGTCACGACAAGATCGATGGCAGCGAATAAAGACAGTAGCAAAATAATAAATCAGCATAAAACAAACAAAATTTAAAAGCCTAAAATATAATATATATAATATAAGTTAACACAACAAAAGTTTTCACCCGTTAATTAAAAACTTTCCAACAGAATTAAAAGTGCCAGGCAATCAGTTTTTACTAACAACTGGATGACACCATTGGCACATGCCAAATAAAAGCATTGACAGAGGAAATCGACTTCCGCCACATGCAAACGATTTTCCTTATAATTGTTTACCAATTCTTATTTTTGCTTACCAATTCTTATTTATTCCAAATAATTGTTTATTAAATTTTTGCTTACCAATTCCAAATAATTGTTTATTACATTTTTGCTTATCAATTCTTATTTATTGTTTATTAAATAATTCAGCTATTGTAGTGACAAATTTAGTATTTAAGCCACCTTTTAAAATTGTAACAGCGCAGTTAAAAAAAGTCATGTGCGGGCTCATTACTTAAGACATAAATAAAAATAAATGAGTTTTTTTTATAAGAAATTAACAAAGAAAACTGTAACTGGCGCCCGAGCAAAAAGAATGTATAAAAAGAAGAAATCCTGAAAAAACAAGTAAGGATATATAAAAAAAGAAATCCTGAAAAAAAACAAGTAAAGATATAAAAAAAGAAATCCTGAAAAAAACAAGTAAGGATATATAAAAAAAGGAATCCTGAAAAAACAAGTAAGGGTATAAAAAATAAAATCATGAAAAAAACAAGTAAGGATATATAAAAAAGAGAAATCCTGAAAAAACAAGTAAGGTCATAAGGATATCGGAAAAAGCGATAAGAAAGAATTATTAATAATTAAAAGTGACTGGAAGGTTTAAAAGTGAAAAATAAATAAATAAAATAATCAAAACTAATATTGTGAATCTTTTAAGGCGATAATTATAAAAAGTGATTTTCAAAAGGATACTGCGAATAAGTGACTTTAATCCTTTAAAATAAAAGGAGTCTAAAAGGAAAAACTTTAAAACAATCAAAAAAAAACCTGTACCATCAATAAAATTGGAAATAGACAATTAAAAATCTAGTGTGCGGCCTCGTAGTAGCTACGGCAAACTGAACGGTAATAACGTACCTGCCCACATTAGTAAACAAAAGAAGAAGCAAACAAATGCTGCCTGAAGATTTACAACCAGAAGAAATAAAATTTAAAGAAGTATCATCATTCGGAGTACTGCCAGTAATTGAACAAGAAAAGTCATCAGGAATACGAGTAACAGCGGGGTACATAGAATATTGTAAGAAAAAAAGTTATTATAGAGTAAGATATATATTTAAGGCTAAAATTTATAGTCCTAAAACTAAGACTTGTGAAAATTTGTATAAAGTAAACGCCATAAAGTAATAAGAAAATTTTTAAAAGTTAAAAAATAATAAGAAAATGTCAAATCCAAATAATCTGATTCGGAGACCCGTTATTTCTGCAAATCCTCCACAAAGCGTTCAAGTGAACATGAAGGACATAACAGCACTTATTTCAAATTTAGTCACAGATATTTTCAGATGGCAAGGACCTGAAATGGTCCAAGTGGCGTTAAGCCCTTGTACGAATAGACGACGATAGGTACCAACAGATTGACGAACGGCATAGGAATAATTTAAATGACATGGACAAGATTCCAGATGTAGTGAAATGTTTGAAATAAAAAAGTGTAGACAGAATTTTGGAAATATATGAACCACATAAGGGAACGTCAAAATACTCCTGTAGGATTGATGGTAAAGATTTTAAAAGTTTTTAGGTTTTTAAAGAGCTCAATTGAAGAGCTCTGTTCTCTTTATTCTATTCAATCCAATTGATCTCGACATGGGAATTATTTCCTCTTTTATACAGTTTTTTAGCTGATCCGACAATTTCGAATCAACTCCCTTAATTCTATATAGTTCTTAACTTATTACATATGTTTGCTTAAATGTTCTAGTGACCTATATTCTATCAATTAATAATACATGTGTTTGTGTGTATGCAACACGATCCAAGCCTTCAGCCCAACACCAGTAATGCAAACAAAGCATAATTCCCACGCTAGCCAGCGGAGAATACACAACAACAACAACATGCACATAATGTATTGACGACTTGAGCACGCGTCAAAAGCAGCGAGAGTCAATGCCCAGAATTATGTTAATGACACACTCGCTTATGTTATTTGATATTCATTTGTTAATACATGTTGTGCTGTTAATGATCATTAGCCTTACAGAACATTGTGTTGGCATAAACGGCAGAAGAATGTTCATATAACTGAGAGTTCTATGGACATTCTTTTACAATAATTCTTAAACTAAATTTATTACTATCTTTAAATTTCTTAATTAATTTTAATATTTATTTTGTTTTTAATAAATGCTTAGTGATAAGTTTACTTAGTTACTACTAAAAAAAATTATTTTAAAGATTATTATTTCACTTTTCTGGCCAGTTTAGTGGTATAGTTAAAACTATTTGTTATATAGCTTAAGTCTATTCTTATGTACAATTTGTTGCTTATTAGTTATCTTATCTACTATGGTTACATTATTTTTTAAATCTAATTTCTTAATTTTATACGGACCTTTATAAGATTGTTCTAGTTTATGTCCATTGTCATTTTTGAGTAAAACTAAGTCACCTATTTTAAAATTGTAGTCTAATATATCCTTATCGTAATTGATTTTCTGCTTAATTTTATTTACATCTAATAATTGTTTTGCTCTCTTAAGTGCTATTTCTAATCTAAATTTTGCCTCTTTGGCATAGTTATCCACATTGTATAGTGGTGCAACTCTATCTATTTCACCAAAATCTTTAAAACTATTTGGTATTTTACTGAAGATCAACTCAAAAGGACAGTAATTGTGCACAGTTGATGGTGTTGTATTAAAACAATATGTAAAATACTTAAGCCATTCATCCCAGTCGTCTTTATCTACTGATATATATGAGCGTACGTATTCATTAAAAGTTCTATGACTTCTTTCTATCGTACCTAAAGTCTGGTGATGATGTGCTGTTGACGTTAGCTTTTCAATCTTGAATAAGTTGCAAAGTTCAGTCAGTATAGAATTTTTGTATTCTGTACCCATGTCTGAAATGAACGTCTTCATCGGACCATAGGTAAGTACAAAGTTCTCAAATATCGCTTTTGCGACAGTTTTTGCCGATTTATTTGGTATTGGTATCGTTACTAAATATTTTGTTAGGTCACATACTAGCGTGACTGCGTATTCATTTCCATGAAGTGATTTTGGAAATGGTCCAATTGTGTCCACATAAACCGTATCAAATGGTTTATTGGGTGTCTCTGTGATAATCATTGGACATTTAATGTGTTTATTTGTTTTTGCTAATTGACATTTGTGACAAGCTTTAACGTATTTAGCTATGTTTTTGTCATGTTTTTCCAGTAGTAATATCTTTTTATCTTTTCAGCGGTTCTGTATATCCCGCAATGACCTCCTTCAATGGGATCATCATGATATTTCAGCATAATATCAAGAATTGCCTTGGCATTCTTCTTTTCAATTACAGTTACTTTGTTCAATAGCGCTATTCCAATGTTCTTCAATATTTTATTGCCCGTATCTTTAAAATCATTTATTGAGAGAAATTCGAAAATCTTCTCACTAGGTGCTACTTGTAATTTATTGATATTTAGTTTACCGGCCACTTTTTCAAGCCTAGAGAAAAATTGTTCTAAGTCAAATCTCTCTGAAGTAAACATATCATTTATTTTTATGCTAGCTAATATTGATTTTCCTTTCTTTATGTAGCATTTGTTAGGAAAAATCTTTAATTTATAAAACTTTCTGACGTCACTATTCTTAATTGGTATATACATTTTGGGCTTCTCTATTTTATCTTTTTTATGCTAGTCATCGATCTTGTCGAGACTCTTAATACGCACGATACCTTTTTATTTATGTTTTTAAAGTCATCAATTGTAATTCGCGATAAAGCTTCCGCGACATAGTTATCCTTTCCCCTAAGATACTCAACCGTAAAATCATATTCCTCCAGATCCAGTCTCATTCTTGTTAATTTGGAACTGGGATTTTTCATCGAAAACAGGTATGAAAGTGGTCGATGGTCGGTTCGGATCAAAAAATTTTTTCCGTATATGTATGGCCTGAAGTGTGTTATAGCCCAGTGTATGGCAGTTAATTCCTGCTCAATGGTAGATTTATTACTTTCTCCCTTGGTAAACGTTATTGAAGCATAAGCAACCGTTAGGTGCTTACCCTCATGTTCCTGAGTCAAAACAGCACCGCATGCATGGTTACTTGCGTCTGTTGTTATGCAAAATTCCTTTGTAAAATCTGGATACTGAAGCAATGTTGGACTCATTAATGCTTTCTTTAAGTATCTAAACGCTAATTCGCAATCCTTTGTCCATTCGAATGGCACACCCTTTCTGGACAATCGTGTAAGGTGTCGGGAATACTCAGAGACATTTTTTATAAACCTTCGGTAGTAATTACAAAAGGCAATAAATCTTTTGGCACTATCCGCGTCAGAAGGCGTCGGGTAGTTTTTGATCACCGAATACTTGCTGTCGTCTGGAAGTATTCCCTCATCAGTACACTTATGACCAAGATAGGTTACCTCTCGCATAAAGAATGAACATTTTTCAGGGTGTAGCTTCAGATTGAATTTGCGACATAAACTGAAGACGTCTTTCAAATTGGAAAGCATATGTTTTTCGGAACATCCCAATACCACCAGGTCATCCATGTACAGGAATGCCTGATCTGGCTTCAAGCCGCTAAAAGCAAGCGTCATCATTCTCTGAAAGGAATTCGGCGCTATTTTCAAACCGTAGGGAAGTCTAGTGAATCTATAAGAACCATTGTGTGTGGAAAACGATGTTAAATCTCTGGAGTTCTTCTCCAATCCGATCTGATGAAAACCGGACATTAAGTCCAAGCAGGAAAAATATTTTGCTCTGCCAAGTTGGTCTAAAATATCATCTATTCTAGGCAATGGGAACTTATCTGATATTAATTTTTTATTTATTTGCCTATAGTCTATAACAAGTCGCCATCTCTTTTTATCCGAACCCGGAAGCGATTTCTTTGGCACCAATAGAATTGGGCTATTATATTCTGAAAATGATGGTTCAATTATATTATCATCCACTAGTTTTTTAACCTGTTTGTCTATCTCCTCCTTATGTGATTGTGGTATACGATAGTTTTTAATGTATACCGGTTGTTTATCCTTAACCCTCAACTTTTGCTCATAAAAATTATTAGTGGTTATTGGTTCTGTCTCTAAAGCGAAAATAACACTGTACTCGGTACAAAGTTTTGTTAAAGTGGAATGGAATTGTTTAGGAAAGTTTTTCTTTAAAATATTCATAATTGTTGAATTGTTGCTTATTGTTGTTTAGATTTTGTGTTATTATCTCATAATCGATCAGGTTTCTGTTTTTATGTTATTGTTTTTAATTGTTACAATGTTGTCATTAGTGTTTAAGAAATGAATAAATGCTCTGTTTCAATTTACTATGATATTTGGTACAAAAACTCCTGGTGTTATTTCCTGATTTGGTATGAATATGTCATTATTACGATTTAAGAATTTAATTTGCCGAATCACTTCTGATCTCGGTGGCAATGTTATTTCATTGTAATTATTCGTAATTGGTATCTCTATTGTATGTGATAAATTAGATGGACGTAAAACAAGGTGATCATCTTCCTCATTAAAATCCAATACACAGTTATATTTCTTTAAAAAATCCATACCAATGATTCCATCACAGGGTATGGGAAAATTGTTCTGTACCACTTGAAAGTAATGTGGTATTAAGAAATTATTATATCTTATGTCAAAGAACACTCCTCCCATTGATTTGATTTGTACCTGTCCTATTCCACTTATAGATGTTGTTCGATTTCTATTTATTTGGTGTAATGAAAAAAATGTTGTTTTTATGACAGAAATGTCTGCTACTGTATCAACTAGTAGTGTTATTATGTTTTTAGTGTTATCAATTCCTACGTTTATGAAAAAGCTTAAGTTGAGGTTTAAGTTGTATATTCTGTTCTGCAATAAATTTATCTTAGGGGGGTTTCGGAGTTTTCCGAGTCATTATATCCCGTCGTCCTAACGTAGTTTCTGTTTCCACGTTGGTTTCTATTACCATAGCCATTACTTGGTCTTTGTTGGGGTATATTGTTGAAATTATTATTATTATTATTTTGTCTTTGTTGGTTACAGTTTTTACGAAATTTTGTCTTACTTCTGTGGTAGTTGTTTTGGTTATATCTGCTTCTAAAGTGCAGTATGGCATTTTGTTGCCCAGTTGCTTCAGTGCAACTGTTTACAAATTTACTGACAGCCTCATTCATGCTGTTAAATTGTCCTGCTTCCATGATAAGTTTTACTTTATCAATTGAACAGTTCTTGGTTAAGGCTTTTACTGCGACCTGTAGGGAGTATTTGCTTGCTATTTCGGATGATAAACCATTTGTTAAATTCTCAATTTCACTGCAGTAAGTATTTTCAGTTTTACCTCCCTGTTTTATATTCATTATTTTTGCTGATAATACCTCGACGGATTCACCTTTCACAGAGGTATTTAGTTTATTTATGATTTCAGCAATTGTTGTCTCATTAGCCAGTAAATTTCTGGTATTTCCCTTCAATTTGATTTTATTAAGGGATACCGCGACGGATTCGTGAGCGCCCTTTATTGAGTCCACCAATGACAAAGAGTCAAGAAAGGAACGCAAATTTTCAGATTTTCCGTCAAAATCTGGAATGAGCTTTGAAGCAGTGTTTTTCTACCACTGTTTGCGTCATGTTTGTAAGTGTATCTGAATTATTTTCTTTATCAAACAATTCTATTAGGACTTCTCCTGTCCCTGGGGTTACTTTTTCTAATTTATATATTACTTCCTCGTGAAGTGTATTTGGTATTTTTATATCTAAACCCTTTTTAGTCAGTACATTTATTATTCTACCTCTTATGTCTAAGAAAAAACTCTCAGCTGCAGCTTTTTGAGGAGTAGTGAGTCTATTATAATTTACGTTTAATATTATTCTAATACGTTCAAATTTGTCCAACAAAATTTTTATATGTTTGGCAACAGTTTCGTCTTTTGTACTTCTTTCTAGGTTTAAGCACTTATATGACCTGTCGAAGTCTTCTTTTATTAGTCTTAATTTTTGTAAAATGTCTTTCCAGTCCATTAAAACAGTATTTTTATATTTTTTCTAAGTCATTGGCTTTACTCAAGTATTTCTTCTTTAATCTTTTATTATGCAAAGTATAAATTCGAAGCAGAAAATTCAATCCTATTAAAACAGTTATTATTATTAAGCAGATTTCAAGTTTATTTAAATTTATTTTGTCTTGAAGTATGTCAACTTCATTTATTACATTTGCTGTTGGCCTGTCCAATTTAGTTTGTGTTTTGCACATTTTGTTCCTTTTTTTCTCTCTTCTTTTTTTAAATTTAATTTCTCTTTACAAGTTCGTCTAATCTTCTAAGCATGGCTACTCTTTCCCTTTCTGGTCCCTCTCTAATGCTATAAGCTACGTCTTCGTCAGTAGGAGGTTCTGGTTTTCCTAAAAATTTCCAAGTTAACTCTATTGCTAGCCTATGCTGTTCAAATGTCAACTCTAGAACGTTTTTCTTATTGTCCTCTAATTCATTCAATGTATCCTGAATTGGATTTTTTGATCTTATTTTTCTTCTATTCATATTCTTTATATTTCTTACTTTAAATAAAATTGTTTTTTCTTTTTTTTTTAACAATAACAATAAAATTTTTAGTTTTCTAATAAAACCATAAGACAATTACAATTATTTTATTTAAAAAAAAAATTCTTACATAATTAATTCTTATTTTTTTTTTTTATAAAATATAATTAAAATATTTGTCTATAACAGTAGGAGGTTCTGGTTTTCCTAAAAATTTCCAAGTTAACTCTATTGCTAGCCTATGCTGTTCAAATGTCAACTCTAGAACGTTTTTCTTATTGTCCTCTAATTCATTCAATGTATCCTGAATTGGATTTTTTGATCTTATTTTTCTTCTATTCATATTCTTAATTTTTCTTACTTTAAATAAAATTGTTTTTTCTTTTTTTTTAACAATAACAATAAAATTTTTAGTTTTCTAATAAAACCATAAGACAATTACAATTATTTTATTAAAAAAAAATTCGTACATAATTAATTCTTATTTTCTTTTTTTATAAAATATATTTAGTCTTGTATCCTCCTCTTCTTTTAGGTTTCTTAACCCTCGTTATAACAGGTGATGTGGGCCTTTGTTGGCTTTGCCCAGTCCTCCTTCTGTACTCCTCTATAGTTATTGACTTTTTTTTTTTGGCCTTCGGCCATGGGAGTAGTTCACTGTCTCTCGGCCAGACAGTATCTTCCTTCTCACTACTGGCGGACCGTTTTGGCTGATCCGCCAGGACAAATTTCTCTTCCTGGGTGCAAAGATATTTTATGCACTTCCAAAAAAATATTTTGGTGCAATATGTATTGCACTCCTTTTTTTTGCCTCAAATCTTGTGTGCGTTTTAATTTTACAGCACTCTAAGATTATGGCAGGATCGCCATGTAGGATTGATGGTAAAGATTTTAAAAGTTTTTAGGTTTTTAAAGAGCTCAATTGAAGAGCTCTGTTCTCTCTATTCTATTCAATCCAATTGATCTCGATATGGGAATTATTTCCTCTTTAATACAGTTTTTTAGCTGATCCGACAATTTCCAATCAACTCCCTTAATTCTATATAGTTCTTAACTTATTACATATGTTTGCTTAAATGTTCTAGTGACCTATATTCTATCAATTAATAATACATGTGTTTGTGTATATGCAACACGATCCAAGCCTTCAGCCCAACACCAGTAATGCAAACAAAGCATAATTCCCACGCTAGCCAGCGGAGAATATACAACAACAACAACATGCACATAATATATTGACGACTTGAGCACACGTCAAAAGCAGCGAGAGTCAATGCCCAGAATTATGTTAATGACACACTCGCTTATGTTATTTGATATTCATTTGTTAATACACGTTGTGCTGTTAATGATCATTAGCATTACAGAACATTGTGTTGGCACAAACGGCAGTAGGTTCGTGCTACACTATGGCATTCTCAGCGTAATTAGAAACAATATCATAGGCAACGCGGATATAGTACTGGAGTCTTATAATACTCCATTAAATTGGCAGGCCATTTCACAGTGCCTAACCTTTCAGTATGGCGACAAACGTGACTTGTATCAGAGGGTATACACCCACCTCTCGCTTGTACTAAATAAGATAGGATGCGAACAAATGGGTAACGATTCACTTAATATAATGACAAAATCTTACAGAGATCAGGCCCTAGATACCTTTATAAGGGGTCTAAATGGGAATGAAGCAACCGGTGGACTTACCACATAAGCTTAAAAATCAGAATTTTCGCGCAAACCATGTTTATAACACAAGAGGAATTACACCACCACAGCTACCTCCATGACAGAACTTTGAAAGAAGACAGAAACAGTAATTCTACCCTCATTTAGCCCACATACCGTATAATAATTAACCAACTTGGCAATTTTTTCAACAAAATAATCCACAGAGCTAAGCCCCAACCTCGTCCAGAACCTATGGACGTAGATCAAAGTATGCATTTTCGGCAAATTAATTACATTAACAGACCCCACCGAAATGACTTGCAAGGGAAAAGATCTGGTTTAATCTTGTACCCTCAACAAAAGAAGTTACAAAGAACGTTCCACATTGATACTGAGCAAGTACAGTCGGGAACACCCGACAGACATTTATTTTTTAGCCTAATTAGCTCTTCGTTGCCGTACTTTGAGGTTAAAATGGAGAGCGGGGATATTCTTAAATTTTTGATAGACGCAGGATCGAGCAAAAATTATCTCCAGCCACGTCTGGCAAAGAAAAAAAATAAAAATAAATCATCATCCTACGCAAAATCAGTCGTAGGAGATATTAAAATAACTGAACATACTATGGTAAAACTTTTTAACTTAAAACATAAAATTAAATTCTTTATAATGCCTTCCCTTAAGACCTTTGGCGGTATCCTCGGGAATGATACCCTTAGGGAATTAAAAGTCATAATTCATACATTCGAAAACTATATGATATTGGGAAATGGGGAAAAATAGGTATTAAGCAACTTTCTTCCGCAACGGTAAATAATTTAAATATAAATAAGGTAGTCCTAAACAAAAAGCGAATATGAACGCTATTACAAAAAAATTCCCTACATTGTTCATGGAACCTAATGGAAAATTAACATATACCACAAGAGTTGTGGGTGAAATTAGAACCACATCAAGCACCCAGTATATACTGAATCGTATCCTTACCCCGCATCCTTGAGATCCGAAGTAGAGAAACAAGTAACAACACTCATAAACGATGGAATCATACGACCATCATCACATCACCTGTGTGGATCGTGCCCAAAAAGGCAAATGCATCGGGAGAAAAACAATACCGAATGGTAATAGACTACAGAAAATTAAATTCAGTAACGGTTGCGGGCAAATATCCTATTCCAGAGATATCTGGAGTAATATCTGAACTTGGGAATAGTAAGTGTTTTTCTGTGCTGGATTTGAGAAGTGGTTTCCACCAGATTCCACTCAAGGAATCTGACATAGAGAAGACCGCCTTCTCCATTAATAATGGTAAATACGAATTTACATAATACGAAAGTCCAGTTAGAAAAGTGTAAATTTTTAGAAGAAAGTGTAGAATTTTTAGGTTACGTAATATCTGCTAACGGTATTAAGACTAGCCCTGCAGAAGTAGAGGCCATTGCAAATTTCCCAGAACCAAAGACCTTAAGAGAACTCCGTAGTTTTATTAAGGATTACGCAAAAATCGCGAAACCCCTGACATCCCTTTTACGAGGGGAGGGAGGAAGAATCTCCAAAAACAAATTCGCAAATACGAAAATCGTGTTACGCAAAGAGGGCGTAGAATCTTTCAAGGAAAATTAAGAATTCACTTATTTCCGAAGAAATTGTCCTCGCTTATCCAAATTATCAAAAGGATTTTGAATTGGTAACAGTCCCATCCAGCTTTGCAGTTGGAGCAGTCCTGTCTCAGAACGACAGACCAATATCTTTCATATCAACACTTAACAAGGCAGAGGAACATTACGCTGCAAACGAAAAAGAAATGCTGGCCGTTATATGGGCCTTGAACTCGTTGAGGATGAGCAGGATGAAAATGTGGAAATCAATTCTTGAAGAATATAATTATGAGCTACACTATAAACCAGGGAAAATGAATGTAGTAGCGGACGCCTTATCTAGAATACCTCCACAAGAATCAATAGCGATAAATTCCGACGAAAGTTCGTCACATGGACTAATACATAGTGTAGAAACCCCAATTAATGCGTTTAAAAACCAATTATACCTCAACATAGGTACAACTTCCGAATACCAATTTAAAACAATATTTCCGTATCATCGACATATAATCACCGGATCATGAAGATTTGGAAATAATTAATAGAAACTTACTTAGACTAAATGATAACAATGATGATCAGGTTGTCATTAATAAACTTTTTAATGAAAGAATAAATAACTTAACTCTAATAACTAAAAAATCTCAAATAGTATAAATAAAGAGCATGATGATATAAAAGAAATAACTGCAAAATAAGATTAGATTGATAAAATAACAACTTATTAACATTAGATACGCCATACAATGGGCAAAAAATATAAATTGTAAATTCAATGCTACTTAATGAAGAAGAAATAAAATTAGCTATACAAAAATTAAGTCAAGAAAAAATGCCATTCAATAATGCAGAAGAAGCACTAGAAATATCGAATATAAATGTATTAAGTAAAGAAATGACAATTATTTCCATGATAAAAATTCCACTGACATCACAAGAAACTTTCCAAAAAATAATGCTAAAACCTGTTATAAGCACGGAAAATGTTTTAACTAAGATAAATTTCACTAAAATATTAAAAGTAAAAATAAAATATATGGAATCGAAAAACAATGTAAAGATTATAATAGAATTAATATTTGTAGTAATAACCAAATTATAGACTTAAGAAATGAGACTTGCGTTATTAGAATTATATACGGTCTTAACTCCACATCCATTACCATAAACGCACACCATATACCCAGAGTAGATGAAGTAAAACCAGGTGTGCTCCTACTAAATAACTTCAATGGAAGCGTTAAGATCAACTCGAAAACCCGAAATGTGACTGGAACTCATCTAATTAATTTCTACAATTCCACAATCAAAGTGAACGAAAAAATCTACAGTAAGTAAGAGAGCATTCCTTTAGAACCTATGCCACCTGTTCTCCAGCCAAATCCATTAACCAAACTTCATATAAACATACCATCTTTATAATCACTAAAGGAACTAGACATCAAAAATACCAGGAAAATTAGCAACCTCAACACTCTTACAGTAACATCTGAGACAGTATCAATTAGCGCTATCACAATCCTAATTTGTATTCTATTGATCCTCTACCTATCTTGGAAGAAAAATCAAATAATAATCACTACAGAACAATCAATTACAATTTCACTACCTACCGAAAACAATTTGGATACCTACGAATCATTTCAAGATTATAATATTAGTTTTGAGACTATTAACCATTCAGCTAAAAAAAAAATAAAGAAATATAATCAAATCATTCCTTCTGCTAATTATAATAGTGTTGAAGATGATATCAGTTACATGTCATCGTCTGATACACCTTATTCTGAATATGAAAAAGCTATTGGAAGAACTAGTAAAGGGAGGTTTGGTTTATTATATAATATAATAACCTTTTTTATGTCCTCCTATGCAGGTGTTCAACTTACGTAATCGTAATCTAACCGCAATTATTTTTACACCGTTATACAGCTTTTACTAATATGTTATTGGAAAAGTCATAAAAACATATACTACAACTGTTTTAACTACATGAATATAAAATAAGAACTATTTTAACTATATGCGTTTCAACATTAACCATATTTATCAAATCTCAAACAAATATTTAGTCTATTTAATTAAGTGTTTCTTAAAACCATAAATATACAAATAACATTCTTAACCAAAACAATAAACTATTTTTTCTATAAAACCATATTTCTAACAAGAAAACCGTGCTTTAAAATTCCTTATTAAAATTATATTTTTCTAATAAAAAATCATACAAAAAAAATAAAGAATACAGTCTTTTACGGTTATGCATGCTCGCAAATTTGTATGGAAAAAGTTAATTAAATTCAGAAACACCCAGCTTTGCATAACAACACCACGTTCAACTATATTTCTATTTATTCAACATTAAATCATACAAAGAAATAAAATAAAGAATGCAGTCTTTTAAAGCAATGTATGCTCCTGAATTTTTATGGAAAATAAAACAAATTAAACATTTTTTATGTCAACGTTAATCACACTTATATGAAAGCGTGAGAATTCATACGTCAGCAGATCTAATATCACAATATATCATATATTTTTGTCTACACGCGCCAGACAGTATGTAACTTGATACGCGTTTTGCATTGAATAAACTAAGCAACCGGCATAAACGCATCACAATCACCCTACATCACTCTCTCTAACAAATGTTACGTACCTCTTACTCAACCAACTATGACATACACACACAAATAAAAAACATTACCTTTTCACCATACATGTTACAAATCTATAGGCCGATCGTACACAATAGGCCGATCGTACACAATTGATTCCACAATTCAATTCATAACTCCCAGCTCTGCACAACAAGAACACGTTCAACTATATTTCTACTTTTTCAAGATTAAATCATACAAAAAAATAAAATAAAGAATACAGTCTTTTACAGCTATGCATGTTCCCAAATTTTAACACACACACATTAAAAAGCATTATACAACAAAAAGCATAATACCCCAACAAACCAAATGTATTGAGAATAATATTATATTAAGCTTACCAACACAAGCATTACGCTTGAAAAGTCTTAAGAAAATCTTGAAAAAGGTTATAGTAACAATTATAGAAAAATCAAAACGGAACCCTCGTGATAATATTATATGTGTAAGATTACTAAAAGCTTATTCTTGCAATTTTAGACTAAGCTTACAAATGTAGTATTTTATTAAGTGTTTTTTATAAAAGCTTACTCTTCTCAATATTTTCATAAGTTTTTCAACAATATTATTAATATTATTATTAATATTGACAATAATAAAAAAAATTATTTTCTTCAATTTAATATTATTTATATATTTTATTGTGTGTTTTTTTAGTTTTATAATTGTTTGGGAGCTTAATTCGATTTTTTGCGAATTGGAAATATGTACGAGTATCCTTTATAAACTGATCCTCTGTTATTCCAATGGACAATGCTGCACCTATAAATTGTTGATATTTAATAATTATAATATTGTATTTAAAATTTTGTTTTTTTTTATTTTTACTTACTTCGTATTGCCTTTGTTGTGCTAAGATTTCGTACACTTTTCTTTTATTCAGTGCATTTCAAGCATAACTGTTCTTCTCTCTTCAATTGAGCCGCAATTGGAAACACCAGCACTGAAATCTTCGTCACATTCACTTCTTTGTTGTTTTTTATTATTTAGAAAAAGTTCCATTACTTCTTTTGTTTCTCTTCCAACACTTTTTATACAAATTTATTTGGCATTTTTATTTTTATGGAACGATTATTTTTTTTATTTTATTTAAAATAGACGTCCGTCCACGCACTTTAAAAATTTTGTAATACATTTACAGGCAAAGTGAAACAAATTTCATGAAAAAAAGTAACGGTAACTGTTTATAGCTATCGCGTGCGTAAAAGATGACTTAAAAACTATTGAGAATAATAAGTTTTCGTCAGATTTCTTTAATCATACTTTAGAAACAGTTGTGTTTAACAATATTTTCTCAAGTATAGTTGAAAACTGCTTGTTAATTCACATTTTAAAAACATTATTGTAATATTAATAAAAAAAAGCTTGAAAATAACTATTATTATAAGCTTATTCTCAAGTTATATTGCGGTTTGATTGCTAAGTGTTATGTTGGGACATGTTACAAACCAATAGACCGATCGTACACAATTATACAACGATTTTCCTGCTCTGCATGCTCCCAAATTTGTATAGAAAAAGTTATCACGAAGGTACATAAACATACTACTGTTTTCCTATCCGAATAGAGGAAAAAATTAAATTATATACTAAAATATAAAACGGAAATTCATTGAAATAAAATTTCTAATTAATTATTCCAAGTACTTATATTCTATATAAACATATACGAGTATATTGTATATAAGGTAACAATTTTGACCACATTATTTGAAAATTGATTTATCAACAATGAAATGAAATGAAATTTTTATCCACTCTCCCATTCGGATTCGCAGAGGCATCCGTATTCTCAGAATGATGGTGTAATAAGATGTTGAATTGAAATTGGAGTGGAAGATGCTGTTGTTGGGTTGAATGGTGGTGGCTATATTTAGGATCCTTTTGGTTTATCGGGTTGTCGTTGCGGGAATGTCCGGAGTGATTTTGAATTTTATATATATATAATTCTGGTGGTGGTGATTTCTAAAGATGTGGTGATTCTGTTTTTAAAGAGTTTGTGTTGTGTTTGTTTTCGGCATTGCAATTCCTTAATATGGTGGTATGTGCTGTGGAAAGTTTAGATACAATCGTTCCAATTTGAAACAAGATGTGGGGGAATTGGTTGTGGAAATTATATGAGATGTTTTGTTAAAGGTGGAAATTTAAATATTTTTTTCACTAGTGTAAGAGCCTGTTCTCGTGGCCCTTCGTCTCGACATGGATTGATGGCTCTCTCCCAGATGCACGTCTAAGCGCCACCGCACATTTCATTCTACCCCTCATAATATCTCACAACACTTTACTAAAATGTAATTCACAATCACTCTTTTCCGATTTTACCTGATGACACTCTCCTTTTTCCCTTTCTTTTTTCTAAGACAATAGTCCCTTAATTTAAAAAAAAATTAATTAGTAATTGTAGTCTACACTTAAATTTTAAGTCAACTTCCGTTTCGACCGTGTTTACCGAAAGTTCAAAGAAAACAAAAGATCTAACGCTGTTGCCGGAAATTCCAAAAAAAATCTCTCGAAATGTCAAATATACCACTAAACCATTGGTGCTCAAACACATACTATCATAGTTTTGGTTGTGTTGGTAAAGCAGCGGAGATCAAAATTCAACTTAATTTTTGAGAATCGTACACTGGGAAAATAAAAAAAAAAAAAATTGGTTTATTGTGTTGCGTGTATGTTAATGGGTTATGCGTTACGTTAATGAACTTACATATGTATGTATGTATGTATTGATGAATATATCGATGTATGTGTGTATATATTGATGAATATATTGATGTATGTATATATGTACTGATGAATATTCAAATTCAAATCTTGGATCGAACTGAATTTTTTGTGGTATATTTTAAGGATTCTTAAAGAATATCTCAGTAGGCATTACAGCAGCTCTAGTAAAAATGTGAATTTACGAAAAACTTCGTTCCCCAGGAGAACAAACGCCAACCGCTGCTCTACACGAACGGATGATAACATTAATCATATCGGCTGCAATAGACATTTTGTGAACCACTTACATCAGAATATTTTAAATCATAATACTTCACGTGAGTTATTCACATTACATATATACATACATAATTGGTCATTACAAACCTTCATTCAGGATCACGACTTTACAAAAATAATAAGATAAGATAAGATAACATAATTATAAAAGTCGTAGATTTGCAACAAATATCGAAAAATTTAACCCAATGGCTAAGACTTTTGCATCTAATCATTTAATTTTTCATTGTCAGTCTGAAATAACGAGTGTTGTTTTAGGCAAACTCTCTTGTGGAACATTGGTAAATAGAGGTTGAAAGCAAGTGTACCAAACTTCCAGAGAGAGTTGCGATTATAATTACGCGATGTAATTATAATTAGGGTTAAATCGGACAGATAAAACAAAAAGAATTAGTAATATTCTTTTTTGATATTATGTAGAGTACCAATGGATTTAAAACAAATGGAATTGAGAGTGTGTTGGTTGATTTAATATTTTAAGTTTAATATTTTTTATGTATGTTTTTACAACAAATGATGAGTTTAATGGAAGTTGCAAAGAAAGATTTAATGATATTTGTTTCAAATGCAAAGAAAAAGTTAATCTTAATGTTTCAAGTGCAAAAGAAAAAGTAAATTTAAAAATGATTTTATCATTTAGGAAATTTCAGATTTCATCTATACAAATAATAAAGATTTCTTTTACATATATTTAATTCAGTTAGATAATTCAAAATTTTATAGCAAGTTATCTTAAGGAAACAGTTTAAAATTCAGTGTTATAAAAAAAAAAGTTTTTTGCCCAAATTGTTGAATGATGAAATTTGTCACATTTTCTGCACGTACGCATGGACGTGCAACTTCTCAGATCGTGACTCTTGGCTAGACAGTTGACGTTGTTTGTTAACGTTGTTTATCAACTACCTCTTCTCTCTTCGTTACTGTCATCCTTAAAAACTTTTGCAGAACCTCAAGGCATGGAACCGATGACAAAGGACTCACTTATACATTTCATCGTCCCCCCGGCATCTGCGTTGACTAGACCTTTGGCGGATACTTCTTTGGCTGTTCCTAATATTGGGAAACATATTCAGCTAGGATGAGATAAATGATTAGAGAAATAGAAACGAGAAATTTAGGAATGAATTTAAAAAGATTATATTATTGGCTAGGTCCATCATTCATAAATGGTAGGACATATAATTTTACAATGGGTCTGGTGATTATTCCTGAGGCTGTACGGACGTCAGCAGTACGTGTACTTCCATCAGTTCCGGGATATGTTTGCTGGATTCTTCCCAACCGCCATACACATGGTGG
Organism: Sarcophaga subvicina; assembly: GCA_936449025.2. Taxonomy (NCBI): domain Eukaryota; kingdom Metazoa; phylum Arthropoda; class Insecta; order Diptera; family Sarcophagidae; genus Sarcophaga; species Sarcophaga subvicina. Next base: position 59,353,836 of record OW388081.2, read on the forward strand.
TTGTAAATCATCGATCACTGCTACGAGATCTCCGACTTGTATGTTGGGGGCTGACCTCTTCCACTTGCACCGCTTGTGTAAGGATTTTAGATAATCCTCCTTCCACCGTATGGAGAATTGGTGGTGCAGTACTTTCAACTTTTCCCATCTATTAATGAGAGAGATATTATTATGGCTTTGTTCCGGAAAAGCCATTAGAGGAGCGCCTCTTAAAAAGTGTCCAGGAGTTAGAGCAGTTAAATCTCCAGGGTCCTCCGATAAGGCAGATATTGGGCGAGGGTGCCCTCAATTCGGGCTAAAATTGTTGAGAACTCCTAAAAGTTTAACTTTTGGGCTCCAACAATGCGCTTCAAATGAAACTTGAAGCTTTTAACGGCAGCTTCCCATAAGCCGCCCATATGGGGTGCGTGGGGTGGTATAAATTTCCACTCAAATCCATGTGTCATGTACTTGTGAGCTGTATCATTGGCAGCATTATTAACGAATTTAGCGAATTCGCATTCGATTTTGCTAGCGCCCAAAAGTTTCTCCCATTATCAGTAACTACCCTTTGGGGGAGCCCCCGCCTCCCAATAAAGCGGGAAAATGCAGCTTGAAACGCTGCTGAGGATAAATATGAGCAGAGTTCTAAGTGTATGGCTTTCGTACTGAAACAAACAAAATCACTTACGTAGCCTTTGGTCATGGGCGACTTTCTTAGTGGGGATGCCTTTATTTCGAAGGGCCCGACGAAATCAATACCTGTAATTTGGAAGGGAAGAGAAAAATTACACCTATCCGGAGGTAAAGGAGAAATGATTTGAATACATGGCTGCTGTTTGCTGATGATGCATGTTCTACAATTTCGCACTATCTTTTTCACACGGGGTTTGAGTCTGAAAGTGTAAAATTCCGTTTGTACCATACGGCACATTTGGCTACATTCAGCGTGACAAAGGAAATTGTGTAAGGGAGTTAGATATAATTGGCAAAAGCAAGAGTTGTCTGGTAGAATAATTAGATAACGCTCATTATAAAGAAGAGACGACTGAGCGAGCCTACCATATATTCTCATTGTTGAATTCGAGTCCAAAAAAGATTCATAGTGTTCAACAAAATGCTCGTTGAGCTAAATTGAGAAGTTTAATTTTCACAGTTCTGATTTCGGTATGAGTTAAACCGATTTGAGAGTTCAGAGAACTTGCAGATTTAAGCTTTTGCACGCTCTTGTTAATAAAGCTGTAAACATAACACAAAACACCCAAAGCACTGTCGTAAGATGAGAATCGGTGAAGAATATCTTTCATTTCGACTTCAGCGTGCAATGTTTGAGTTTTATTGGGGGGTTTTCAACAATTTTGAGTGGGTTCCGTTTTGGGCCATTCAGATTCGGGTTTGCGTAACCATGACGGTCCAGACCACCACTGGCAACTGTTAGGCAATTCGTGAGATTTGCAACCACGAGTTCCAAGATCTGCCGGGTTAAAATGATTGGGAACATGTCGCCATATTGCCTTTGGAACAAGGTGATGAATTTGAGAAATTCTATTTGCGACGTATGTTTCCCAAGTAGAGGGTGGTTTAGACAGCCAACCAAGGACTATGTCAGTCAGTCTATAGAAAAATATCCGTATCATTAAAAGAAAGGGATGTTTGCCCGTATTTAACCAGCTTTGCCAGTAATACAGCTCCGTTCAGTTCCAAACGCGGGAGACAGACTGTCTGAATAGGCGCAACTTTACTTTTTGCGATCAACAAGTTCGAAAAGATATTGTGAGTTTTCGTCCGATATCGAATGTATATCGTTGCACAATATGCAGCTTTGGATGCATCACAAAAACCATGAATTTGATCTGAACCCCTCGGAGTATATTGAAGCCATCTTAGAATTGTTATCGTTTCTGTTTTCGATAAATCCGATCCAAAGTCGTTCCACATTCCGAGTGATTACTGTGAGATATCATCGTCCCATTCCAATCCCTCCAACCAAAGTCGTTGCATGAGAATCTTAGTTCTTATGACAATGGGTGCTAGCCATCCAGCAGGATCAAAGAGCTTCGCAACTGATGATAGAACCTGGCGTTTCGTTGTTCTTGAGGATTGATTTACGGGTGAGAGTGTGTATGTGAATGCATCTGCTTCCATTTAATTCTAAGTGTGTTTGTGGTGCTTGCTTCTTGGAACCGTAAAAATTCGGAATCATATAAATCCTCCTTGGGTAAATGGGATAATAATTTTAAGTTATTTGCCGTAGTCTTCTTTAGTGGAAGACCAGCTGACTTCAAAACATTGAAGAGTTGAGTCTGGACAGACAATGTTTCCCCTAATGAATATCCTCCAGATAGAATATCATCGACATACGTTTCCGAATGGACAATTGAATATGCTTTAGGGAATTGAGATTCAGAATCTGACGCCAGTTGAAGAAGGGTACGTATAGCGAGATAAGGTGAGCAGTTGACTCCAAAAGTAACTGTTTTAAAAGCGTAATCTTTAACTGGGCCATCGGGTTCGTTCCGGAATAAAACTCGTTGATAGCATCTATCTTCTGGATGTAATAGGATCCGGCGATACATCTTTTCTATATCGCCATTGAAAACATACTGATATTTCCTTCAATTTAGAATAATAGTAATAAGATCGTTCTGAAGAGTAGGATCAGTATAGAGAGCATCGTTTAGGGAAAACTGAGATTTCGATTTCCTAGAGGCATTGAATACGACTCTAACCTTGGTCGTCTTATGATCTGGTCGAATCACAGCATGATGAGGAAGATACTAAGAATAGTATTTTTCTTGGGAAACAATTTCCTGAGATGAAGTTTCCTCCATGTGATGCAAGTCCAAGTATTCCTCAAGCACGACACGATAAGCAGATTGTAGCTCAGGATCTTTAGATAGAGTTTTCTCCATTCTGGAGTATTGGGCTAGGGCAATAAACCGCGACGAGCCTTAGAATATCTTCTGCCGAAATTGAGGTTTGAATGGTAATCTTACAATATATCTACCGTTTTCGCTTCGTGTAGTTGTATAACAGTAGAAATTCTCACAAAATTCATCTTCTTTAGATTTGGTTTGAGTTGTAGGTATTTCGTCATCTTCCCAAAACTTTTTCAAAAGATCGTTGAGGTCAGGCCTTTCAGAGGCTATAATTGATGCAAAGGAATGTGTAGTGCGAGTTTCCATGGGAAATAGTATTATATGCAGATGTGTGACCGCATAGATTTTTTCTTATGCCATCGATATTAATATATTGCTCATAATCATTGCCTAGTATGAGATCAATTTGAGATGCTTGGTTAAAGGTTGGATCAGCTAGATCAAATTCCATAAGTTCCTTTGAGTAAGGAACGTCAAAACTGAGAGCTGGGAGGCATTTAGTTACCTTTGGCAAAACTATTGCCACAAAATACACAGAATTGAAACAAAATTGACTTTTAAAAACGCTCAAAGCAGCACCTTAACCTTCCTCGTAGAGGGAGAAAAAAAATATTATAATGTTTTGCGAATCAAATGTGTTAGAAGCAACAGATATACATAGTGAAAACTGCCGGTTAAAGTAGAAAAACTAAATGTAAATAAACATTTTTTTTTTGTGTAAAAAGGGATAATTTGGAATATTTTTTAATTTATTCAATGAAAAGTTTAAAGATTCTTAAATATTTAAATATTAATCGAAATGTGTGTGATTTTCGGTCACAATGAATATAGTGATAATTAAGAAGCTAAATATTACAAGATCAAAATAAGACGTACTGCTCTTAAAAAATTTTTCTTGAATTTTTCTTGAAAAAGTTAAAAATTGTTATTGTTATTAGTTGTTTTTATTATTTTTTAATAGTTTTAGACAAAAATTACATTTTTTATTAACTCTCGCCAATATGAAAAACCCACCCTGAAATCTAAAAAAAAACATAAATAAACAAAACAGAGTTACAATCAGAGAGAGACAGAAATACTTTTTGGTAATATTTGCTGTCCCTTTCTCCATGGAAGGTTAACTGTCAAACTCTTGTTTCCATTCTGTATATTTTGTGATATTGCCTTAACCGAAATTCTTGTATCTGTTCTTCGAGCATACAACACGAACTCACATTCCTTATTAGCCGATTGTTTTTGTCCTCCAATACCAACAATTTCAAAATGAGAGTTGTGATATGGAAGCTGAAGACGGTTCCTAATCTTTTCAGATATGAATGTTCGTTGAGAACCAGGGTCAATAAGAGCTCTTACATTGAAGCGTTCACTTCGAGATTCTATCTGCACTAGCGCAGTCCTTAATAGCATATTCTCGCAGCTGAAGGAGTAATTGGCACGTATTTGACCCGATGTAGATGTAGCATGAGCATCCTGTGATTTCGATTGAGAAACTCTTGGGAAATTTGGGAACTGAGACTTTTACCTGAGTTTTTGAGGCGAGTGTTTTCATTACTTTGAGTAGTTGAGTTACGAACTCCTTTTACCATGTGTAGTAGGGTATGGTGAGTTTTCCTGCAATAGAGGCAAATGTGCTTACTTTTGCAATTTGCATTTATGTGGGATGATCCCAAGCAATTATTGCAAAATTTATTTTGAAATACATAATCAACTCTCTGTTGTACAGTGAAATTCCTGAATTTAGGACAAGATCTGAGAGAGTGATCTTCATTGCACAGTTTACACATAGGAGTTATATTTCCCTGAGACACATATGTCTGTATATTGGACAACGCTGGTCTGGTGAGACTAAGTTCACCCTTTGAGTTTCTAATACTAGTCAAGCGTTCAACAGCCTCATATCTATCCACAAGGAATTGGGGCATTTGAGACTATTTAGGGAGCTCACGAGGAGATGTGAGCGATTGCTCCCATAGCGCTAGAGTTAAATTGGGAAGTTTGGTAGAGATCAATCATAAGAGTATCGGATCCCAACTTTCTACTTTTACACCTAAAGTTCAAAGAGTCGCTAAAGAGTCATCAACCGCATATTGTGTTCTTATAATGGACTCGCTATCCTCGGAGTCCGTAGCGGGAATGTCAAATAAAATTTTTATCTGTTTATCCACGAGAACTCGTTTATTATCGTATCGAGTTTGAAGCGAGTTCCATTCTGTGTGAAATTATCGTGGGAGAGAGTATATCGCTTCACAATTGCTCCAGCTTCACCTCTAGTTTTATTCCGAAGGTGATATAATTTAGTGACGGGAGAGAGCTTAGTGTGGTTTATATAGACTGCCGTGAACATATCTCGGAATGAGGGTCACTATTCGCAATTTCCTTCAAATATTTCCGTATCGCAGGGTGGTAGTTTTATGCAATTTCCAGAATTTGCTGGCATCACTGTTTGGGTTTGAGACTGAGGTGAGATAGAATAGCGAGATGTTGATTGCAATCCAGAGTTGTTTGTAGCGTCCATTCGAGTGACTCTCATCAAATCTAAGATTTGAAAATTGCACAGATAATAAGCTTCCATACATGCATCGAAATTTAGCTGGGATTAATGCTTAAAATCTGTAGCAACTAAGTCATCGTGGGACAACATGACTTTTTTGTAGCATGAGTCGAATTCGTTCCAACGAGCTTCTAAATCCTTTAATTTAACGTCAAGAATTGATTCCGTTTTGTCCTCCACTGGGCTTCCATGAAATTTACTACAAAACTGTAGCAAATGTTCGCTATGAAATAGGAAATGTTCCTTTAGGGTCTCTTGTGAACTAGATGTAAAAGTCATCTTAATGAATTACGAAAACGAGTGATAAAATGAAGTAAAATAAAATAAGTGACTGTAACCGGGTTACAAATATTAACTATGAGCGATAGTAATTACTCAACGAACACGAGAGTAATAAAGTTAGTTAGTTTCGGGTTTTAGTAAATTTAAGGGTTTATTAGGGGCCAACCGTGGCACTGGATATGGGATTCAGTTATCTATTCAATAATGTTTACTTCGAGGAATATTTCAAATAATTTTAAGTTTACAAAATAAACCAAAAATTAAATGAAATTGTGTGTGACTATGAAAGTCACACTGATCCGCAATGGTAAATTTAGGGGGTTATTAGGGGCCAACCGTGGCACTGGATATGGGATCCAGTTAACTTCTCAGTAATGTTTATTCTAAGAAGTATTTCAAATAATTTCAAGTTACAAAATAAACTCAAAATTAAATGAAATTGTGTGTGATTATGAAAGTCACACTGATGTGCAATGGGTTAAACACAGTAAATAAGAGTTATCAAATTGAAATTTTGAGTAACAAATTTTTATCGTCAAATAAATTGTGATTCGCAATGGGTTAAACACTGTATATGGGTAGAGTTACCAAATTAAAATTTTTAGTAACAAAAATTTATTTTTAAATAAATTGTTTTTAAAATTTTATATGTTATATATGGTTAGAGCTGAAATATTATATTAATATGAAGTGAGTTAATAATATAAGAATATTTTATTTAATATATTTAATTTATAATAGGAAATTTATTTCAATTTTCAAATTCCGAAATTTATTTTTTATTTCGATTTATTTATTTATTATGTGGCAACGCTGCAGTACAAGTTTAAGGAATATACCATATGTATAGGAGTATGTATGTGTAAAAGCGTGTGAATTTTATTTTTTGCAATTGGTCTTCCTTAACATTAAATGGTTTTTGTAGTTGTTGCCTTTTATACGATCTTTTTCTTTTACTATATATAATTGCGACAAATTGTTGTTTTTAATTCCAAAAAATGTATTTGTTTTTGTTTTATGTTTTATATTTGTTCTGCTACTCTTTATCCTATTTCGTAAGGCAAATTTTCATTATTTTTTTACCTTATTTAAAATTTAGGAATATATAAATTTTTTTTGTCATTTATAAAAAGTTTTTACTGTTTACTGCAAGAGAGCGCGAATGATGAAATATTATTGGCAAAATTTGGTGGTTGATTTTTAGTGAGAGATTTTAGAGAGAGATTGAAAAGTATATAGCAAAGCACAATTGAAAAAAATTTTGAATTCGAAAAATGTTTTTTAGGAGTTAATGTATTGTTGTTTGAAATAATTGATGTTCATAAATACCTTTCTATGATGGATAACTTTTATTAGGGTGAGCGAGTAATAGAGTCTTATGTACACATGTATTTAGGATCAAAAATTTTGTTCTCTTGTTATAATATAACAACATATATTATATAAATAAATATTATTTTTTTTTATTCGTATTTCTTTGTGAAGCACTAAGATTTATTTACCGATTTTCATTTATTATCGATATAAGTAGATATATATATATGTTCCTCTTGCTCCTCTAGGGAGCATAGGGCCGCAATCGATATAAGTACATATACATAAATATATGTATCTTTCACCGTTCTGTAAATGCACTAACCTTTTTTACCGGTGTAAGCACTTAATCTCTCTCTCTTTTTTATATATTTACTTTTTTACCGCTTAATTTTCTACGCTATTAGGTGCTAACTTCTTTTGTGTTATTTTTTATATTTTTGAATATTTAACTCACCTTTATTTAAATTTTCTGATTATGATTTTCTGTTTTTATGTTTTTTCTTTTAAATTTTGTTTTTAAATTTTTCTTTTATAAGCACTTTTTACCCTTTAATTTTATGTAGGTGATTTTTTTATTCTTTTTTAAATTCATTTATTTGTTTTTGTTGTTTTTTCTTTTTTATTGAAATTTCGTAAAACACTGTTTTTATTTAATTTTAACTTTTTGATTTTTGTTTCACATATTTTTTTTAATATTGTTGCATTTATACCTTTTTAAAAACGTTTAAATATGAGTTCGTTAATTGCAAACAAAGTAAAAACAAATGTGTTTAATTTAATTTCAGTTAAACTCTTTATTCTTTACACTACTTTTGTGTGCCACCATATACAACTTAACGATACCACAATAATAATCTGTTTATTCACTTTACTAGTTCACACAAGTATTCACTGGATCTTTACAACCACGACTTATTTTGTTCACACGCAACTTCACACAAGGCTGACTGAATTCTCACTGACTGCTGCCTGCTTTGTCGAGCCCTTTTATAGTCCGACACAACCAGTCTAACGAACATTCTTGAAGTGGAAGGTTCGTGATCTCGCTTTCTCGAGAGATCTATTGCTAATACATTGTTGTTGGTGTACTTTGCTTATGTTGTCTATCCCTTTTTGTCACATACATGTTGTTGTTGGTAACCAGGTTCGTTGTACATATGTGTGTGTGCAGCTTTAGATAATCAACGCGTTCATTGTATTCTTAGTGTTAGTGTGTATTTGTATCGTGTGGCTTTTGTTAATCGTTTTTGTTGTTAAACGACATTAGGTCGTTTCGATTTGCGTATCACTGCCGCCCACTTAAGCCTGTTCGTCCCGAATAGGCTCATTATCTCTTTTCCCATATTTTGCCAGCCGCTCTATGTGCACGACCTTCATTTTTGTTCGGGGGCTGTGAGCTTTCTGTATCCTGTACACGACATCCTTTAACCGTTTAATTATTTTATACGGTCCATCCCAGCTGGTTTGTAGCTTGGGAGATAATCCCTTCTTCCGCTTTGGGGTCTATAGTAGAACCATTTATCCCTCATGGAAGCCCTCCGTGTTTGCTGCACGATCATACCTGGCTTTCATTCTATTTCTGACCATTTTTATACGGGTGCGTACAAACTCATGAAGTTCATTTAGGCTTTCGTCTTTTCTAGTGTATGTGGCATCCCTCTCTGTGCCGGGCTTAACACCAAACTCTAAATCACCGGGCAGCTTTATCTCAGTCCCAAAGATAACCTTGGCGGGTGATCTAGATGTTGAATCATGGACCGCGGATCGGTACGCCAGCAGAAACCTCGGAATGTGTTCGTCGCAGTCCTTCTGTTGCTCGCTTCTTTGGGACCAGTCTTCGTTGGCTTCAATCCGCGTTAGCTGGATATCGACGATGTATTCCTTTTTCTCAGCTTTCACGCAATGTTTGCACTCCAAATTACAAAGTCGGCGTGAAAGAGCGTCTGCATTTCCATGTTTTATGCCTCTTCGGTGTTCAGTGCTGAAGTCGTAAGTCTGGAGGCGTTCAATCCAACGCGCTAACTGTTCTTCGGGGTTCTTGAATTGTAGCAGCCATCTCAGTGCGGAGTGATTAGACCTTAGCAGAAAATTTTGGCCATACAGGTACTTATGGTAATGTTTGATGCACTCCAGAAGTGCCAGTAGCTCTCGTCGGGTCCCACAATAATTCCGTTCAGGCTTTGGCAAGGTGCGACTATAGTAGCCTACGACTTTCTCTGTTCCATTGACCACTTGGGAAAGTACACCACCAATACCATATCCGTTAGCATCACTTTCTAAGATGAATTTTTCTCCTGGGACTGGATACGCCAAAACTGGTGCAGCACACAATAGGTCTTTTAGTGTCTGGAACGCCTTCTCCTGTGGCTCACCCCATTGATAGACTTTTGACTTCTTGGTGAGCTCATGCAAACTTGCAGCCACGCTGGCAAAGTTAGGCACAAAGCGTCTGTAGTATGTGCATAGTCCCAAAAAGCTGCGTAGTTCATGAAGATTCTGGGGACGAGGCCAGTCCTTTACTGCTCGTATTTTATCTTCATCGGTGGATATGCAATCCGCTGTGACAAGATGTCCCAAATATTTCACCTGCTGTTGGAAAAATGCACATTTCTTTACGCTTAGTTTTAGTCCAGCCGTTGTTATTCATTGCAGAACTTCTCCCAGGTTCTTGAGGTGTTCGTCGAAAGTTCTGTCCATCACTATTATGTCGTCGAGGTACACCAGGCAAGTCTTCCAATGCAGTCCGTTTAGCACACGTTCAATAAGCCGCTCGAATGTGGCCGGAGCATTACAGAGTCCAAATGGCATAACTTTAAACTGTCATAAGCCGCCGTTCGCACTGAATGAGGTTTTCTCCTTGTCCTTGTCTACAATATCCACCTGCCAATACCCGCTTTGTAGATCCAATGTGGAGAACCACTTCGTTCCGGCTAGCGTGTCGAGTGTGTGTAACTATCCTTTTTGGTTACATCATTCAGCTTCCTGTAGTCTACGCAGAATCTTGTACTGCCATCTGTCTTCTTTACTAAGACTACAGGTGAGCTCCACGGACCGATGATGGTTCGATTACACCGTTCTTCCTCATTTCGCCGACTAACTCCTTGACCTCATTACGCTTCGCCAGCGGTATGCTTCTGGGTGCCTGTTTTATCCGTATCAATTTCATGCTTGACCATAGCTGTTCTTCTTTGTCTTCTATTGTTCGTGGCGAAAGCATACCCCTTTAACAGCGTTTTGGCTTTGTTTCTCTCTGGAGCTGCTAAACCTGCTACCCATTTCTCCACATTTTCACCAAATTCCTTTTGATCCTTAGTTGACATTTCGGCAGGTTCCGGCGATTGTTCGGTGTTTATTACCGCCTCTACTGAAGTACATTGGCCCACATCGGAGTTTTTACAGATGAATTTTTCGTGGCCGGATAAATTTAGCACTCTCACCGGAACTATTCTCTGTTCTTTGGATTTAACGAGGGACTTTGCTGATAACAAATTGGTCTGAATTTCTTCCGGTTCAATAACCCACAAGCGGTTTTCCGCACAATCTCCATCCATACGGCGCCCATATCAGTGATTCACTCTGAGGTGGCAATTTAAGTTGTTCGACCGCAACTATCCTTCTTGCGTGCACTTGATGCTTGTACCCCACATCTAGAGGTATCTCTACATTTCGCCAACTCATAATCTGTTGCCCCATATTCAAATTGATGCCACGAGCTATCATAAAATCGGCACCAATGATAACCTCGTCCACAATATCGGCAACAATAAAGATGTGACTTACACTAATGTTGGCTATAGTCACCTCCGCCTCTGTTTTTCCGTGGACGGTGGCAGACTCTCCAGTAGCTGTCGCCCCGGTGTCTATAGTAAAGGTATGTGGTCTGCCATTTATGTATCCACACGCCGTAAGATTGTTGTTGTTCTGTTGCATCACTGATATTGAGATTGTGGGGCCCTCGCTTGTGGGAGCCAGTACTTGCCCCTCAGTGCTAGCTCGTTTTAGTTTAACGGGGACTCTTGTGAAGATGGTTGGTAGTTCGCCCGTTTCTTATTCCTTGATGGTGAGGCGGATCTTGATCTCTTGCGTGGCGCTTTGCAGTTTCTTTGGAAATGACCGCTCTTTCCACAATTGAAGCATTTAAGTTTAGTCCTTTGTCCGTTTTCTTCCAAAGCTTGCTTCACCATCTTCTTAACTTTAGTTAAAAGGCATTCATCTTCCTCCACGAATTCCATTCTTCGCACTTTGCTTACTTGTGGTCTAGAAATAGCTCGAGCTGTCTCCTGGGCTTGTGCGAAGGCCACGGTCTCTGCAAAGGTTGTCTTCTGTGTGGGACATACCGCCAGTTTAATGTCAGGGTCTCATATACCATTGACAAACGCCTCGGTCTTAATGTTGTCTATCAGCGGATGGTTTTCTCCGGGGTATATCAGCTGCACTAATCTCTCAACCTCCATTGCAAAGGCTTACAATGACTCATTTGCCTTTTGTGTCCGGCATCTCAACTCCATGCGGTATAGTTCTCGTTTGTGCTCATCGCCAAATTTACGCTGCAATGCCACCATTAACTCGTTGTAGTTGTTACTGCAGCTGGCTGGCATGGTTTCTCGGATCTCAGCTGCGACACCTTTTAGAGCCAAAATTAGTTCCAGAGCTTTCTCCCCATCGTCCCATCCGTTTCTGCTGCCTACTGTCTCGAATTGGAATTTGAACACCGATAGGGGTGAGCTACCATCAAAGCAAGGTGCTTTTATACTGCCGGTACCTTCTGATACCACTCGCACTGGCTCCGGTCGCTGACTCTGGAGGTTGTTGATCTTCTGCTCCATTATAACTAGTTTCCCGTCAACGGTCTTTTCAAATCTGAGACCCTTACCTCGACGCCATCGATTCTTTTGTGGAACGACTCACGTATTTCAGCCAGAAGTTTCTGATTTTCGGCTCTAGAAGCTTCAAATAACTTTTGGTTTTCTGCTCTAGAAGCTTCAAATAGCTTTTGGTTGGCTTCTTGCATTTTGCGATTTTCGGCTATAGAAGCTTCTTGCACTTCAGCTAACAGTTTTTGATTTTCGGTTTTAGAAGCTTCTTGTACTTCAGCTAGAAGTTTTTGATTTTCAGTTCTAGAAGCTTCGAATAGCTTCTGGTTCTCAGCTCTAGCAGCTTCTTGAACACCAGCAAATAGCTTCTGGTTTGCTACTTGCATTTTCTCCATCATAGCGGCTAGCAACGAATTTATGTCAACACCGCCAGGGTTTGCGGGGGCCTGTAACTCTCGTTCCTCTTCATCCTCGAACTCGTAGGATTCAATGTTTATGCCCTGAAGCTGCAGTTGTTCCCTTAACCGCCTTTGTAGTTCATTCTTCATGCCCGTTGTTGGCAGCTCTAGTTTACTCAACTCTCGTTTCAGCCGGTCCACTCATAGTTTGGAGAATTTCATTTTATTTATTGCAATCCCACTTCTGACACCAATTGTTACGTTTTTACCTTTTTAAAAACCTTGAAATATGAGTTCGTTAATTGCAAATCAAGTAAAAACAAATGTGTTTAATTTCTCTTAAACTCTCTTTATTCTTTACACTACTTTTGTGTGCCACCGTATACAACTTAACGATACCACAATAATAATCTGTTTATTCACTTTACTAGTTCACACAAGTATTCACTGGATCTTTACAACCACGACTTATTTTGTTCACACGCAACTTCACACAAGGCTGACTGAATTCTCACTGACTGCTGCCTGCTTTGTCGAGCCCTTTTATAGTCCGACACAACCAGTCTAACGAACATTCTTGAAGTGGAAGGTTCGTGATCTCGCCCTCTCGAGAGCTCTATTGCTAATACATTGTTGTTGGTGTACTTTGTTTATGTTGCCGTTGGTACCAGGCGCAACCAGGTTCGTCGTACATATGTGTGTGTGCAGCTTTAGATAATCAACGCGTTCATTGTATTCTTAGTGTTAGTGTGTTTGTATTGTGTGGCTTTTGTTTATCGTTTTTAATGTTAAACGATATTAGGTGGTTTCGATTTGCGTAACAATATTATTAATTTGTCTGTTTAAAATTGCACTTTTAATTTTCCTTTAACATTATTAATTATTCATAATTATTCATAATTTTTATTTTTACTTGAAATTTTTTTACTTTTAAATTTTTTCTTTTATTAATTTAAATTATTTAGTAGTGTACTTTCCTCTTTTACGCCTGCGAATTTAATGATAATTGTGTTTAATTTACATACCTCATTCTCCTTGTAAGAGAGAGATTTAGTAGAGTTATTGATCTTTTTTACGGGATATTGTGGAGAAATATAATTCTTGAGTGTAGTTATGAGAACCAAATTTTCGATTGGAGACATAGAAAATGATGGAGCATGTAATTGTTCCGTAGGTTGCGGGGAGTTCGCAGGGAGATGGACCATGAAATAACGAGTGTTATTTTAGGCAAACTCTCTTGTGGAAGATTGGCTAGAGTACCAATGGATTTAAACCAAATGGAGTTGAGGGAGTGTTGGTTGATATCATATTTTAAGTTTAATATTTTTTATGTATGTTTTTACAATAAATGATGAGTTTAATGAAAGTTGCAAAGAAAGATTTAATGATATTTGTTTTAAATGTAAAGAAAAAGTTAATCTTAATGTTTCAAGTGTAAAAGAAAAAGTAAATTTAAAAAAAGATTTTATCCTTTAGGAAATTTAAGATTTCATCTAAACAAATAATATAGATTCTTTTAGAACTTAAGAACTAGTGTTGGTAAACGCATATACATATATTTAATTCAGTTAGACAATTCAAAATTTTATAACAAGTTATCTTAAGGAAACAGTTTAAAATTCAATGTTATAAAAAAAGTTTATTGTCCAAATTCTTATTTGGACACAGCCTTTTCGATTATTAACCTTCATCGCCCAAGAGATTATATTGATAGTTAAATCGCAAAAAAGATATGAAATAAAAAAATTGGAAGCAAGAATCGCATCGGTAATTGATAGAATTGATAACATTGATGCCTAAAATATTCCCTAATGTTGAATAATTGAATTAACAGTTTTAAGCTATATGTATATTTTATATTAGACTTACAACTACATGTATGAACTAAGGGAAATTAGAGATATTTAAAAGTAAAAGTGGACGATTTTAAAACGAGACGGTGTAGTAGATAAAACATCACCAACAATTTTTGCAAATCTAATACAGCCATTGAAAATGAAGTTGGACACGTATTATTGCAAGGCATGGAGAGAACAATTTAAATTTTTTATGGCTTTGCTCTTGCACAACAGGGGTTTGAAGCCGTAGTCTAGTAGGTAGTGTGTTGGCTTATTAGACGTAAGGCCATTATTCAACCTCTATGTAAGACATCAAAACGAAAATATGAAAAAATATTTCTTCGGCGACTTCCTCTCAGCAGATTTCTGGCAAAAACTCTGAGAGTAAATAAAATTGTCATGAAAAGTTTATCAAAAATCTGTCGTTCTGAGTCGACTTTAAACTGTAGGTCCCGCCAGGCATATATAAAATAACACACACAATATAAGTGGTCTGAGAAGATAGGACTTAATTCTGCCTGAAGGGTTGTAATGAATAAATGTAAATAATAAATATGGTCATCCTGCCACCTCATTTTCCATTTTCGAATATAGAGGATTGTAAGGCACAATTGACGGGTGCAAAGTACTTTGTATGCGTATTAGGGCTCTTGAATGATACCTTTGGGAGAAGAATCCTCAAAATAGCGTACTTTCAATTCCAAACACTTTAATATATCTGTGCCAAATGGACCGAAGGTCTAGTTGGCAGTGTGCTAAATTCCAAGCGCATGGTTCGTTTCCCACCAGAGACTCTGGGTGTTTGTGATTGTCTGACTTTTAATGTGAGTACTAACAATAGAAAAGGGAAAGTGAAAATTATTATTAAGAAAACAATTCTCGAAAAAAGTGACGAATGTAAATACACTCGTGATTAGAAAAAATGTCGCGTACCACATCCTCTCCTTGGTCAAAAACAAAATACGTATGAATTTAATCCGTATTTACCAATGTCAATTAAACTGACAAAAAGGTCAGTACATACCTAAATAATTTTGTGTGAAAAGTTCAAAAAAAAAAAGTTTTTGCCAAATAAAGCAAGTTTGGAAGATTCGAGACACGTAAAAATAGTATTTGGACAACTACGAGCTATATGGACAACTTAGACTATGTAGTTACTTGGGTATATTTAATTTTTTGACACTATGCGATTTAAACAAATTTTTCAGTAATATTATATGTTGTCCCTATGTAGAGGAAAACTTCGTACAATTCCGAGTAAAGATCTTGTTAGGGCAAACAAATTTGATACCTTATCAAGTCGTTCAGGTACTGTGAGAAAAACGAAATAAAGCAGATACTGTATAAATATTTAAATTAAGGTATTCACATACCATATATTTTTTAAAAAACTATATCACTTTTTGAAAGTAAAGAAAAATGTATTTTGAATTAAGTTAACTAAACAGAGAGAGAGAGGGAGACCTTCATTAATGATTTTATGTCCACCCCACTGATCATATAAAACACGGAATCATAAAAAACACATAAATGAATTCACTCTCTTTTTCTGATTAGTAATTGCATTCGGCATTAGACGATAGTTACATATATGTATGTATGTTTAGTTAATACCGAGTGTAGCATACGCATGAGGTTGAACTTTATATGGAAAATGGAGGCAGAAACCATGTAAACATACTACTTACTTATACATAAGTGTATGTTGAATAGTCATCAAATCTTTCCATATTATTTTTAATGTTCGTCCCTATGTGTGATATTCCCATTACATATACAAAAGTCATTGTCATCGTTAAAGCGCAACAACGAATGAAATGTTGTAATTTATAAAAATCTGTTCATAATTCAAAATATGATTGGTGTTAACCAAAAAAGAAATTTTGTAAATTTACTTTGAATAAATTTCAATTTCACCACTATTTATAAAGATTTTAATATTTTTTCAGACTTCAAGTGACGGAAACCAAACAACGAGTACTTTATCTATATCATTTAGTAAAACAGATGCTAATAAATTATTAACATGCAAAGCATATAATCATGCGGTCCCCTCTGAGCCGTTAGAAGATGGATGGAAGCTTGATATTCAATGTAAGTGTAAATTCATGTTAATGATAAAACAGAAGACAAAAAGCTATTAAACTTTTGTGTTATAAATTCTAATCAGCCTAGTACTGTATGTAGAATTCAGCCATAGCAATACAAAATTAGGATAACGGTCAAAATTCGTGATAATTTACTGATTGTTACGATATCATTTCTTTGTGCCGTTTTTAGAGGGAGAAGTAGTAGGTTGGTGAAGTCGCCGTGGTCTAGTAGGTAGTGTGTTGGCTTATTAGACGAAAAGCCAGGGCTCGAGCCCCAGGCCAGACATCAAAATAAAATACAAAAAGCATTTTTTCGGCGTCTTCCTCTCAGCAGATTTCTGGCAAAAACTCTGAGAGTAAATAAAATTGCCATGAAAAGTTTCTCAAAAAATCTGTCGTTCGGAGTCGGCTTTAAACTGTAGGTCCCGCCACTCATGTATAAAATTAACACACACAACATAAGTGGTGTGAGAAACTAGGTCGTAATCCTGACTGAAGGGCTGTAATGACCAATTATGTATGTATGTAGTAGTAGGTTGGTAAACATCTTTCTAGCTATTCTTTGTACAGAATGAATTGGACCACAACATATTCAAACGCTTTTGCAGTGATATACAAAATCACGCCAGACGGCCCATAGCGCTACTTTATATAATACGTTAAACAATTGTCACTCCTATTTAAAGTAGAAAAAATACCGATATATACTGAAAATAATGTTTTCAATTCACGTCCGCTATCACCCAAACCCCAACCAGGCGCATTTATTAAAAATATGTTAACAAAACAATTGCTATAAAAACAATGAGAACATTTTTAAAATACTCTGTATGTCACTGAATTCCAATGGGACACTTCTTTATTGTTTTGTTGCATTTACTATACCTGTTACTGATATGCCGACCGTTTTTCATCTCTCCAGTGCAGTCTTGATAAAAATTAGTTGACTATCACGTTAAATTTTCACAGTCAAAATTACTGGGAAGTGATCGGACCATGTCTGAATACCTACTTCAAAATTTTCTACATATGCGGAAATGTCGATTAACGATGTTATATTACCATTTTCGTCACCTTTTGTATTACCACTTACCACCACGAGACCATGATCGTGATAATCTATCAAAATTGCCATCTGTTTGTATTGATAATTTCGTTCTGCGGTGAATGCTGATTCGTAAAAATCGTCCAATTTCTTTGTAATAAACCTAATCCAACTTTTTTACCTAACCTGACATCACCAATGATATTTATATTAAAAAAGACATAATTCTAATTCATTTAAATTATTCGTCCCATTCGAATCCCTTAGATATTGGAGAATTATTTTGAATCCGTTTTTCAACATTTTAACAAAATCTATTTTTGACATATTTTCAAACTAGACATTAATACCTTATATGTATGTCCAACTCTTTCTTTACGCCAATTAAACTTCTGCCAATATAGCTCCCGAAACGATTATTTTTTGTAGCAGGTCTCCAGCACAAGTCGATATTACAAAAGTAGTTGTTAAACTGTGATATATTATTCAGGAAAACATTGGTTTCTTGCAATGCTAACATATCGTTATTGTTAATATATTAAACTTTTTTTTGCAAATACAATCTTTTCTAGTTTATTTATTTCTTTTCTGGTTCTACATTTAAAAATATCGATATTTTCTATATTTTTCAAATAAAGTTTTATAATTTATTTTACCGTTTTAATATTTTCACAATATAAGTCTTGTAACACTTTTTCAGCTTTCTCATTACCATATACCAGTTCTTGATCTTTAATCCATCTCATCTATTTTATACCCACTTTCATTGAGTGGTTTTTTAAAAAAATCTTATGAGTCTTATCCACTCCTAAGATGGCTTGCTTTTGATGTAACACAACATCTTTCTCGACTTTTATTATTTTATTTATTTGTAAATTTAAAATTTGTTTTAAAACATTACTGGCCATTTGCTAACATTTACTGTAGTAAACCTTAGCTTACAATTCCTGGAAAGACAACGTTCTCTCTTTTATTTTGCTTTACAATTCGATTTAGTTGATGATGATCTTTGCTTCTTTCTTCTTTTAATTGTTTTATTTCCCCTTAAATTTGATCTCTTCAAATTCAATTTTTGTCGAGACATGCTTTAATTTTTCTTCTACTTTTTTATCTATCAAACCAGCCGAGTAGTATTTTCCACTTCTGGTGATGGATTTTAACATTCTCGTTTTATTGATGGTTTATTAGTCTCTTCCATTGCTAATTTGAGCTATCAAATTCTTGAACCAATTAAATTTAATGCTAAACTAAACTAATGTAGTTGTAACACAAATTATAAAATTAGTTTTTTTCCTTTTTTTTTTTTGAGACCAGCACTCAGGAGATGACTCCTGCAGTGCATTGTGTTGGAATACAGGAAAGACAGTTATAGCAAAAAGCAAAGAAGGGCGGTGTGCGACGAATTTATTTTTGAAACATTGCTTTTTATGTTTTTAATGACAAGTGCAAAACCGTCATCAATATATTTTCACGGGAATTACTTTGTAATAATTTTCATTTTCTTTTTTTTATTCTGGTTAATCATTTACAATGTCATACAAACAGTCAGCCTTTGGTGGGAATCGTACCCACGGCCTCTGCATTTGAAGTTTTACCAACTAAACCATCGGGGCATTTATTTATTTACTTGTGTATTTCAAGATAACAAAAGATGTATATTGAGTGCAGTGTTTATTTACATTTCCAAAATTTATTAAATATAAGCAAAAAGTGAGGTAATTTCTTACCTTTTAAGATTTGTGTGATACATTTTATATTTACACAGCTTTATGAATTTAAATAAAAAATAAAATATAAAATCAGAAACAAAATTAGAGATTGATATATATATTTATAATTAAGTTATCTTAACTATTGAGATCTGTTATTATTAAGTTCGCTCTTAAGTATTATTACGTAGTAAAAGGTTATGAAATACGTATGTAGATGATTGGCCATTTTAAAACCCTTCAGTCGGGATTACGACCTAGCTTCTCATACCACTTATGTTGTTTGTGTTAACTTTTACCCATAAGCGGTAAACATTTACCCATACCTACAGTTTAAGTCGATTCCGAACGACAGATTTTAGAGAAACTTTTTCATGGCAATTTTTATTTACTCTCAGAGTTTTTATCAGAAATCTGCTGAGAGGAAGTCGCCGAAGAAGTATTTTTCATATTTCGTTTTGTTGAAGATAGGACCGCCTAAGAAGCCAACACACTTCCTACTTGACTACGGCGACTTTCTGGTTATGAATACAATTAAGTCGTCATTATTATAATTGAAATCAGCATGGTTGAGTTCTAGTTAAAGGCTTAATTTATTATTGTCGACGATTATTCTCCAAGAGCACGAAACAGAACGAATCGTGTGTTCTTTATTCAAACAACTCTTAAACCCAAAATCCATACAATACGTTAAATGTGTTATTGCGTTACATGCGTGTGCTAAAAAAGTAGAACCTGTAGTTGTTTGTGACAAGTTACAGAGCAAAACACATAGAATGCAAAGACGCATAGAACGGATAAAGTAAGTTTACTTTATACTTTTGTATGCGTCGCATGCATTGCTGAAAAATATCAGCTGTTTCTTTTGACGCTCACTGTATGTAACCAAACAATAAAAAATAAATAAAATAGTGATGTGAGAACACACAAATATACACAAAAATAATACACAAAAAAATGATAACTAAAATAAATAAGCCCTTCCTGAGCAATTATTAATAAAAAAAAATATATAGTATTATACATATAAAATTAAATTAAATTTTAAAATCAGTGTTTTTTTTAACAATAAAATAATACTTATATTTTTAATACTAACGTATAACAATTTAGGAATTTTTGTGACAATTTATACACAATGTGACCATGTGCTCTTTGCAAATAAATTTTTTACAAGAAGCACATTTAGTGGAATGCTTATTTGAATTCCTTCCATGTTGACAAAATAAACACGTTTATTTGGTAAATTTCTGGACAATAGTGTATTTGTATTATTTTGTTTAGAACATTGCGGGACACTTGTTCTTGAATATTTTTGACAAGATTTCTTGCTGATGGTCCATGTGGCAAAACTTTTCTGCGCAAAATATGCTCGTTTATTAGCTGATCTGCAAGTTCTACTAAATAAAGCCTGCGTCTGAAGTTTTTGCTGAAATTCCAGGCAGGATTCATATCAGTCCATATGACGTAGGAATTATATTCTGATACATCTATCATATTTGAAAATAACGCAACAGGCCATCGCTTAGTCATGTGCTTACATGTGTAATTAGCAACTAGTTGGTCAAGCGCATCAACTCCAGCTTTTGTTTGGTTGTAATGATGTATTATTTCAGGTTTTTTTCATCATATCTTACATCGGCTGAATGATGAAAAGAACTTAAGTCAAGAAAGAATTTTTTTTTGGAATATAGGATGCTATAGTTATATCATTTGAAAACAAAAAATTAGAGTGCAATACAGGCCTTTTTTATATCCAGAATTTTTGACGGCAAAAAAGTTTTATTTTTAGGGTCAGTGCCAACTAATGTAATATTCCGACAAAGAAAGTTCAATGGCAAGATTGTATGTAGTAAAAAAATTATCACATGTAATTGTGCATCCCTTTGGGAGAGGGTCTGATAATGTTAGAACCACTCTCAAACCTAAATTAAAAATACGGAAATATAACAAATATAATACGATGTACAAAACTCTCATCTTGTTTTTTCTGACTGTGTATTTTTTGCTCTGCCTGTGTACACTTCCATATTCCAGGTATATTTAGTTGTGCAATCGCAAAGTGCCCAAATTTTTATTCCATATCTGGCGGGCTTTGATGGAATGTATTGCCTAAAACTGCACCGACCTCGAAATGGAACCAATTGTTCATCTACAGTAACATTTTCATGAGGATTGTAAAGAACTTTGAGCTGATTACTCCACTTATCCCAACCGTTTCTTATCGGTGCTAGTTTGTCACGAAGTCTTCTTTCTTCTCTATCTTCAGAGCTATACCGTAGACACTTTGATATGCTCGCAAATCGCTTGAGACTCATTGTTGTTCGAAGAACAGGCCTTCCGTTTTTTCATTCCACAAGCTAATGAGATTTACTCTATGAGATTTATAAACCCCTGCCATTATTTGTAATCCAATATGACTGTAATCCAATTTGACTGAAAAAATTATTGATCGATGATTCTGAATGTTAAACTTGTAATATCGCATGTTGAGTCATATTGACGCAAAGGATAGTAAATGTGTGTAAATCGTGTTTTGACATGTGGAGGGGGGAGGAAAAATTTAAATTTTATTGTTTTCTTTTAAAAGCATAGTTTTTGTGCCTGTGACGGATAAATTAAAGTTTCACATTCATATCTTATAATTAAAGAGAAAAAATTTGCGTTTGAAAATCAAAATTGGGTCAAATTGACCCAAGGAGTGCAGAAGGGTTAAAACTATACGTGCTTTAAACGATTTTATAGTGCTAATTCTCTCTTCAAATACATGTTTGTATTTTTCACAGAGTTGATTACATTTTCCATATCATAATCTCTAAGTTTGTGATTTGAACAATTGTAAAACCAAATTATTCAGAATGGTCTGTTCCAAACAGGTTGTCACCAACTTCGACATCGGTAACAACTAATGGTACTAGTTTCGCCTTTTTTGTTATTATTTTTTTGTTTTTTTTTTTTTGTTATTATTTGACCAAGAATGTGTAAATGAGTATGACCGTAAGCAAAAAGTGATATTTTGTAGTTTTCCAATTTAGGTTTTTCCAACATTTATTTTTCATTTTCTTTTTATTTTCAATAAAATACAGCAGCTTTGTGCCTTTTCTATTACACTGATGACAAACAACAATAACAAATCGGCAGTTCTCCCTTTTATGATATATCCCGCAACCAGTACATGACTTATATTCTTTTCTTTTATTATTCCTTGGTATTCCTTGTTTATGTACGAAATTTAAAACCCCTCTGGACTCTCTTCTTTATTTTCTTTTATCAATTGTACGCTTTTCCTTGTCGCTTCGTATGATTCTGCAATCAGTAAAACTACAGTTTTTGTATAGCAGAGATGCGTAAGGGATCGTGTGGAGTATGTATAATTATCATGTCACGTATCATCTCGTCGGTATACTCCTTAGCGCATCTGCTTAAACTACAAATTGCAGTTCCGAGTAATTCCACGCAGCTCAGCTACCTCTCTATATGTTTGATTTGGTTTCATGACTAACTTATGGAATTAGTATCGTGCAGTATGTACTTTTAGAAAAAAATGTTCCGTTAACTTTTCTTTTAAAACCGAAAGTCCATACCATGCGTTTTGCATTACATGCGTATACCGAAAAAGTAGAATCAGTGTAGTCGATTGTGACAAGTTACACAAGAAAAAGCATAGATTGCATAGACGCATAGAAAGTAGGATTACTTTCTACTTTTCTATGCGACTAATGCAGTGTTGGAAAATGTCAGCAGTTTTTTAAACTTGGCATGCCAAATTATATACTATTGTGAGTGGTTTCTATAAATATGTTTAAATAGTGCATTACTATTGTCGCATTTTTCTTTTTGCATTACAAAAATATTAATAAAAACATATTTTATAATAAAGTTTATTACTAATTTAAGAGACAAATACATTAAAATACAGTTTTTAACACATTTCTTTCATGAACAAAATATGTATATGATGATTGTTTATACATATATGTATATACGATTGTTTTTATGTACTGAGTGCCTGTCATCTATTTTAAATTTATTAATTTGTAAACAAGAAAAATGAAGGATAAAATAAATGAAAACACTCGTCTTGTGTTATTTTGAGGATTTTCGTAGGCCTTAACAGCACAATACAATGTAATTTTTGTGTAAAACTATTAATAAATAATAAAAACAACTAATAACAATTTTTAATTTTTCCTTTCAAGAAATTAAAAAATATTGGCAACTTTCAGCAAGAAAATTTTTTTATGAGCAGTACGTCTTATTTTGATCTTATTATATTTAGCTTCTTAATTAACTCTTGCTCAAGAAACTCATTGTGACCAAAATTCACCCACATTTCGATTAATATTTAAATATTTAAGAATCTTTAAACTTTTCATTGAAGAAATTAAAAAATATTCCAAATTTTCCCCTTTTTAACACAAAATAAATGTTTGTTTACATTTAATTTTTCTTCTTCCTTATCTGCCAGTTTTCACTCTGTTGCTTCTAACACATTTGCCTCGCAAAACTTATAACATTTTTTTTCTCCCTCTAAATTGGCCTGTCCTTTTATGTTATGAGCGTTTTTCAAATGTCAAAATATCACATATGTAAACTCATAAATTTGTAATTAATGTCATAAATTCTTTAAAATTACAATTTGATTTTCTCTTTTTTCCAAAAATGTTCTTGTTCGCTTGTTTGTTGTTTACCACAACAGCTGATCAAAACAAAAAACAAGTGGCATAAACGCATTGTGTGTAACTTGCAATAAAATCGGCAAGATTCGAATGTAAGGCAAGGCGCATGAAAAGGATGGTATGGACTTTCGGCTTAACTCATCATAAGTTTTAGTTACGCACACTAACACAAACAGCTTGCGAAGCACCCGAAACAGCCTCCATCCATTGTTTCTGTTCCTTAAGCATCTTAGTCGTCGAGTATTTCAAGAGACTGTTTATTTCAGAGTCAAATAAAAATAATTCCAATTCAAATGTCAATATAATAATGACAACTAATTTCACGAATGCTAAGTCTCATTTATAACAGATAGATTTAAAAAAAGAGAAAGAATGGAACCCCTAAAACTTTTTTATTGCTGGATGTCAAGAAAACCACAGAGCAATATCGTTCGTTTTCCAAAGCATCAGTTATCCCATTCATCATGTTCTGCAATACTAGGGTTTCTTGTTTATGCCGAAAACCGAATTGGTGATCCGGAATAATATTTCGCCTCTCTAGAACTGGCAGCAGACTTTGAAGAAATATTTTTTCAAATATTTTTGAAAATATTCCAAGTAGACTTATAGCTTTGTACGATGATGACATTTTCTCGGGTTTGTTAGGCTTAGGAATCATAATTATTTCGGCACATTTTCATGCGACGGAGAGTGGTCCAGTCTCAAATTTGAATTCTAGATCATAATTAAGAATATTATACTTTTTTGAGTTAATTTTTGGACATACAATATACGAAACAGTAATCAGGCCATATCCGGGATTCAAAATTTTTGTTTAGACATGGTTAATCCAAAAATTGTCGTCGCCGTAGTCTAGTAGGTAGTGTGTTGGCTTATTAGACGTAAAGACAGGGTTCGAGCCCCAGGCCAGACATAAAAACAAAATGCAAAAAGTATTTCATCGGCGACTTCCTCTCAGCAGATTTCTGGCAAAAACTCTGAGAGTAAATAAAATTGCCATGAAAAGTTTCTCAAAAATCTCTCGTTCGGAGTCGACTTTAAACTATAGGTCCCACCACTCATGCATAAAATTAACACACACAACATAAGTGGTGTGAGAAACTAGGTCGTAATACTGACTGAAGGGTTGTAATGACCAATTATGTATGTGTATATAATCTAAAAATGCAATAACTTCATCATGTTCTGCAATACTATTGAGTGTATGAGGTCAAAAAATATTAAATAGGTGAAGAGCAAAAGCTTCTGATATGTTTTAATATGTTTTCCGCCAACTGTTTTCAGTATTTTTTATTGTTGTATTTCGTTTAGTTGATCTTTGTCGAAGAAATATTTTTTCATATTTCGATGTCTGACCTGGGGTTTGAACCGTGGCTTTACGTCTAATAAGCCAACACACTACCTGCTAGACTACGGCGACTTCAATATCTGGATCGTTAGCGTTAATTAAGTCTTAGTCTCTATGCTTTCGTGTGACCGAATTGTTGGCATTTACAACACTGAATAATGTCATTATTCTTTAAGGGTGGTTCTATGTTGACCACTGCATTGAAAAAAAATTTGACATTACATACATATGACTTTGTTGTTACTACTTGGCTCTAAAATAACGAAAGTGGATTTTTCGTAACTCTATGTCCAAATTTTTCTAATTCCTTTTTAAATTATTCGATTTTCGCCGAAAAGTATAAATTTTTAACAACTACTCTGTAAGCTCCTTTTGTTTTAGCTGGTAAGTATGAAATTTTATATTTTTATAATCAAGGTGTTTGACTATTTTTCTATAGGAATCAACTGACTCTAACATTAAACGGACTTGGTCTTGTAAAATCGTCTGATTTGATTACTTTAAAAAATGATCTACCACACTTCTAATATCTGCAACATCGGTACGAATATTTAGGCACAATTGTTAAATCAGTAAATGCTATCAAAAATAGGTAAGAGCAATTGGCAGAGGCTAACTGTCACAATAGATACATGGAATTTATTGCAATGGGAAGGAGTTATATCTCAAACCATATAAAACAGGATACACTATAGTCCAAAAATCGCGTCTTAACAGATTTGGATTTGAATAAATATAGGAATAGTTAAAACATTTTATTTTAATTATAATAAAAACAAAAGTTCAATACATTTCATAGCGGTCATTCGTGTTTAAAATTTCTATAAAACAAATATAATTTGAAATGAAACAACAAAAAATCTTGTTTTTTTTTCGTTTTTGTATTTTACATTCATACAAATTTATACGTATCTACGTATGTAGGTAGGTAGGATTACATGAGTTAAAATGTTCCTTATTGGAAACACTTAAAAAAAAGAATTTTTATTTTCTTTTTCTTTTTATTTATCATTTAGTTGGGACGTAATAGCAACGAGGTAATTAAAAATGAATTCATTACTAAAGTTTACAATGAAATTAATTGACTTATATACTAATTACTTATTACAATACCAAAAGTGGCGTGATCCAATTCTTCGGAAATTTGGCTACTTGTGCTACAACGCCAATAGTGACATGATCCAATTCCTTGCAAATTTGTCTGCTTGTAGAGAAAGTACATTTTAAGTATTTTATTACAATTTGACTCCACGTGCCGGAAGTTGTGGGTGCTTGCGTAGCTATTAAAGCATTGTTTACGGGAAAGAAATGATTGCTCGGCACTTTTGCTTTTGTGGGAAAATTATTTTAACAGCGTGTAAATCTTTGTGGTGTGAAACTCGTTCCCTCTTAAATCGATTGCCCTTAATCATATTACTTATAAGACAGGCTCGAAAAGCTTTTGTGGGTTGGTTCTGAATTTATTTCAATAGGCAAAGAGATTGTGGGCGGCTGTGTTGTAATGATCTCCATTCGTTTTTCCTCCAAGGCTTGTATAGTATAATATTGATGCAAATAATGGCTGTTTCGCACTGATTGATAATGTCCCAAATGTTGCAGTGAAAGTAGAGTATCAATTTTTTTGGTATTTTTGATGTGTAATTCTTTCAAAGATTCTAATGATAGTAGGTCTACATGGTGTTTATTAAGTGAACTCGGTTAGAGAATGGCTGGTGTAGCTTCTAAAGGAATAACCTCAAAATTACTGTAGGTTTTCCTGTTTACTTAATTTGTAGAGTTATGAAAATTAATAAGATGAGTTCCGGTTAAATTTATAATTTCTGAATTTATTTCAACACTTCCATTGCAGTTATTTAGGAGAACTCCTGGCTTTACTTCCTCCACTCGGTGTATATGATGTCCATTTTTGGTATTGCAGATATAGTTAAAACTATTTAAAATTCTTACAATACAATATGAAATAAATATTATCTTTAAATTTTAATATTTCTTAGTTACAATACTTTCTCTTTTAATAACAGGTTTAAGAGCTAATTTTTGATAGGTTTCTTGTGATGTTAGTGGAATTTTAATCATATATACAATTGTCATTGCCTTACTTAGTACATTTACAGTGAACGCCATAAATGAGTCAACACCCACTATAATTTTAAATTTTCTATTATATTCTTAAGTATAAAAAAAGTTCCTTTATCATGAATTGTTCTTTTTGGTTAATATATATACATTTTATAAGTTATATACATTTTATAAGTAATAGATAAACATTTTTATTTTTGGAAATTTATTCGACTATTCTCATTTACTTTTCTCGCTATCCTAAGAAAATGAATTATTTCAGTGGTGTTCACTCTCTTTTGACGCTCACTGTACATCTGATATTTTTAATGCTACTTCGGCTTTTTCAAATACTAGTTTTTCATTGCTTAATTCCTCTATAGCTAGTTTTATTTCTTTTTCATAATTATACTGAATCTATGATATTCTTTTCAATCCATTGCATGGCATATCTAATATTAATAAGTTCTTCCTTAACTAATCTAATTTTGTTTTGTATATTTATAATTGTTTCTTGTATACTATTATAATCCTTTTTTATACTATTTAAAACTTTCTCTGCCATGAGAGTTAAATTATTCATTCTTTCATTAAAAAGATTATCGATCACTACCTGATCGTTACTGTTGTCGTTTAATCTTAGTAAATTTCTATTTATTATTTCTAAATCTTCATGATCTGGTGACCCTGCGATATACTTCCATAATGTTCCTATGGCAATTATCGGTCTTTTTAATTGTATATAAATAAAATAAAAAATAAAATGTCTGGAATGTGTTAAAGCCTGTAATATGTCCATAGTTTGCTGAATTTCCTGCTTTAGAATTGGGGAAAGGAAATGAGCGTTAGGAATGTACGTGTTAGTATAATTGTAAGTATCCATTAGAAAATGCTCGTATCTATCAAGTTTGGTTAAATGAATTAGTCTGAAGGTTCCGTCCCGAATTTTTGCTTGTCCGTCATTGATTGTGACTGCCTGTGCTGTACTATAATCGAATATAAGTATTTCAGTTGCATGTCCTTGTGTCAAAAATGTCAGTATAGTCATTAACCCATTAATTCTATTCGATCTGATTTAGTTACGATCGTTGTTGTGTTATTTATCTTGACTACCTCTTTCTTAAATCTAGGGGTTAATTTTGTTCCTAAACGTGGGTCGATTCTTACGTACACAATGTCTTCTGGGTCATATGTCCTTGGCTCTTTTCTCTTTCGTATTCCTTTAAGTCTTTCAATATTTTCTTGCGGTACTAACGGTTCTACCAATAATATTTCTAATGGTCTTTTGCCAGTGGTAGAATGTAGAATGAGTAATTATATTCATAAATTGATCGGTCTAGAAGTTCCTCAAACGTGTTATGTGTTCGTTTTCTTTTTAAACATCTCATAACTTCTGATAGTGCGGAATCTTTCTCTTTGTCCATTAACTGAGTTTTTGTAAGGTGGAGATTTAAATATTCGAATACCCAATTGGTCTTTTATCATAAATACTATTGATGCACAATTTAGCGACTTTTCATTGTCTACGACAATAGCATGTCGGCATAGTGCATGGTTAAGCACTTTGATATTGCAGACCAATCGATCGGCGTGTTATAGGATTCAAACGCTACATCTGCGTTCGCTATTATTATAGGGTTCCCTTTTGGGTTTCATAAATGGATAATACGTCTCCTCTTTTTTACAGGAACTGAACTCTCCTGGCTGTCCTGAAATTTCTTGAAGACAGTTAATAACGTCAGGGATTTCGTCTAAGTCTTTAAGGTCATTCCTAAGTCTTTCTTCAATTATTTGGTCCGTTAAACTACAAAAATTAGTGCTTGGGTTTAAGGCAGCTTGTACAATTTGTGGACATTGTCGGTTCAAGATTTCCGTTGCTATATTAGTTATTAGGGAGGTTAGATCATTCATATTTAATTGTACGTTTTAGTTAGTAGATGAGGCAGCAGGTCTCACCAGATTACTAGTATTCGAAATTTTTATTAAAAACTTTTGTATATTCAAAATAGTTTAGGATAATATAATTTAATTACAGGAAATTTTATACTTCTAAACTTCTTCGAAAATTTTCTATAGCCTCTAAATCGTATAAATTCCTATAGGTTTTAATATCCTGATTATATATTTTAACTTTAAATATATACCTTATTTTATAGCTCTTGTAGTCCTCTATGGCTTCCGGTGTTATCTTCTCTCCAGGTGCTGTAGCGTCTTCCACTATTGGAAATATCCCAAACGATGATATTCCTGTATTTGTTTTGCTTTCAGGCTGCACGTCTTCAGGTAGCATTTGTCAGATTTAGGTTATTGTATTTCTTTTTGCTAATGTAGGTACGTGCGTTATACCTTCCTTTTTGCCTTGGATACTAAGGTGCCATCCATTAGATTTATAGGTAGGATATCATATAAGGATCACTTCAAAGATTGCCTTTTTTCCGGACCTTGTTTGTGTTTTTTTATATTATATTTATTTTTAAGATCACTTTTTATTTTAAGGATCAATTGTTTTTATTTTTAAGAGTTACTTTGAACATCACTTTTTCCTTTATTAAATTTTAATGGATAATTATTTCGGCACTAGTTCACCTCTAGCCAGTTTTTATGAAGATTTTAATTGCCTTTTTCACTAGTAGTATGTTTTTGTACCTTCTAGGGCACTTTTTTCATACAAATTTGGGATTATGCATAGCTGGGAGTTATGAATTGAATTGTGAAATGAATTGTGTGCGTTCGTCTATAGGTTTGTAACATGTATTATAAAAATGTATTACCTTTTAATGTGTGTGCGTGTGTGTGTGTGTGTGTGTGTGTGTGAGACATTTTTAAAGTGTGTAGGTTCGTCTCGAGTCTGAGTTCATGATTCCGATGATCCGCGAGTTCGTGATGTAGGGTACAGTAAACTTATGTTGTGGACTTGTGCAATGTTATGCTTTTGTTCATCTTCCTTTTTTTTTGCTGTAAACAATAACAGCGCTTTGTTATAAACAATAACAAAACAACAACAAACAGCGAGGCTTCTTATGATTTCTTATTCTTATAGGCCATTTACACTACAGCGAAATCTAGTACTTATGAGATTTCGAGCCAAATCTAGTTGATTTTAACTAGATTTCCCATACAAAACAAAATCTACTTATTTAGTAGATTTCGGCAAAATCTACTTAAAATCTAGTAAAAATAGAAATGCAACTATGTGTTTTGCCAAATAGTACTTAAAAATACAACGCTGAGCAGGAAAAAAAATGACATTTCAATTTAACCCTAATCAAGTCAACATGTGCCTCTCCGACACATATTTCACTTGGTTGTTGTAACTTCCTTAAATATAGGTTCTAGTTCTTACTGCTTCTTGAATTCCTACTTTCAGTTGTTTTATTTAGAATTTACAAATTTCAAGTAGTAATAAATTAATTTCTTTTTATTTTTTATTTTGTTTCAATCAAAAATGTTCTTAATCATGTCAAAATGTGTCTATGAGGCACATATGGGAACGCTAACTATTACTTCTATTGTTGGTGAACAACAAAATAAAATATAATAATGAGTTATAATGAGGTATAATGAGTTACGAAGAGTTCTGGCACCCATGATTTGCCGTAGTCTTCTAAAATTAAATAAAAATAATTTGTCCAATGTTCGGTCCATACAACACGGGGATGAATTCTCAAACCAGCCAAGGCAGACATATATGCGACGTAGATGTTATATGTGCCCACCGCATTTACCGCAAAAATACTTGCAACGAGCATTGTTCAAAAGTTCTAGTTTGCTTAAAATGCGAAAATAAATAAATAATATTTCATTTATGTAACTGAGAAGAAAAAATTTAATAAAATAAAAATAAGTTAACAAAATTAATACGTAAATTCTTTGTATGTGCCTCTGAGACACATTTTGACTGGATTTGTAAAAAATTTTCCTGACTTGATTAGGGTTAAACTAAAATATTATTATTTTCTTTCAAATTTCAGTCAGCTGTTTTTGTTATTAAAATGAAATCTTGCTACTGTCAAATAAATACAGTGTAAACGATGTAGATTTTGAGCAAGATTTGAAATCTAATCTACTAGATTTCGCTGTAGTGTAAATGGCCTATTAAGCATAAGTTCAATAAGAATATTTTTTAATGTAAACAAATTTTAAAACGCTTGACTCATATTATAGTTTTTAATGTAAACAAATAAAGAATTTTGGATGTGGTTTCATTTAATAAATTTTTTTTGTATGAATTAATGCGATATATATCCGTTATGTTATTTAATGCGATATATTTCCCTACTGTGTGTGTGTGTTTTTTTCTTGTGGACCCATTTTATGATAGTCGGATGTAAGAGAATACATTTTTGTTACAACAATAACAGTGCTTTGTTATAAACAATAACATCGCGGGTCATTATGATTTCTTATAAATAGAAACATGATTGTGCATGTTCATTTTATTTGTATTACTTTGCAAACGAATGATTGGACGGACAGAATGAGTGTGTGCACGTGCATAAGATCAATAAGATTATTTTTTTAATGTATACAAATACAGAATTTTAGATGTGGTTTTGTTTAATTAATTTTGTTTTTGTATGATTTAATGCGATATATTTCCGTAATGTGAGTTTTCTTTCTTGTAGACAAATGTGGGATAACGACATATTGTTGCTGTAAACAATAGCAGCGCTTTGTTATAAATAATAGCAGCGCGACTTCTTATCATTTCTTACTCTTAAGCATAAGATCAGTAAGAATATTTTTTTTTAATGTAAACAAATTTTAAAACGCTTACTCAAGAATTGTGCAGCTGTGCGCAGATTTACATCGTATACCTAAATAGAAACATGATTCTGCATGTTCTTTTTATTTGTATTAATATGAGTATATATGAGTGTGTGCACGTTCCCTCATCTACATCCCAGAGTATAAATAGACTTGTTTTAAGGATTTAGAAGTCATTTCTGTGCTAGAACTCGTTACAGTTGTATTTACAAATTCAATATTAAAAAAATGGCTGGTTTTATTTGTGAAGTTTGTCAAAAAGTATTCACTCTGAATATAAATTTAAGAAAACATCAAAGATTGTATCATGATGGACCATCCACATCATTTAAATGCATACCTTGCAATAGGTATTTCTCAAACCAACTGAATTATCAAAAACACATCTTACAACATTCAAAGATTGGAGATGGAGGAGAAACATTTGATACAGTTAATTGTACGCACTGCAATCAACATATTCCAAAGACAAATTGGCGCTATCATATTCGAACAAATGCTCACAAACTTAATTGTGCTAACAAAATCCGAAATGATGATAACGGTGTTTATATTGATGACGATGAAGTAAAATGCGTTAGGTCAGTGTTTAATAATCGCATCATTACATATTTGATTGCAAATAATAAGGAAACGAATTTAATACCTGAGAACTTTTTATCGGAAATTAAATTCAAAGTGGTTAACCTGTTAAGTAATATGAATCGAAAACATGATAATATAAAATTCAATCTGGAGATATTTGGTTAAAGAAGAGGAGGATTTATGTTACATCGAAGTGAAATCACATCAGACTAAAATGATTATAATTAATCTCTCATCATCAACTACAGGTGATCTCCTCAATATTTACAAAACACAATGTGATATTATTATTAAAAATTGAGTGAATTCCAGGAACGTGATAGCGGATGGACATTAATACAAATATTACGGATAGAAATTAATATAAATAAATATCAGTGTCTAAAAGGTTCGCAGTATATCCCTCTACCAACCCCAATACAAAAGAAACATGCATGCATCAATGTACAAAACTATGATCAATATTGTTTCAAGTGGGCTGTTATATCAGTATTGTATCCTGTTAATTACAGTTCTAAAAGAACCACATCATATAAAATTAATAACATTAGTGATGCTATTATTACGTTAGAAAATGGTATTGTTTTAAATTTTGAATATTTGATTTTTCCGCTACCAACGAATAGAATTAAAGATTTTGAAATGAGAAATCCCGATATTAGCGTGAACGTGTTGAGGTTGAATGATAACAATGATATAGTCGGACCGTACTATTCCAGTATAAATGAAAAAGCTATGCACGTTAATTTGTTATTACTAGAAGATGGTGAGAGATTCCATTACGTATGGATTAAAAATATTTCAAGGTAAATCAATAATAATTTTATGTTAAAAAAATGATATTAATATAAAATTCCTTCACTTTCCATTTAATTACAGATTAATTAAAAGTCAATTAACAAAACACCATCGACAAGTTTATATACATATGTAACACTTGTTTAATACATTTTCATAGTGAAACGGTGCTGATCAAACACAAAGATGAGTGCAACAAAATTGTAACCAGACTACCCTCTGTAGACAATAATATCGTAAGTTTTAAAAATTTCAAAAAGCAAATGGATGTACTTTTTGTAGTCGACGCTGATTTTGAGTGTATTCTAGAGGCAATTAATATTCAAAATTCAGCGAATGCTAAGTCAATACAAAAACATATTCCCTTCGCTTATAGTTATTACATCAAATGTTCATTTAACAGTAGGTTAGATAAATTTAACATGTACAGTGGTGATGATGCACCAAAACATTTCTTCTTAAATTTAGTTAAAGATTGTACAGATTTATATGTGAATTACTTAAGTATCGTGAAACCAATGAATACCTTAACACCTTCTCAACAGATTAGACAGAAAGAGGATACAATTTGTCACATTTGCAAAAAAAAATTATCTCATGTAGATCGATTAGCCGATCATTGTCACTTAACAGGTGCATATAGAGGACCGGCACATAACAAATGTAATTTAGAGTATCAAATATCAAAATTTATTCCTATATCCCTTCAAAATCTTTCATCATATGATTGTCATTTGTTCGTAAGAGAACTCTCTTCTGTTGAAGGTGATATAAATGTAATTCCCTTAAACAAAGGACTATATGTATCTATATCGAAAAAGATTAATATAGATGAAAAAAATACTACTGAACTACGTTTTCTAGATTCTTGTCGGTTTATGCCATCAAGTTTGGAAAAACTAGTGGGATATTTGTCAGATAACATTAAAATCAATCTATCAAACTCCCAATGAATTTAGTTTAATGAAACGTAAAGGTGTCTTTCCATATGACTATCTAGATTCAGTCAACCGTCTTGAAGAAACAGTACTATCACCCCGATCATGTTTCTTTAATAAACTTACTAATGAGTCGTGTAGCGTAGATGATTACGAACACGCTGAAAAAGTTTGGAATACATTCAAATGTAAGAAACTTTTAGATTATCTTCTATTATATTTAAAAGTTGATGTCCTATTGCTTTGTGATGTATTTGAAAATTTTCGTAAGGTTTGTAAAAACATTTACAATTTAGACCCCTGTCAATATTATACCACACCCGGTTTATCCTGGGATGCAATGATGAAAACAACTGAAATTGAGTTGGAATTATTGACAGATATCAACATGTACAATTTCGTTGTGCGGGGTATTAGGGGAGGTATTGTTCAATGCAGTAAGTGACATGTGACAGCTAATAATAAATACGTTACTGATTATGATTCAACAAAAGAGTCAAATTATCTAATGTATTTAGATGTAAATAATTTATATGGTTATGCAATGTCTCAATATCTCCCCTATAAAAATTTTAAATGGCTTGACAACTGTAACGACTTCAATGTAACTACTGTAGAAAAAGATTCAGAATTTGGTTATATTTTAGAAGTGGATTTGGAATATCCAACTGTATTGCACGATCACCATAGTGATTTTCCATTCTGTGCTGAAAATAAGAAAATTGAGAATATGAAACATAGAAAATTAATAACAGACTTAAATGACAAAAAGAATTACATAATACATTACCGCAATCTTCAGCAATGCATTCAACATGATTTAATTTTGAAGAAAATTCATAGAATTCTGCAATTTAATCAATCGAATTGGTTAAAAAAATATATTGATGTAAATAACCATCATAGAACATTGGCTAAAAACATATTTGAACAAAACTTTTTCAAATTACTCAATAATGCTGTCTATGGTAAGACTATGGAAAATGTCGATAAGAGAAAAGACATCAAAATAGTAATGGGATGGGAAAATAGAAGAAAACGATTAGGAGCCAGATCACTAATTGCGAAAACAAATTTCCATAGTTGTATTGAAATTACTGAAGAAATGGTTGCCGTTGAAATGAGTAGAGTGAAAACGGAATATAATAAACCCATTTATATTGGTTTTTCAGTTCTAGAATTATCAAAATGGAAAATGTATAATTTTCATTATGATTATATGAAGACAAAATATCTTGATAATATTAATCTCTGTTATATGGATACCGATTCATTTATATATGATGTGAAAACAAATGATATATATGATGATATTAGAAATGATATTCCAACACACTTCGATACATCTGCTTATTCAAATGAAAATGTTTATAATTTCCCCTTGATGAATAAAAAAGTATTGGGAATGATGAAAGATGAATGTAATGGAAAAGTTATTAGGGAATTCATTGGTTTACGAGCTAAAATGTATTCCGTCAAAATAGATAGAGTAGACAAAGAAATAAAAAAAATAAAGGCGTTAAAAATAGTGTAACAGCTAGACTAAGTATTAATGATTTTAGAAAATGTCTACTAGAGAAAAAGCTGTATCATGATTCTATGTACGTGTTTAGATCTAAGATTCATCAAGTATATACACAATATATAAGGAAATTAACTTTAAGTTATTTAGACGATAAGAGATTTATATGTGAAAATAATGTTGACACTTACGCCTGGGGACATTATAAAATAAATTCTCTATCAACATCATCATCAAATTTAAATTTATATGGAGAATTTATGCAAGTTGATGATGATGAAATGTTTTTAATGTAAATATATAGATTAACTAGTTACAAGAACGTAAGTGTAAAAAATAAGAAAAAATTTAAATCGAACTATTTACCTACATACACATTTGTTTGTGTATATAATAAAAATAGAAATAAAAAATCGTTTATCTGTTGTTTTATTTCAAATTTTGGTTCAGTTTAATATTTTTTAACATTTCCTTTAGAACAGCTCTTGTTTTTACAAGGTCTTCTAACATTTTAGTATGGTAATTTTTAGGGGTTGTGATAATTTTTTCATATTAATTTTGATCTGCTTTGTATCTGTTCCCGATCTGCTTTATATCTGGACACGATCTGCTTCGTATCTGGTCACGATCTGCTTTGTATCTGCTCACGATCTGCTTCGCACCTGCTCACGATCTGCTTTATGTCTGGTCACGATCTGCTTTGCATCTGCTCACGATCTGATTTATTCCTGATCATGATCTGCTTGATGTCTTATGTCAATATCTTTTGAATTTGGGTACGCTGTATCGTGCTTTCTACAAGCTGCATCCAATAAATTTATTTCTTTGTCTCCTCTTGCTAATCCTTTTTGAAGTTTTGTATCAGGTTTACAAAACTGATAACCAGGTAGATGTAATTCAACAGGTAATTTGTTTATTAAATTGTTTACAAAACATCTTCCAATCTTACACTAATTAGGTTTATTTCTTTGGTTTTTAATGTAGTTTATGACCATTTTTTTCGTTATTTTCATACCTCTTCGTATGAAACACTGAAACAGTGGCTAGCTAGTTATACCAGCTATACCAGCTATACCAGCTACATTAGCTATACTAGCTATACCAGCTATACCTTCTGCACCAGCTATACCAGCTGTACCAGCTATGCCTGCTGTACATGCTGTACCAGCTATACCTGCTGTACTAGCTACAGCTATACAGCCCTACCAACTACAGCTATACAGCTATATTAGCTATACTAGCTAACGTATTTATTATTAGCTGTCACATGTCGCTTACTGCATTGAACAATACCTCCCCTAATACCCCGCACAACGAAATTGTACATGTTGATATCTGTCAATAATTCCAACTCAATTTCAGTTGTTTTCAACATTGCATCCCAGGATAAACCGGGTGTGGTATAATATTGACAGGGGTCTAAATTGTAAATGTTTTTACAAACCTTACGAAAATTTTCAAATACATCACAAAGCAATAGGACATCAACTTTTAAATATAATAGAAGATAATCTAAAAGTTTCTTACATTTGAATGTATTCCAAACTTTTTCAGCGTGTTCGTAATCATCTACGCTACACGACTCATTAGTAAGTTTATTAAAGAAACATGATCGGGGTAGTAGTCCTGTTTCTTCAAGACGATTGACTGAATCTAGAGTTTGATAGATTGATTTTAATGTTAACAGATCATTATCTGACGAATATCCCGCTAGTTTTTCAAACTTGATGGCATAAACCGACAAGAATCTAGAAAACGTAGTTCAATAGTATTTTTTTCTTCTATATTAATCTTTTTTGATATAGATACATATAGTTCTTTGTTTAAGGGAATTACATTTATATCACCTTCAATAGAAGAGCGTTCTCTTACGAACAAATGACAATCATATGATGAAATATTATGAAAAAATATAGGAATAAATTTTGATATTTGATACTCTAAATTACATTTGTTATGTGCCGGTCCTCTATATGCACCTGTTAAGTGACAATGATCGGCTAATAGATCTACATGAGATAAATTTTTTTTGCAAATGTGACAAATTGTATCCTCTTTCTGTCTAATCTGTTGAGAAGGTGTTAAGGTATTCATTGGTTTCACGATACTTAAGTAATTCACATATAAATCTGTACAATCTTTAACTAAATTTAAGAAGAAATGTTTTGATGCATCATCACCACTGTACATGTTAAATTTATCTAACCTACTGTTAAATGAACATTTGATGTAATAACTATAAGCGAAGGGAATATGTTTTTGTATTGACTTAACATTCGCTGAATTTTGAATATTAATTGCCTCTAGAATACACTCAAAATCAGCGTCGACTACAAAAAGTACATCCATTTGCTTTTTGAAATTTTTAAAACTTACGATATTATTGTCTACAGAGGGTAGTCTGGTTACAATTTTGTTGCACTCATCTTTGTGTTTGATCAACACCGTTTCACTATGAAAATGTATTAAACAAGTGTTACATATGTATATAAACTTGTCGACGGTGTTTTGTTAATTGACTTTTAATTAATCTGTAATTAAATGGAAAGTGAAGGAATTTTATATTAATATCATTTTTTTTAACATAAAATTATTATTGATTTACCTTGAAATATTTTTAATCCATACGTAATGGAATCTCTCACCATCTTCTAGTAATAACAAATTACCGTGCATAGCTTTTTCATTTATACTGGAATAGTACGGTCCGACTATATCATTGTTATCATTCAACCTCAACACGTTCACGCTAATATCGGGATTTCGCATTTCATTTTATATTAATTTCTATCCGTAATATTTGTATTAATGTCCATCCGCTATCACGTTCCTGGAATTCACTCATTTTTTAATAATAACATCACATTGTGTTTTGTAAATATTGAGGAGATCATCTGTAGTTGATGATGAGAGATTAATTATAATCATTTTAGTCTGATGTGATTTCACTTCGATGTAACATAAATCCTCCTCTTCTTTAACCAGCATGTATTCACAAAATATCTCCAGATTGAATTTTATATTATCATGTTTTCGAATCATATTACTTAACAGGTTAACCACTTTGAATTTAATTTCCGATAAAAAGTTCTCAGGTATTAAATTCGTTTCCTTATTATTTGCAATCAAATATGTAATGATGCGATTATTAAACACTGATCTAACGCATTTTACTTCATCGTCATCAATATAAACACCGTTATCATCATTTCGGATTTTGTTAGCACAATTAAGTTTGTGAGCATTTGTTCGAATATGATAGCGCCAATTTGTCTTTGGAATATGTTGATTGCACTCCGTACAATTAACTGTATCAAATGTTTCTCCTCCATCTCCAATCTTTGAATGTTGTAAGATGTGTTTTTGATAATTTAGTTGGTTTGAGAAATACCTATTGCAAGGTATGCATTTAAATGATGTGGATGGTCCATCATGATACAATCTTTGATGTTTTCTTAAATTTATATTCAGAGTGAATACTTTTTGACAAACTTCACAAATAAAACCAGCCATTTTTTTAATATTGAATTTGTAAATACAACTGTAACGAGTTCTAGCACAGAAATGACTTCTAAATTCTTAAAACAAGTCTATTTATACTCTGGGATGTAGATGAGGGAACGTGCACACACTCATATATACTCATATTAATACAAATAAAAAGAACATGCAGAATCATGTTTCTATTTAGGTATACGATGTAAACCTGCGCACAGCTGCACAATTCTTGAGTCAGCGTTTTAAAATTTGTTTACATTAAAACAAAATATTCTTACTGATCTTATGCTTAAGAGTAAGAAATTATAAGAAGTCGCGCTGCTATTATTTATAACAAAGCGCTGCTATTGTTTACAGCAACAATATGTCGTTATCCCACATTTGTCTACAAGAAAGAAAACTCACATAACGGAAATATATCGCATTAAATCATACAAAAACAAAATTAATTAAACAAAACCACATCTAAAATTCTTTATTTGTATACATTAAAAAAATAATCTTATTGATCTTATGCACGTGCACACACTCATTCTGTCCGTCCAATCATTCGTTTGCAAAGTAATACAAATAAAATGAACATGCACAATCATGTTTCTATTTATAAGAAATCATAATGACCCGCGATGTTATTGTTTATAACAAAGCACTGTTATTGTTGTAACAATCTATCATAAAATGGGTCCACAAGAAAAAATGACTAACTATTTTAACAGTGCGATGTCCTAGGAAGTAGTCAATTGTCCGACTCTGTATTACTTTTAAATTAATTTAAAGTTAGTTACTTAGCAGTTAACTTAAAGTAAACCTATTTGTAGCTAGCTATAAACTTACTACTTCTAATTCGCTTTAAGCTAGTTTTTTTAATCTGACTATAAGTTAGCTAAATTTCAGTGAATGAAGTCAGTTCTTTACACGTTGGCTTTAAATTCACAATAATAAGCTATCATATTAATTATTCGAAATGAAACAGTTTTTTAAAATTTATATTTTAATAGCAAACAAAAGTTTATTCATGTAAAAAGAAAATAAATAAAATAAATAAATAAAAAAATAATTTAAATTAAAATAAATTCAGTTTAGTTTAAATAAAATAAATTCAGTTCAATACATCACAAGCAATATTTTATACATTTGTTGATTGTGTAAATAAAGATCTTTTTCTAAACTAATTTATACATATGAAAAAAAATTAATAAATTCACGATTTACAAAAATATTTTGCACATTTGTTGATAAAAAAAGATAAAAAGAGTTTCTAAATATAACATTTGCAAATATTTTAATTTTTTGGATTTGTGTTTTCATTTTTAATGCGTAACGCCAGTTTCTACATCCTGAGAGCCGAGTGATCGACAGGCATCTGTTTAAAAAATATTTATATAAATTTTTACATGTTTTCAGACTTGGTTAAAACTTATATTTTCAAATTAGCACTTACCTGTTAAGGCGTCATAGTCTTTTAAACGCTTTTTACCATGAACACCATCCGAGTTTATGTCCATGCAAAAATTTGGTGACATAATTTCCGTAAGCTTTTTTGGCAAGCGGCCCTTTAATATTGTTTCACTTCACTTCAAATAAAAACACTTCAAACCTTTCGAATTTATTTATTAATTTAGTGTATTTTTTATAATTATTTTACGCAAACAATAAATTTTTAACCAAAAATATAAAGCGAAAAGATGACACGCGGTTTTGTTTATTAATCAAACGTCTAAGACGTTAGTTATCTATATCCAACGGGGTTCTTTGTAAATTCAACAACAACTAAGACTGTAAATTTTGATGAATGATTCGAATCACTCGAATCATTTATAACTATTTTTCTAAATTTATGAATCTGAATGAGTAGGCGTATGAATCAAACATAGTTCGAATGTTATGAGTTTGATGTCAACGTTGTACTCATACTCATTGCAACTTATACTTCTAAATCAATGGTGTAGTGAATACGAATAAATCAGAGTAGTTGGATTTCAATACTGTTGACTCACTCATACTCAAAATTGCATGAGTGCTGATGAGTAGCGAAAAAGCTATGCATTGCTGATCTCTGGTTTGTATACACTTTGGTTAATGTAAATTTTGCATTGAGTAGTAGTTAGCTTTAAGTTAGTCTACACAAGCAAACTTAAAGTTAGTTTTTTTTTTAGTTAGCTACTCATTTGACGGCAGGGATTGCACAAGTCCACAACATAAGATTACTGTACCCAACATCACGAACTCGCGGATCATCGGAATCATGAACTCAGACTCGAGACGAACCTACACACTTTAAAAATGTCTCACACACACACACACACACACGCACACACATTAAAAGGAGTTGGTTGATACGAAACAAAAGAAAAAAAAAAAAGAAAAAAAAGTTTCTTCAAATCCTTAGAGCGGATTAGAATACTACCATAGTGGTTCCCTGCTTGTCGTAAAAGGCGACTAAATGGGATGGCAAAGGTAGAGGGTGCGGATGAAAAGTCTGGCATATACCCAATGACACTGATGCTTTAAAGCGAAACAATGCCGCTCAAAGTATTGAACTACCGTGGTATCACGATAGCACCGTGGGAATCACATACCAGCATGCGTGCAAGCACGCACCCAACGGATGTGGACGATCGGAGCCTAGTCGCATAGGCATCAGAATTGATTCCAGTAAGATTCTGATTATGGTATACTGGACTACACTACTATTTGGATTTGATGACATGGGCTGGCGGATGGGGTATTCTGTTACCAATATGTGCTGGAGTGAAATGTGGTACAGACGGCTTTCAGGCTAATACACCATCTGTCTCCGTCCCGTTAAAACCTGGCAAGCCTTGGAGAACGATCTTGGACTCGTCCCGTTGAGTTGGGGTGTAGGGGCAGTTAAGAATTTCTTCTGTTTAGCTCCCGGTCTGGCTCTGAACACAAGCTCTCATGAGGACTTGTGTCAACCCTCGCATGGCCTCCCTGCATTGCAAAGATAACCATGGGACCACAATAAGGGTAACTACACAACGAATCCAAGATAACGGCTCCAAGTTGGGACCCAATAAAATGGAATTTAACAACAATCTATATAACTTTACAGGCGCTACTTCTCCAGCCGGCACCGAGGGTGCAAAGGAGACACAGCAGGACAGCCCTTTCCTGAATCCTTTCCGGAGGGCTTCGAGGTTACTCCACTCACCACCGCTGAAGCAGAACGGCGAGAGATCTCGCTCGTCACCACCGGAGTTACAGAGGAGCAAAGCTCCTGAAAAGGAGGTGGATGATTTCACCAAGCTAGGCGACAGAATCTCGGAACTCGTCGAGATGATGGGCGGAGGAAGGAGGTCCATCCACCAAGCGATGCGCGATTTAGTAGCTTCTATATCGTCACTATACCAGCAAGCCGCTAAGGATAAAGTTGCGGAACAGGAGGTAAAGGTCAGAACCAATGACAGAAGCACACAGACGATCATGCAACAAGGGACACCTTGTGCTTCCAAAAGGCAGAGGGATGAATTGGAAAAACCAAGGAGAACACCTCCAAAGAAGACCAGGACAACCCGTCCTCGTGGACTAGTCAAGCCTGCCGCTGAGGTTAGGAATAGTGACTCGCCTGGGCGACCAGCAACTGCTACGAACCAGACTGTGGTAGTGCCCGCAGCAACAGAAGAAAACACCCAGGAGCACAATGATTGGATCGTGAAAACTAGGAAGCGCAGAAAACCTCCAAGACCAGACGCAGTGATAATAAAGCCAACCGAGAAACTATCGTTTGCGGACATTCTAGGGAAGGTAAGGAATGCCCCGGAGCTTAAATCAGTTGGCGAGGATGTCCAGCTTGTGAAGAAGACACAAAGGGGCGAAATCCTTCTGGAGTTTAGAAGATCGGCAGAGGTGGCTACGGAGATGCACCGTTCTAAGCTAAGGAGCTTATTGGCCTAAGAGATAGAGGTCAGAACAATAACTGAGGAGGCTACATTCGAACTCAGATACCTGGATGAAGTAACAACTGAGGAGGAAATAATCGCCGCATGGAGGGACCAAATCGGGGAAATACAACCGTCGGCTCTCAAGACGATCAGGAACGTTCCAGGAGGTACTAGGACGGCGGTAATCGCAATCCCTATGAAGCTGGCAGGCAGGGCAGAGGAAGTTGGTAAACTGCGTGTAGGGTGGACAGTTTGCCGCTTACTGAGAAAGGTAACCCCAAGGAGATGTTACAAGTGCTTGCAGTTCGGGCATGTAGCAGGAAAGTGTAGCAGTAATAGTGACTGGTCCAAACACTGCTTCAAATGCGGAGGGCAAGGTCACATTGCCAAGGCTTGCGACCGTGACCCTCACTGCCTTCTTTGTAGAGGCGATCCGGACGCGGACGCGAAGCATATCACGGGAGGACATAAGTGCGCACACTATCTAGCGGCACAACGGAAGTTGACATACTCAGGTAAATGAGAGTCCTGCAGTTGAACTTGAACCATTGCGAAGCGGCGCAGGAGCTACTTAAACAGACGGTGCGGGAGCAGAGGATAGACTTGGCAGTACTGAGCGAGCACTACAGAGCAACTGAAAACCAGCGTTGGATAGCCAGCAAATGCAATAGGGCTTCGATGTGGTCCTGTGGTAAATTCCCAATGGGAAATGTCGACGGCAGGTGGGAGAGCTTTGTGAAATGCACCGTTAATGGGGTACATTTCTTCAGCTGTTATCTTCCCCCTAGCCTATCAATAGAAGACTATAGACGCAGAATAGATGACATCGTTAAGGAAGCAAGGCACGTGAGACCTGTGGTAATTGCCGGGGATTTCAATGCTTGGGCTGTTGAATGGGGCTCGGCATTCACTAATCCAAGAGGAGAATGCCTACTCGACGCACTTGCAACATTGGATGTTGTTTTATTTAATAGTGGTGATAGGGATACATTCTCGAGAAATGGACGCTGCTCTAAAATTGACCTGACATTCGTCAGCGACTCACTGGCGACCTCATCTACCTGGTTGGTGTCTGACATCTACACACATAGCGATCATCACGCTCTCATTTTTGAGATCCGGGAACGCTCTACGGGACACAACGTTCCTGCCGCACCGCCGAACCCTCTTTGGAAGGACTCCACCTTTGACAGGGAAACCTTTGTCCTCGCATTGGAGGATATTCGGTTATTCGGGAACGCGAATGACAAGGCGACGGAACTTATGCGCTCCATAACGGAGGCTTGCAACGTTTCTATGGCAAGGAGGCGTAATATGTCTGGGAAGAAACACGTCTACTGGTGGAACGCGGATATAGCGGATCTGAGGCGTAAATGCAACCGCGCACGGCGGCTATTCCAAAGGGCCAGAGGCCGTGATGAATTTGCAGAACTGCGTGAAAGATATAGAAGGTGTAGGACCAGCCTTAATGGGGCCATTGCGCTCAGCAAGAGAAGATGCTACAGGGAAATGTGCGCCGATGTGGACGAGAATCCCTGGGGAACTGGATATAAGGTGGTGATGAGAAAGCTGAACTGCTTCCGACCACCAGCAACGTCATGTGCAGCTAAGCTGCAATCAATCGTTGCGGACCTTTTTCCGCGCAAAGCCGAAATTACATACTGCGTTCGGGATATACGGTCACCGGAGGAAATCCCAGAAGTCAGCAGGCAGGAATTGGAATCAGTCTGTGGGGAAATGAAACTTAACAAAGCACCGGGGATCGACGGGATCCCAAACATTGCGCTTAAGGCGGCCATTGAAAGTAATACTGAGCTGTTTAGACAAGTTTTTAATGCTTGTATTCAGGAGAGGACGTTCCCTAGGATATGGAAGAGACAGAGACTGGTTCTAATTCCGAAGGGTAACAACGCACAGGATGCATCGGGCTACCGCCCGCTCTGTATGATCGACACAGCTGGAAAACTTTTGGAGAGGATAAT
Source organism: Sarcophaga subvicina (assembly GCA_936449025.2). NCBI lineage: Eukaryota > Metazoa > Arthropoda > Insecta > Diptera > Sarcophagidae > Sarcophaga > Sarcophaga subvicina. The sequence continues at coordinate 59,398,818 of OW388081.2, forward strand.
TTGTAGGAGACTGGAAGCATTCCTGGGGGCAGAAGGCTTGTCGGATCGCCAATTTGGTTTCCGAAAAGCCCGTTCCACAATAGATGCAATAGAGATGGCTATGACAATAGCAAAGGATGCTATCAGTGGTGAGCGCTGGCTGGAGGGCGATAAGGAGTACTGCGCTATCATCACCCTGGACGTCAAGAACGCATTAAACTCTGCGGATTGGGATGCCACTTTAACAGCCCTAGATGGAAAGGATGTACCGAACTACTTGTTGGAACTTATTAAGGACTACTTTAAGGATAGAGTGCTCTTATATGACACAGATGATGGCAGGAAGACATATGCGGTATCGGCGGGGGTCCCGCAAGGTTCCGTGCTGGGCCCAATACTATGGAATGTCATGTATGATGGTGTACTGGGGCTTAGATTCCCTAGAGGTACACAGATCATTGGTTTTGCGGACGATATTGCCCTGGTGATAAGGGGAAAACATTTAGATGAATTAGTGAGAACATGTAACACTGCGGTTGGTATGGTCAGGAACTGGATCACGGGAATAGGTCTCAAACTTGCTGATCACAAGACGGATGTACTACTTGTAAGCAGTAGGAAGAAGATGGAATTTATTACACTAACAGTAGGCGACCAGCGCATAACATCAAAGCAGGCGATTAAATATCTGGGAGTAATGATTGATAACAGGTTCACGTTTAGGGAACACCTGATGTACGTCGGTGGAAAGTGTGCGGCGACATCATGTGCACTTGCCCGATTAATGCCTAACCTTGGAGGCCCAAAACAGGAGAGGAGGCGGTTACTGATGAAGGTAGTGACTTCGATCGCTATATATGCGGCCCCTATATGGGCCGGGGCCATGGATAAGAGGACCTATAGAGCAGGTATAGAAACGGCCTACAGGAGATCAGCTCTCAGGGTGATTTCTGCCTTTCGCACGGTGTCTACTGATGCAGCATTGGTGATTGCGGGGATGATGCCCCTGAGGCTAGTAGTGGATGTAGAGAGGAGAAAACATGACACAAGGAGGGGAATGTATCTCCCCAGTCCTGTTCAGTTAGTGGATGACGCTATGCATAGATGGCAGCATGACTGGGTCAATTCAACCAAAGGAAGGTGGACCCACAGACTCATACCGAGCATAGGCGAATGGACCAAAAGGAGACACGGTCAGGTGAACTTCTACCTGACACAGTTACTAACCGGCCATGGATGCTATAGAACATATCTCTATAAGTATGGTCATGATGTAAACGAGGCATGCCCAGAATGTCCCAATGAAAGGGAGACGGCGGAGCACGTTTTCTTTACTTGCCCGCGATATGTTGTTCAACGAAATTCCCTGGAGAGGACAGTAGGATTCCAGGTAACGCCCGATAACATAGTTAACCTGATGTTAACCTCATGTGACAATTGGAACGCAGTAGGTGTTTTCGCAGGGAAGGTGTTGACGCAGCAAAGATTGGCTGAGAGAGCAAGGTCAGCAGAATTTGAAGGCAGCACTCGATGAATCTCCACCCCCCCGAAGTAATACTTGATTGTGGTCCCGGGGGGGCAAATGGTTGAAAGTGTGACGAACTAGGTTGGGTTTAGTACGTATGCGTTTAGCAAGCCGAGAGTAAGTCTTGCGGCGAATCGTGCACATTGGTAGGCCGGGCTACCAATGTCTTTCGAAGATTCCCAACCTTTAGCTCGTAAAGCTATAAAAAAAAAAACATTAAAAGGTAATACATTTTTATAATACATGTTACAAACCTATAGACGATCGCACACAATTCATTTCACAATTCAAGTCATAACTCCCAGCTATGCATAATCCCAAATTTGTATGAAAAAAGTGCCCTAGAAGGTACAAAAACATACTAATTTCACTATTTAAGGATTTTTGTTTAATTTAAGTATTTTTTTCTTTTTTTCACGCTAAGGATTTTTTGTTTACTGTAAGTATTTTTTTTAATATTTAAGAACTTTTTGTTTAATTCAAGAACTTTTTCAGTCCCTGCTCGGGCGCCAGTTAAAATGTTCCTTATTGGAGACACTTAAAAAAAAGAATTTTTATTTTTTTTATTTATATTTATTATTTATCTTTTAGTTGCGACGTGATCGCAACGAGATAATGAACAATGAATTAATTACTAAAATGAAATGAATTGACTTATACACTAATTATTGATTACAATACCAATAGCAATACCAATTCTTTGGAAATTTGGCTGCTTGTACTCCAATGCCAATAGTGGCATGATCCAATTCTTTGGAAATGTGGCTGCTTGTAGAGGAAGTGCATTTTTAGTATTTTGTTACAATTTGACTCCATATGATGGATGTTGTCGGTGCTTGTGTAACTATTAAAACATTGTTTACGGGAAGGAAATGATTGCTCGGTAATTTTGCTTTGGCGAAAATTATTTTAACAGCGTGTAAATGTTTGTGAGGTTAACTTATTTACACTAACAATTTATTATCTTCATTAGTGCGAAAACATTCAACACACCATTTGTGTTGTTATTGTTTGTTTTCTTTTAATTTATTTTTCGTATATTTGTTGCGATCAGTGTTCCGTTACACGCGAGTTACGGTGCTAATTTATCCCTTATAACCTATAGTGGGTTAATTTAAAATATTTGTAAATTTTATTACTTATTACTTTCTCATTACTTATTACTTTCTCATTACTTATTACTTTCACATTACTTTACTTATCACTTCATTTCCTTTCTGTTCTCTTTACCATAAATATTTTTTACAACAAAAACATAGTCGTAAGTGTTCAACGTTAACATCATTTGAAAGAACACCCTTTAGAATATTAGCGGTTCTTTTTTATGCTCTGTTGTCTCTTGCATTCTTTTCAACATTCTTTTCATTACTACCAAAGAAAATAAAGTATAAAGAATGTGCATTTTAACATATTTTGGAATATTTTTCAAAAATATTTCATGACGCGGGGGGAAAGATAGAAGGGAAGGTTACAGAAACCAAGAGCGTAACAATGCGTTGTTCTCATCGTGCGTTTTTGTTGTTTGACCACTTTTTTATTTATTTTTTTGGTGTTAAAAATAGACGTCGGCACCAATGGCCCTCAGAGTAAGAACATCTTCGGCTTTTTACACACATAGGACACGGACATCAAGAATGTTCGTTAAAAAGAGCGTAAAAATCTTGTCAGCTTTTAAAGACGAAGGTTCATGTCGCTTTTTTCAGACTTCAATTATACACCCAAAGAAATATCACAGTAGTATTCACTAATATCAATGAAAAATGATTTCGATTTTTGGAAGGATACTTGCCAAGTTAAATACGGTGTCTTTAGGGATTTAGCGCAGTACAATTTTTCCATATTTTCCGATCACATATACATATCATTGGGTTAATAAGTAGACTTGACATTATTACTAAGAATTTTCCTCTAGGTTAACACATGCCTATGGTTATGGATTAGTGAGTGAGAGAAAGAAAATAAGTTGAGAGAATTTGTTTATTTACAACCCTATAAAAGTGTTAGTAATATACTCTATTTTTAATTTCATTTCATCAACATACATATGTAAAGCTGCCTATATTTGGCTTAATAATTTTGGATAAATAAAAATAAAATAAAACATCGATTTTATTATTAAAAGAACATAAAGCTATCCATCTTTGGCTTAAAAAATAGGCCATGTTTTTTAGATAAAAAAAAATAAAAAGAATAAAAAACCATTTTTTATTAAAAGAAAAAAAACGAGCATTCCAAAGCATTTAAAAAAATATACTATGGGACAAAATAAAATACGCTCAGCTAATGACATAGAACATTTTTAACACAAAATATGCTTCGAGTGTTATTCTGAAATAAAATGATAAAGCATCCGCAGCAGATGTATTCTTGTCGCAGTCTGATCGACAACTAAATCAAAAACACAAGAATACATACACATGTACATACGTACGATGAGAGAAACACATTGTTACGCTCTTTGTTTGTGTTCATTTTCCTTGTGTCTTCCTCTCCCCTCACCCAGAAATGATTTTTAAAAAAATTTTGTGAGAGCGGGTCGTGATGTTACGAACCGCCATAAGAAATTTTACTTCTACATGATGCGCATTCTTTATATCCATATTCTTTGTTACTACTTAACATTAAAGTGTTTTTTGCATAATCTCAGTCTAGTTTCGACAATTAAACAGTGAACATCCAAAAAATTTAAAACAAAAACAAATATTGTGACCCTTTTTTTTCACATAAATAGAACATTAAACAGTGTGAACAAAGACAAAAGAAAAAGACAAACATAAATTGAAATTAAACACAATCAAATTAAAACAATTTTGTAAATAAAATAACACAAAAACTACATATTGAATTTAATAAATTAGACAAATTAAAATTACAAAAACAACAAAACCAAAAACATTTAATTTCAACCAAAACAATTAAAAAACGAACCAGCAACACAACAAACATTAAACATTTTTTGGTCACTTCGAACCGTATATGTATAGTGTAATAAAGTGCAGTGTAATTTACAAGAACAAAAAATTGCTTAAAAGCGAAAAATATTAAAAGTCACACAAAATACATAACGGTTTAAAAACAGCTTAATTTTTTTTTGGAAAAAATACAATCCACAAGTGCATTGGCAGAACAAAAAGACCCAACAATACAACAAAAGACACAAGCAACAAGAAGAGATCCAAATTGGAAAGCAGCGACTTAAATAAAGAAGACCCAACAACAACGAGTAAGTACGAAAAATCAAAAACAATAAAGAGAAACACCAACTCTTTAGTGCGTGGGTTAGCTCTTAAATTTTTTTGTCGCTGTTAAATAAGAAGTGAAAGAAAAAGAAACAAAAGGGTTACCACCTATACTTCTTTTAGTAATTTATTGGGGAAACAAAATACACCCAAATTAATAACCAATCGGGAAATTAGTTATTATTTTTGATAATTCTTGTTGTGAAATCGTTCGCAGGGACTTTTTTGTTTCAATTTGACCCTTATTTTGATCGTTTTAAATTTTAATTCATCGGTTAAACAATGGCACTCGATAAATTTGTAAATTGTACAAACGACCTTTTGGATTTTTCAACTTTTTTTCACTCTCTTGAGGTACTTCGGGTCGAACTCGATTCTTTATGGACACAAGTCAAAAGGACATATGAAGAGTGTAGGGACACAAAAGAGGATTCAAAAGAAAAACCCATTGATAAAAATACGCTTCGTGATCGTTATAAAAAAGTTCTTTCTGCCTAAAAAACGTGTTTAGGGTCAATTAATGCGGAAATTCAAGCCCTATCGAATCCAAAGAAGGAAGAACGGATTTCTAATGTTGAAAGTCAACCAAAGGAAAATCATGACATCTCATTTGTGCGGTTACCACCTTGCGACACGGACACATTTTGTGGAGATTTTGTGACATGGCCTACTTTCCTAGATCTTTTTACAGCATTATACATAAATAATTCTAGACTTAGTAAAATTGAGAAACTTTTTCATCTAATACATAAAACTGGAGGAGGTGCTGGGAATATAGTTTCAAATGCCCCATTGACCAATCAAGGTTCCGACATAGCCTGGAAAAACCTTGTAGCCCAATACGAGAATAATCGGATCCAAGTAAATGAACAATTAAAAATTTTATTTGACCTTCCGAACGTAGCTAAAGACTCAGGCTCATCAATTCAGAAACTTCAGCGAACAGTTAATGGATGCATTCAGGCGTTAAATGCTTTAGGCATATAAACCGCCACATGGGACCCATTTCTGGTATACATTTGCTCAACAAAGCGCCCTCGGACTCTTTTAAAGGAATTTGAAAATTCACTTAAGGAAATTACAAAAGTTCCGACTTGACACTGCAAGAGAGCAAACATCTCGATCAATCTCCCAATGAGAAAGAGACCTTGTTATTTACTGCAATTGTACTGATCGAAACTAGAGGCGAAAAGTACCAGGCAAGAGCAATCATCGACCCTGGCTCACAATCAACTTTTATGTCAGAAAAGTTGAAAAATCGACTAAATTTGCCCACCAAACAAAATTTAGTTCATGTTACAGGCTTGAGTCAAACAGTTTCAGAGATTTCAACCAAAGCATGTTTATTCAATCTTTGCTCCAAGGTGGATTCACAATTTAAATTAGTAGTCTGGGCACCAGTCCTGAAGACTCTTCCATCTAATTTACCACCACAGACTTTAGATTTGCAACATTTCAATGAGACTGCTAAATTAGAACTTGCAGATCCTCAATTCAATCAAAGCAGACCCATCGACTTGCTTATAGGCCTCGAATTGGGCCACTCAATATATTGCATGGACACACCGATGCGGTCTATTGGATCCCTTTTGGCACAAAAAACAGTATTTGGCTGGACTGTGGGGGGACCAATTTCAACAACGACACAACCTAGTACAACAGTGTCATTACTCAACACTACGTCCCTTGACCGAATCCTCACACGCTTTTGGAAGGTGGAGGAAACCCCAAAACGGGTTTTGAGGTCAGATGAGGACACATTTTGCGAGAACAACTTCATGTCGACAACACGAAGAAACGACACAGGAAGGTATATCGTTACCCTACCCTTTAAAAATAGCGAAGAAATAGGAACTTCGAGAAACATAGCAATGGCACAGTTCTTGAGAATGGAACGCATACTTAGCCAGAAACCCGAACTCAAAAAACAATACGACCAAGTAATTGTTGAGTACCTCGAGTTAGGACATATGAGGAAAATTTCTCCACTGGAAATCAACACAAACCCAAATTATTACCTGCCACATCATGCAGTAATAAAACCCGAAAGGCTTACAACGAAACTTATAGTTTTCAACGCTTCGAGCCCGTCTTCAAACAAGAAGAGTTTGAATGACATATTGTATCCAGGACCCATATTTCAACAGGACTTGGTGCTTCTGATATTGAAGTGGAGATTCTTCCGTTTTGTGTATAACGCAGATATCACAAAAATGTATCGACAGATACTCATTGATCCGACTCAAACTAAATATCAAAGGATATTATTTCGGCAATCAGAAAATGACCCTATTGAGGATTACGAACTCCTGACAGTGACTTTTGGAGTCAATTGCGCCCCGTTACTGGCCATTAGAACCCTTCTTCAACTAGCTGAAGATGTAAAATCAACTCACCCTCTCGCATGAAAAACTCTACAACAAAACATGTATGTGGATGATGTTTTAGCAGGTGGTCACACATTAATCGACGCCATCAAATCAAGAAAAGAACTTACAACAGTTCTAAAATCTGCTGGATTTGACCTTATGAAATGGACATCAAATGACCCACGAGTTATACAAGACTTACCAAATGAGACCCTATTACCTCTCGATTGGTTAAATCTGTCAGAAAGCACTGGAACAAAAACTCTTGGGATCAAATGTAACATTTCTTCAGACGCATTTACATTTACAGCACCAGATGTCAAATTAACAGAAAACTACACGAAAAGAGAAGTTTTATCGACAATTGCCAAATTCTTTGACCCTTGTGGATGGATAGCTCCAATATTAGTTGAAGCAAAACTAATTATGCAACAGATTTGGTTGGATAAAGTCGACTGGGATGACATATTAAAACCCTTGACTTGTCTACAGTGGCAAAAATTCTTAAAAAACTGCCCGGCAATAAACATATTGAAAATTCCCCGTTGGATCCAATTTAGCCCGAGTTGTAATGTGGAAATTCACGGTTTCAGTGACGCTTCAGAAAAAGCCTATTCTGCGACTCTTTATGTTAGAATACAAGCAGAAAACTTAGTATTCACATTTCTTTTGGCTTCAAAGACCCGTGTAGCTCCCATTAAGCAAATATCTTTGCCCCGCTTAGAACTATGTGGATCCGTATTATTGGCAAATCTTGCATGTGGACTTATACCAAATCTTCAAATTCAAAATATCAAGGCATATTATTGGACGAATCAACAATCGTGCTGTCCTGGTTAAAGAAAACCCCTTGCTCATGGAACACTTTCGTTGGAAATCGTGTTTCTGAAATCCTGGATAAGGTTGGAAATCAAAATTGGCAACATATCGACTCAAAGGATAACCCAGCAGATGTAGCCAGCCGAGGATGTACTCCACAAGAACTGGAAAACCACAACTTATGGTGGTTTGGACCCTCCTGGTTAAAATTGCCTAAAAATCAATGGCCGATACCAACACAAGCAGGTGACACAAATCTAGAAGCCAAAACTGTAAAAGCATTTACAACCACAACACGCGAAGACCCATTAAATCGATTTTCAGACCTATCACGAGCTTATCGAGTACTCGCTTATGTCATACGATTATGGAGAAATACTGGAAGCAACCGAACCCATCTTCACGTATCTTCAGCAGAAATCACCCGAGAAGAAATAGATTTCGTCAAACATCGACTCATCATATGGACGCAACAAAATAATTTTCCAGATGAGCACAAACATTTAAAACTCAAGCAGAAAATATCATCAACCAATCATTGACCTTAAATCCTTTCATGGATCACCATGGCATTATTAGAGCCAATGGACCACTAACGCAATCACCTGCATTAACGTACAATGAACGCTACCCAATATTGCTACCTCATAACTCGAAGCTATCACAGCTACTAGTGGAATTTACACATAAAATTACCCTTCATGGAGAAAACCAACTAATGGTTCGAGTCCTACGCACAGAATATTGGATATTCAGATTGAAACCCTTGGTCAAAAGCGTAATTTACAACTGTAAAACGTGTGTTTTGTACAAAAAACAGACGCAAAATCAAATCATGGCTTCAGTACCACCAGAACGTACAACATTATCAAGACCATTTGCTACAACTGGATTAGACTACGCAGGACCTTTTGACATCAAAAATTTTACAGGCCGAGCTTGTCTTATTACAAAAGGGTATATTTGCATATTTGTATGCTTCGCCACAAAAGGTGTACATCTTGAAACAGCAAGTGATTTATCGACCCAATCATCGTTCTTAGCAGCATTTTCCCGCTTCATAGGAAGACGTGGATGTCCCGCACTCATTTACTCAGACAATGGAGGAAATTTCGTCGGAGCAGCAGAACTTCTAAGAAAAGACCGTCTAGAATTCATAAAAACTCTTCAAAATCAAGTGACCCATCATTTTAGTCATCAAAATCTTAATTGGAAGTTTATTCCCCCAGGAGCCCCACACATGGGCGGCCTTTGAGAAGCCGGTGTAAAATCATTCAAAACGCACCTCAAAAAGATGATCACGAACCTGAAATTCACATTTGAAGACCCTTATTCTAGACCCTTAAATCCTGCTAGCGATGACCCAAATGACCTTAATCCATTGACCCCTGGACACTTCCTTATTGGTAGTGCATTATTGACCCCAGCTGAACCAGATGTAAGCAACGAAAATCTGAATCTCATCAACCGCTGGAAACGCCTAAAGCTCATCTACCACTCATTTTGCCAAAGATGGAAGTCCGAATGCTTGATTGAACTTCAACGCAGATACAAATGGAAGATTCAGAGGGACAACGTTAAAGTCAACGATCTGGTAGTCATCAAAAACAACAACTTGCCACCCAATGAATGGCAAATGGGTCGAATCATCAAAACATATCTTGGACCTGACCAAAACTGTAGAGTTGTAGACATCAAAACCAAAAATGAAGTAATCACCAGACCAATTACAAAAATTGTGGTTTTGTTTGCAAATTAATATAACCCCTAACCATTTACATGCACTAATATTATTCTAATTTTGTACTTACAGGTATGGCATCCCCACAATCTCAACACCCTAAACATTGGCAATTTTCTTGCAGTATACGTTAACGTACATCATGATGCCATATCTGTCAACAACTTCATGAGGCTTTGCAACTTACCGACCCACAACCCACAAATAGGACCTGTTCAAAACCTGTGGTAAACTTCACCAAGTCATGGGGGCCGGAATGTTCAACGTTAACATCATTTGAAGGAACACCCTTTAGAATATTAGCGGTTCTTTTTTATGCTTTTTTATGCTCTTGCATTCTTTTCAACATTCTTTTCATTACTACTTAACATTAAAGTGTTTTTTGCATAATCTCACTCTAGTTTCGACAATTAAACAGTGAACATCCAAAAAATTTAAAACAAAAACAAATATTGTGACCCTTTTTTTTGCACATAAATAGAACATTAAACAGTGTGAACAAAGGCAAAAGAAAAAGACAAACATAAATTGAAATTAAACACAATCAAATTAAAACAAAACAATTTTGTAAATAAAATAACATAAAAACTACATATTGAATTTAATAAATTAGACAAATTAAAATTACAAAAACAACAAAACCAAAAACATTTGATTTCAACCAAAATTAAAGAAACAATTAAAAAACGAACCAGCAACACAACAAACATTACACAGTAAGTTCTTTTTTTATTCTGTTTACTTATTTAGTCTTTAAGTCTTATAATTCATTGATAGCCCATCCTTAGTTAAAAAAACATTGAATTATTGATTTAATAAAGCTTATAATAAAATTAAACAGTGTGTTCTTTAATTCCATAAGTGGCGCAGTCTTAAAACGAACCAAGAGTAAAATTAAAAAAAAAATAATAATAAAGAAAACTTTATAAATCGTTTACACATAAATGTAATATTTATTTAAAATATAAATTTAACAAAATAACTTTCGTTCTTTACATAAAAAAATCTACAATAATTTAGTGGTTTTGATCAATTAATTTCTAAAAAACGATTGCATATTTGAAAAAAAAGAACACTTAAACTTGAATATATTACAAATATATTACAAAATATACATAGGTATTTCGATATAAGTACATATGTAAATATCAACAAATATACGAATATTTGTATGTAGATTTGTACTAAGATTTATTATTTCGAAAAGTACAGTCTAAACAAAAAATTAAATCTGTAAATCATCGAAAGTAAAACCTTGTATTAAAATGAATAGAAAAAAAGTATTTTAACGAAGAAAAGACGAAAAAAGTAAAAATAGCATTTAACAACAAGAATCTGAATTCTAAATTTAATAACGTTCAAAAAATAACAATTACTAAAAGTAAGAACGTAAACAGAGAACAAGCAACATCACAGCGGTGCTCCAACACAAAAAAAAAAATGTTGATATAACCAAAAGTGAGAACATATTGGAGACAACAACATTTATACAAACAACAACAGCAATAGCAAAAGCTATATATATATAATAAAATAAGAATAATAAATACAAATAACGATGGAGGGTCTATCAATGAATGATGTTTTAAAAGACTCTCAGAGAATTGATATATTTAGAGGAGATGATACATTCGCGCTGACATCATTTTTATGTGAAGTAGAAACATTTTTTGCGCTAGTACAAGCAAATGCCAATGCGAAGGAATACATCTACCAGCGAATAATTTTAAATAAAATACAGGGCGAAGCGCTTCACGTTTTAAGAACATTGGGGCCAAATCCTAATTGGGATGCAAATTGGGATGAAAGCAGTTTTAATAGCCAATTTTGGAGTGAAGGAGGCTTTTGCAACAAAAAACAATGGTATTGTTAATTATTATAATTGTTTAAGAAATATTTTGTGTAGAATTAATGAAAAATATGAGTATGATAATGAAAAACCATTAGAATTTAGCCCTTTATATGTCGAAAAAATTATTTTAAAACATTTTTAAATAACATTGATGTCAATTTAGCATCAGTTATTGTAAATAGAAATATAACTAAGTTAAGAGATGCTTATAATATTTTAGAAAGAGAGGGATTAATAAGGAATAAAAGTGAAGAAAATAAAACAAATCAAATAAATACAGTGTAAACCATCGTACTAGTGTAGGTAATGCAAGATTTAGAAACCAAACACGTAATGCTAACGGCAATACTTTTCGTCAAGATAATTTTAACAACTCTTTTACAAATTCAGGCCAAAATAGAAATCTTTCAAATTTTAATAATCGCTTTTCAGGTATGCGAAATTTGAATAATCAATATGATCGCAGGACATATCAGACTCGAAGTAATCAATATTTAGGTCAAAATAATAGTTCTCAAATGGAGGTAGATTATATCCAGGAAGTTGAGGATAATTATGATAGTGTTGAGCAGGTAATTTTTCACTCAAAGGCCTCCGAAAGACACTACCAATAGTGGGCCTCACAATTGGCGGAGAGATAATTAAGGCTCTAGTTGATTCTGGTTCCACTACTTCACTCCTAGACGAAAGAAAATTACAAAATTATGAAAGACTTACTTTGAAAAATCCCATTCCCTTCTCCTCTTTGAATGCTAGAACAGAGATTAATTGCGAGATAATAACAGAACTGCCAGTAGAGTTTGATGAATATGCCACAATGTCGTGGAAACTATTTACGTTCCATGGTAAACAGTTTGATGCACTTTTGGGTCAGAATATTTTAAAACCTTTGGGTGCCGTTATTGATTTAGCTAATAGTGTTTTCACACTGAGTGGTTTTAACGCAAAAGTTGGTTTTAACGTTAAAACCAAAAATAAAACCTGATTTTACCATACAAAATTATTGTGTTAAAACCAAAATAAAACCTTTTTTGAATTGGTTTTAAGTTGGTTTTATGAAATACAACCTTGTTTTGATGTACTAAATGTACTAAATCAGAGCTACCAGCTCTGAAAACCTGAAAACAGCTGATAAAAACAAAAACAAATGTAAATAAATAAATAAATAAATAAATGTAAATAATCATTTATTTTGTATTAAAAAGGGAAAAATTTGGAATATTTTCAATTTCTTCAATGAAAATTTTAAAAATTTGTAAATATTTACTTATTAATCGAAATGCGTGTTGTTTCTGGTCACAATGAATATAGTTTCTTGTGCGAAAGGTAAGTCAGAAGCTAAATATATCAAGATGAAATAAGGCATATTGCTCATACAATTTTTTTCTCGCAGTCATAAATGTCATTAATTTAAAACCAATTTTAATAAAACTTGCAGTGTGAACGCAAAATCAGCTGTTTATGGTTTTAATGCTAAAATCAGGTTTTAAATTTTGGTGTGAAAACACTATAAGGAAACTTTGACCATAAATGGCAGAGTAATTGAATTTTTAAACCAATGCCCATTTGATCATAGTGAGATTAATCAATTAGAAGCCACGAGCATTGATGACAGGGTGTTAGAGAATTTGTTCAAGTATTTGAATATTGAGGAAAAATTAGCTTTGGAGGACTTATTAAACTTTTATAAGGATTTAATATTTGTTGAAGGGCAAATTTTAGGAAATACAAATATTGTCGAACATCAGATTAGAACAGTTAATGATAGACCAGTATATACAAATATGTATCGCTATCCAGTTGTACATGAGTAGGATATCTGTAGCCAGATTGATGAGATGCTGGAGCATGGTATAATAAGGAAGAGTAATTCGCCATATAATAGCCCTTTGTGGATAGTGCCGAAAAAAGTAGATAACTCCGGGAAAAGGAAATGGAGAATAGTGATAGATTATAGGAAATTGAATGATATAACTGTCGATGATAAGTTTCCTATCCCCAATATAGATAATATTCTTGATAAGTTAGGTCGTGCCCAATATTTTTCGACCATAGATTTGACTAAGGGCTTTCACCAAATTATGGTAAGGGAGGAAGACCGACGAAACGACCATTTTCTACTCCCTACGGACATTACGAATTTATTCGGATGCCATTTGGCTTAAAGAATGCTCCGGCCACTTTCCAGAGGCTCATTAATTTTATTCTTCGTGACTTAATCAATAAAGTTTGCGTAGTTTACTTGGATGATATTTTAATATTTTCCACTAGTTTCCAGGAGCATTTGTGCAACATGAAAAAGGTTTTTGAAAAATTAAGGGGAGCCAACCTTAAGATACAGATAACCAAATGAAAATTCTTTGCTAAGGAGACGTTATATTTAGGGCATATATTGATACCTAAGGGAGTCAAACCCAATCCGGCGAAGGTTGATTCTATTTTGAATCTTAAACTGCCCAATACTATCAAGAAAATAAAATCATTTCTTAGTATGACTGGTTATTACCGAAAATTTATACGGGACTACTCGAAGGTAACATACCCGATGATAAAATATCTCAGAAAAGACGTTAAACTAAATGTTAATGATCCTAAGTTTATAAAAGCTTTTGAGAAATTGAAGAGGATAGTAACTGAGGCTCCGGTGCTTAGATACCCTGATTTTGAGAACCCTTTTCAGCTAATTACAAATGCTAGCCTAAATTCACTAGGTGCCGTTTTTCAGCAGAATGGGCATCCTATTTGTTTTGCTAGTAGTACCCTGAACAATCATGCTACTGAAAAGGAGCTTTTGGCAATAGTTTGGGCCACAAATCATTTTCGACCTTATTTGTATTGTGTCAAATTTGATATACTTTCAGATCAACCACTGCAGTGGTTATTTGTCAAGTCTCAGAGGAGGGAATTGAATCCTAGGCTTTATAGGTGGATTATAAAGCTTAGCGACTTCAATTTGGCAGTGAATTACATAAAGGGAAAGGATAAATTGCGATTCTGGAGAGATTAATGTTTTTGATGATTCCAATGGTTCACTCTGCAATAACGGTAATGACAGTGATAGGGCGACTATTCATTCTCAAGAAGAGAATTTTCACGATCATATTGGTATTCTAGACACTTGTGTGAATATGTTTAGAATTCAAATTATTTTAACTGATAGTAACATGAAACATGGCAATAGGAAAATTTATATTAATTCTGCGGATTTGGAAAATGGTCTTGATGATATATTAGTTAGGAATATCGAAAAGGGAAAAATTGGAATTTATACCGAATTAAGTGATCACAAATATAATATTTTGCAGAAGAAGATAATAGAACTTTTTGGTGGAAACAATAGTTTGAAATTTATAAGATGTACCTATCATGCCTTGGATATGCTATCTGAAGATGAGACGTATAAACAGATTCATCACTATCATAGGAATGAGACAGGACATACTGGTATAAACGAAAATTATGAAGGATTAAAAAGAAAAATTTATTTTCCGAATTTGAGAATTCTTATTCAAAAATATATTAACAATTTCAATGTATGCAGCAAGGCGAAATTTGATCGTAATCAAGTGATGCCGAAATTTCAAATCTCCGAGACAACGATGAATATTAGGCAAATAGTTCACATGGATGTGTACACCAACTTAAAATCAAATTTTTGGACATTTATTGACAAATTTCCAAAATTTGCTACGGCTTTTTATCTAGTGGATAGAACTAATCAGACAATTATTGAGAAGATAAGATTATATAAATCGCAAAAAGGACATTTTCAATGACTAGTTACTGATAATGAATTTAAAAGTATAAATATCAAAGATTATTTTAGAAACGAAAATATTGAGCTTCACTTAGTAAAGCCCAACAACCACACCGGAAATGCGAAGTCTAGAGAAGAATTTGTCGATGATAGAAACTTTGGGTACATTAAAAATTATAAGGCTTTAAGACATAAGGAGCAGACTAAATTTAGGGTAGGCAATTTACAAAATAAACATGGCTCAAATATAAAGAGGAAGACAAAGTATGGTGGTGTAGTAGATACAAAACAATATGACAATTGTGATGACTAAAATTAAATTAAATTATTTGATTGAATATATTAAATTTTATTTCGAAATCTATTTGAATAAGAAGAATATTAAAGAGAGTATATAAAAAGTTTAAAATAATTACATATAAGAACAATTTAATTATGATACTGAATTAATAACAAATAATACTTAATATACTATAATTAATCTATAAGAATTTACTATTTTTAAGAAGGAGAAAATAAAAGAAAAAAGTATTTTCTAAACTATGAAGTTTTAAGATTTTTATTTTCGTGAGGACTCAGGAGTGTCCCTTACTAAATGTGGGGGTAGTTACGGGGCTAATTTAGCCCTCATAACCTATAGTGGGTTAATTTAAAATATTTGTAAATTTTATTACTTATTACTTTCTCATTACTTATTACTTTCTCATTACTTTACTTATCACTTCATTTCCTTCCTATTCTCTTTATCATAAATATTTTTTACAACAAAAACATAGTCGTAAGTTCTTTTCTTTTTATTCGGTTTACTTATTTAGTCTTTAAGTCTTATAATTCAGTGATATCACATCCTTAGTTAAATAAACATAGAATTATTGATTTAATAAAGCATATAATAAAATTAAACAGTGTGTTCTTTAATTACATAAGTCGAGTTCCTATTCTACTTATATATAATTTACATATTACAGCTACTTACAGTGTGACCGTTCACACTAGTAACAAAGTTCAATTTGTACAGCATTATAATTAAAAGTCATTCGATTCTTCACACTATTTTCGAAATTAATATTATTATTGTCGATTATTGTTATTTATAATAACACAGTGTGTTTACATTAAAATTTGATTTTTGTTTTATTATAACAAATCGACTACTAAGCGAGTTTACTCTGTGTATTTTATATACCGAAGCCTGTGTTTTCATTTTTATTTTCTGAGATCAAGTAAGTTATTCTTGACTCAATTAGTGCTACTTATAAAGAATATATTGGAATTGGAAATGTCGAATATATTTGTCCGAAGAATATCGATTAAATTCTTTTGCCTAAAACAAGTGAGTACTAATAAATTCAAATATAATTCAACTAATAATCTACTTTGGTCAAATTGGAGAAATTACTAGCGAAAAAGCGAGGGTCATTAAGATCATCGACAGAATTCGACAATCCATTGTATATAGGACTATTTCGTTTGATCCTATAGGATATATGGAGCTCGAATGTCGTTTAGATATTTTAAAAACCTATATTGACCAAGCAGTGAAGCTCCAATCAGACGTGGGATTCCGATAATGATGATAGAGCTGAACTTGAAGACCACGAAGTCTGTTGGCCAAAGCTAAATTCAGTGGTAAATATTCTGATTACAAGAACTTCATGAGCCGACATTAACGGATACTGAAAAATTCAACCACTTGATCTCATGCTTGCCCGAATCGGCCTTGGGTACAGTGAAGGCCTTTCAAATCTCTTAAGAGAATTACCCCAGAGCATTAGCAAGCTTGAAAAAGGTTTATGATAAAGAATGCTTGAAATTTTGCGATAATATTGTAAAGCTTTTTGATTTGCCTTCGTCTGTTACTTTGCGAAACATGATTGATACTGTTGCTTGATTCTTTGTTATCAATTGGCGATGACAAGAAAATAACTAATGTCATATTAATACATTTAGTGATGTCAAAAGCGGATCTAATTACCAAATCAGGATGAGAACAGCTTGATGTTGAAAAGTTCGTATTGGAGTCAGATTGTGAAGCCGCCTTGAAAAGACCTCACCATATTTCTCCTGATAAGTCAACTAGTTCAAGGCAGAGGGTTAACAAATCGAAGAATGAACATTTCAATTTTAGAACCCGTAAAACACCATTAAATTGTACCAAAAGAAAACAATCTGCTGGTTGCAAATCGACGCAACATATGATCAACAATTGCCCTTCTTTTACTACTGTGCCTATAGTCAAACGATTTCATAAAATCCATATATAATTCTAGCGACGGCTGTGGTTCTGTTATGGACAACTTATACCAGCCAAAGCTTTTTTAGATTCTGTTTCTCAACCAAACTTGGTTACTGAAATTTTGACGTCAGCTGATTTTAATCTCATCAAGTGGTTTTCAAACTATACTGAGTTCTTGAATTCTCTACACAATGATAAACTAATATATAGCGATTCAGACTCTGCGAAAGCATTAGGCATACATTGGGTTCCGAAGAACGATCTATTCAAATTTCATTTGGATTTAAAGGTTACAAAGAGAAACATATTATCAGTGTCTTCTCGGTTATTCGATCCCCTCGGACTATTCTGCCCACTAGTTACAAAATCAAAGATCCCATTGCAAGAGCTTTGGACTCAAAAGCTTAACGGATGAATCAATTCCTTTGGGGTGAATTACTTCATGGGAAAACTTCAAAGCTAATTTAATGGAAATTGATTCAATTAGTATCTCAAGATTCGTCCACACAACATCCGCATCAAAAAATCAAATTCATGGATTTTCTGATTCAATTCGACCATGTGGGTGTTGCATACACCTGTACCAAGTTGCTCCACTCAAGTCTAAATCACTTCCTAGACTTGAACTATCTGCTGCACACCTGCTAGCTATGTTGTGAAAGTGTACGATAAATTTCAAAATAGACAATGTTTATTTTTGGACAGACTCCGAAATAATACTGCCTTGGATAAAAACGCATCCATCCCCTTTGACGACTTTTGTATCGAATAGAGTCGTTTATATTCAGTGTGCAGACCAAACCTCATAGTTTTTTACGCTGTAATGTTAAGTAAATAAATAGGTAGTAAGTCAAGTCATAACGAATTACGCTGCTAGAAGCCTTATTGAAACTTATAGAGAAACAACTACTTCGGTGTAAATTTACAAAAATGAAAAAAAGTACTAATTTCGTATCTACTACAAATAATAACATATGCAGTTCCTTTAAAGATAAGAAGATATACCTGGTATTGTCCTCGCACACTATCAGTTTAATTTATTGAATTATTCAAAATAATTTTCAGAAAGAAATAAGTCTACAGAGATGTCCAGATTACCATAGAAGGCATGTTTACCGCATCATTCTTTTCTTTTGTCGGGGACAAGAACTTAAGCTGATGTTATAGAATTTAGCTTTGATGCGGATTGTGCCACTCTTTCGTTCACAGGAAGAGACGCAAGCGTTTCACATTCTTATCATATCCATTGCATTTCCTGGAAGGCAATGATGTTAGTCTTACATTTTATGAGGGCAGACAGAACCACATACACTGTGCCAATTCTGAAATCATAGTCCTTTAAGTGTTTGCCGTGGTCGTCAACTTTTGATAGCATTTTGTAAGAGGATTGTGTTGTTGTTTTCATTGGATAATGCTTTAACGTGTTCCAAGCCTACGCACAATCCAGGGAATTAGACTACACTGCAAGAATTAGTTATCCACGCTACATTGACCACAATCGGAAACTTTGCCAAGTTTACATATATCCTACCTCATCCCAAATCGACTATGTATAAAGTAGTAAGACCGCTATTTCCAGTTATTGATGTTCTCAATAAAGCTACAAACAGCACGTGAGCTTTAAAATGCATCTTTCGAAATTAGATATATCAATTAGTGATGGGAACAACTGGGAACATAAAATTTCTCCTTTGAGTGTTAGAAAAAGGCGCATGGAGTTTAAAGCAAACACATATCCATGAAAAGGCGAATTTTGTAACTAGAATACACAATAGGAAAAGGATCCCTTCAATGAATTCGGTGCTTTATCGTATTACAAAAAGACTTCAGGTCATAATGTAATATTGATAAGAAAAGCAGAACAAAATTGTCTTTCCTCATATGTAGCCCCTAAGACGTTTACTAATCAACGTGATTGTTTAATGTTTAAATTATGTCTTTTTCGAAACCAAAATTAAAAATTAAATATATTTCATTCATTAAGTATTGAAGAAAGCTTAATAATCTTCTTTAAATAAAATTGTTATAGCCTATTAAAAAAAAAATTAAAAATATTTTTTTTACATATTCTGAACTTTCGAAACTAGATTTATTTAAAAAATGTTTTATGCACCTCAGGAACAAATGTATTGATTACTTAGAAGTTGTTGGACCGGTTTAAAAAAATAGGTAGACCCTTAAAACGATATAAATATGTATATTATTCGAACTAATATGTTACGAATTTTGATCAAATAAACTTGGAAAGTGTATTTTTTTTTCTTACAACCCACAACATGTCGTTAGTCGAGTGTTTTTCACAGTCCCAACGTGTTATTAAGCAACAAATATTTGAAATGGAAAGAAAAATGAAGTGTATGAAAATTTTTCCAACTCATAAAGATAACAAATTGATGTTTTTAATAATATGTATTTAATTTCAGACATTCCTGAAGCATATGTTCGGTTGGGCACGTCTTTGGATAAAAATTCAATAAGAGAAGGCACAGACGTTTATTTTGATTGCATGGTTTTTTCTCATCCTCCAGTTTTTCGCATTGAGTGGAGGCACAACGTAAGTATAATTCTTACTTAAAATACATGCGTTATTTTAATTCGTTTAATACTAAACGAAAACTCGAAAGTACATATAACATAAATTTTTCAAATCAGCAAAATATCGTCGGTATCAAAAAATTTGAGTTAGAATTAAAAGAAAAATATTTTCGCGAATAAAATAATAAGTAGTAGTAGAATAAAATAATAAAGTAAATTCTTGAAGGTTCTTCTATTAAGCTACCTCAATATGATTCTTCATTTAATGTTGAGAACTGAAGCATTCAGTTTTCAAAGCATAATTTATTTTAGATTAAATAATTTGTAATATGCCGCTAATATGAGTTGAATCCAATAATAAGTTTGCGCATAATTTTAGCATTATTAAATATTATATTAAAGTATGTACTTATAAACTGCAAAAAAAATTAATGTATTTAACAATATAAAGACCAATTTTTATTTTTAAGAATTTTAAATTCGTTTTTAATAATTTAACTATTAAAAAAGAGTTATTAATTAATAATTTAAAATATTAGCTATACTAAAAACGAATTTGGATTTTAGGCCAAAAGCTATATTACGTTAACTTTCTAAATTACCCGCGAAAATTCTTCATTTTCAAATGTCATCTAACATTGCCACAATATATGTATATTCGATGGAATACCACGGCGTCGAATTAGTCGTTTCAACGCTGCAATGAATGCTTCTGATGAAAGGTCGGATACAGGCTCTATGTGCAAATGAAAATTGCGATATACGACTTATAAGGCTGCTTTCCGAGGGCGATAGCGAGTGCAATTGGGACACGAACGATCTAGTTTGCTTGATAGTGAATTTGCTCCCAAAAACTTTGAAGAATAAATGACATGAGTGCTTTTGGACCAGAGTTCTTGGGAAAATTTTATGTAATTCTTTTGCTCAACATTAAACCTCAATGTATAATACAATATAGTTTTAATTTCTAGTTTAGTGTATAACAATAATAGTCTAAAATAAATAAAAAATAAATATTTGGAATGAAATACCGACGAATCATTCATATCATCAAGTTTCACAGTTTTCAAGTGCAGAGACTGTGAAAACGAAAACTATGAGCACAACAATCTCAATTGTCAGTGTTAAAATGTTGACTTTTTAAGTGATCTCCAGTGCCTATCGGTGCGTGTCACATAGGATAGAGTTTATACTTGGCACGCATCAGAAACTCTGCGAACTCGACTTTTATTTGTTCCTGCTACGGAAGTATTTTTTTCATATTGAACGTAAACGATCCAATTTGTGTTATGTGATATTCACGATACGAAAGGAATCAGCTCCAAAACAACAGAATACAAAATATCTTGTCATTCATATCGATAGACGCCTAGCTTGCAAATTTCACGCAGCAATATTATCAAAATTTGGTAAAAACTTCTGCTTGAGATTGAATAATCCTTACTCAATAATACCAATATGGTGTTATATGGAGAACTGATTCTGCATAAAGCAAAACAAAATGTAACACATGACTGCTGCAGCACTTTTGTACACCAAAAACTCAAATATATTTAACATAAAGAATTTTGCTTCTTAAACTTTCACTAATCGGTATTCCTAATATTATTCATCGTTGGCTAGACTCCTACCTTTCCTTAGAACTCAGAGGGTATTGTTTAGGAATGTATTGTCTAAGACTGTATATGTTACTTCTGGTGTTCCGCAAGGTAGCCTTTTGGGTCCTTTACTGTTTTTATTGTTTCTTAATGATCTTCCTTGTGCTATTTCTGATTTTAATATTCTGATGTATGCTGACGACGTTAAATTATTTTATACTTTTGATGATGATCATGGTCAGGCTATTCGCAGCGAAATATTGATTTGTTTTCGTCCACTTATGTGATTTCGTCCACTTATGTGATTGATTCTTGCCCTTGGAAACTGTGACTACATTTCTTGATTTGGGAGTATTATTGGATATGAAATTGTCTTTTATTGATCATATTGGCTGTTCTTGGTTTTGTGAAAAGATGGGCTAGGGAATTCATTGATCCTTATATAACAAGACTGCTATACATTTCACTTGTTAGACCTATTTTGGAGTAAGCGTCTATTATTTGGAATCTACTATGGAATGCTATCGTTGTCATTGTGATTCAATAGAGTCTGTGCAGAAGCAGTTTTTATTATTCTGTTTACGTGGCTTAGGATGGGATTGTGCCAATGGGTTTCCGTCATATGAGGCTAGATTAGGGTTGATAAAACGTCCAACTTTAGAACGTAGAAGGGCTGTTTTAGGGGTTTGTTTTGTTTTTAATCTGGTTAAAGGTGATATCGATTCTGAGTTTTTGCTTTGTAACCTGAATTTCAGTATTCCAGCAAGATTTTCACGGCACTATCGTCCTCTTTCTCTAGATTTTTATAGAACGAACTATGGATGTAATTTTTCTTTTCGTAGATTATGTAATGATTTTAACTTATATTATGATTTTATTGATTTTAATTGTAGTGTTTGTAATATAAAACGTAGGTTATATGCTGGCATTAATTTGTAAATTATTATACAAAAATGTATTTTCGTTCTTGTCATAGGTAGTTCCCGTTTATTGTTACTTTATTCAGTTTGTGATTAAGTTCTGTAGCTGATTTATGTTCTCGTTGCCATTACTTTTCCCTTACCCGCTACAGTCCGAACTGTAGTGTGTACGTGTCCCTACGTAATGGGGACGAGCCTTCCGCGCTCAGGTGAGGGTGGGTTAGTGTGAGGCCGGGGACTTTCAAATAAAGACTTCAGCATGCCGTCGCGACGGTTAAACATAGAATTTGAAAATATTCTGAAGAGTAGTGAGAAAGCTTTCATCCTTTCTAAATTAATTGGTTTGTACCATAATGAAATACCGACACTGCCAAAGAAGTACACTCCATTTCCACCTGACATACATAATTGCTCACATATTTCACGTTTTTCATTAAGCGCTTTTTATCTTCAAATTTAGTAAAGTGCTTGTGATATAACATCGAAATTTGTTATAAGTTCTTGATGCTATGTGTAGAATATAACATCGTTTAAATGTCTCGCACGGCTTCTCTGGGTGGAACGCACCCGATTTATTCAATTTTCTATGGCTATGGTGAATGAATCAGTCTTAATTTAATCGATGTCATGGGTTAAGTTGGTTTTGAGAACTTCTTTGGTTTGTAACGTATTCGCATATACCTGCAACTTAAATCTAACGGGTCAAATTGCACGATTTCGACGGTCAGATTTACGGGAAATAACCATGCCCTCCAAAGATTCGTGCAGAATATCCAATGTGTCACGTGCTGTGTGGCACGTAGCGCCGATTTATAAACTGTCAAAAAATATATCGTCAGTAGTTGGAGTGAATCGGGAAAAATACCATTTACTCCATAGGACTATAAGGGTTCACTGCTATCAATGCGTATTTAACCTTATCACTTGTTACGCTATCTCCGAACCAGTGACTCTGGGATTGCAAACTACTGATATTAAGAAAGTTTCTAGTATTAAATTAATCCAATTGCTGTCCTCCCTTTTAATAAAACCAAGAATTTTGTCATTCGTAGGCATCACCCTACTGAAAGCCTCCTCCTCGTTTACTCCCACAGGATTCTCCATTTTTGTTCTCTTAAATATAAATAAGTTCTTTCCTATAACCACTGAAATATAGCTTTGGGCCAAACAATCAATATTCTCGCCCCTTAGAAATCGATAACAGTTCTACAGAATATACGATATTCGACATGGCCACGAAAGGAACGGCGTATCTAGGCTCACTATCAACATAACCTATCGTCCTTACAAATTAATATTGAAAGTTCTTATTTTTAATTACATAGTTTTTAACATTAAAGAGCTTGACATCAATTGCACTTTATCAGTTACAGCTTCGAAAAGTAAGTCCGATACAATATGCAATTAATTATTGCACAAAATCTGGTACTGACATAAGGATTTGAAAGTGGGCAGTCAGTTCGCCATTCTTGTTTTTAACCCATTAATGCCTGAATTACTTTTTTTTCTAACGGTTACCGTTTTGTTTCTTACACTCAATTTCCTCTCAGAGCATAAAAACTAAGGCAACCTCTGCTGGCAACTTAAGTTGCCACTGGGCACTAATGGGTTAAGTTCAGGAGGTGAACAAGTATCTCCTCCTATATACAACAGAGCATTTCCTCACATTATTCAATTACTTTAAAATATATTACAAAAACAACATATAAATTTATCATATTATTTATTTATAATTTCAATTTAAAAACTTAATATAACATTTTTGGGTTAATTATTTAGGCGTTTTTGTCTCAAAAAACTGTTTTGTCTCGAGCGATTATTTCGCTGATAGGCACTAAGAGTTCGGATAGAACGCACGTCTTTTATAAGCTAATGACAAAAGCCTATTAAAAATTTTAATTACTATTTCTACTTAGACGTTGGTTAAAATCAGGAACTCGATGTGAATGATTTTGTCCCCTATTTTCTAGTAACAACTTTTCTAACCAACAGGCGAAATTTTCGAACCATATTCAAGGTCCATTTGCATATATCACCCATAGAATTTATTACTTAAGAATTACTTTAAAATATATTACAAAAACAACATATAAATTTATCATATTATTTATTTATAATTTCAATTTAAAAACTTAATAAAACATTTTTGGGTTAATTATTTAGGCGTTTTTGTCTCAAAAAACTGTTTTGTCTCGAGCGATTATTTCGCTGATAGGCACTAAGAGTTCGGATAGAACGCACGTCTTTTATAAGCTAATGACAAAAGCATATTAAAAATTTTAATTACTATTTCTACTTAGACGTTGGTTAAAATCAGGAACTCGATGTGAATGATCTTGTCCCCTATCTTACAAGCTCCTGTCCAAGGCGGTGGTGGGTTAGAGTTGACCGTCCGCTGAAGTATGGCCTTCTCCCTCTTTAGTTTTTGGGTGCGGCCCTTATTTTTGGCTTATATATTATATATATATATATTTATTATATTTATATATTTGGGGTTATAGGTTGTGGACCCTGACCTAATGGGAATTCCCTCATGCCTTTATTCTTGTATTATAATAATATTGACAAATACAATGTAAAAAGCAAAATAACGAACACACATCACTAACTGATCAACACTAAAAAACAAATCAAAACTAACTGACTTTCCTCATTCTCCTTCAGTTTTCTTCTTCAGCTTCTAATATTAGGGTGCCTTTTTTCGTACAACAGCCAGTTGCATTTTCTTGATACTGTAAATAGGAAACAACAACGTTTGTTTGTTGTAATAACTAAGTGCACAAGTACCGCGCAGTGTGGATGCCATTTATTGATTGATTCTTATCCTTCAATTATTCAGAATTTATACATAAATAATGCTGATCCAGCATTATGTTTACAGTCGAAGGTATAGTAAGAATTTCGATCAATTACTAATTGCGTTATTAATAATTTGTATTTTTATGACAATAGAATTGTTTCCAATATGTGTCGGCAATGCAGACACAGACAGAAGAATGTTCATATAATTGATAGTTTTATGGACATTCTTTTACATCAATAATTCGTAAAGCAAATTTATTATTATCTTCTTAATTATAAATACATATATATTTCTTTTGTTTTTTTACTTGAGGACTCAGTTATTTAGTTGTACATTTTTATTTTATAGCTTAAGTCTATTCGTATGTACTATTTGTTCTTTATTAGTTATTTCATCCACTATGGTTACATTATTTCTTAAATCTAATTTCTTAATTTCATATGGACCTTTATATTGGTTATGCAATTTGTGTTCGGTTTTATTTTTAAGAAATACTAAAGCTCCTATTCTAAACTTACAATCTAATGTATTCCTATCATAGTTATTCTTTTGATTAATTTTATTTATATCTATTAATTGTTTGGCTCTCTTGAGTGCTATTTCTAACCTAAATTTTGCTACTCTAGCAAACGTTATATAGTGGTGCAACTCTATTTAACTCATTGAAATTTTTAAAACTATTTGAGATTTTACTGAAAACTAATTCATAAGGACAGTAATTATGTACTGTTGATGGTGTTGTATTAAAACAGTAAGTAAAATACCTAAGCCATTCATCCCAGTCGTCTTTATCTACTGATATAGATGAGCGTACATATTCATTAAATGTTCTGTGAGTTCTTTCTAATGTCTGGTGATGATGTAATGTTGAAGTTAATTTTTCAACTTTCAATAGGTTACAGTCAGTATACAGTTTTTGTTTTCTGTACCCATGTCCGTAATGAACGTCTTCATTGGACCATAGGTAGGTACAAAGTTTTCAAATATCGCTTTAGCGACAGTTTTTGCCGATTTATCTGGTATTGGTACCGTTACCAAATATTTAGTTAAGTCACATATTAATTATTGATTTAGGAAATGGTCCGATTGTGTCTGCATACACCGTATCAAATGGCATAATGGGTATTTCTGTGAGAGTCATCGGACAGAAACAAAACAAAACTTGGCCGTTCCCTCTTGGCACTCCAGTTGCATTCATAAGATGCTGAATATTTTCGGATTCACAAAACTCTTGAAACTTGTTTGATGTAAACGCCGAACCTCTGTCTCTCCGAACACTGTAGCTTGTCTTCTGAGTCGTTCTATTACCTCTTCAGTCCCTGTGCTTTTTGTTGGATACAACCACACAAACTTAGAAAAAGCATCGACTACTACTAAAATATGATTGTAATTCTTATGCGTTGCTTCCATTGGTCCTACGTGATCTAGATGGTATGTTACTAAAGGTCTATCATTCTTATCTATGGGGTTCAAAAATCCTTCCTTATAACCTCTCTTAGCCTCCGATACTATACATTCAACACAACTCTTCACTATCCTCTTTACTTCTGTCCTCAATTCAGGTATATAAAAAGATTTCTGCACTAAGTCTTGGGTTTTACGAGATGAAAAATGACCTTGACGGTGCGCAGTTTGTATAATCTCTTGTTCCATGCTACTCGGTATAACTATTAGTTCTCTATCAGGGTTCTTATATAATAGGTCAAATTTTACGTAATAGTCGTCATATGAGTTATGCTCCAAAACTTTCCTGATTGCTCTTATCCATTCGTCCTGAAGTTGTGCCTCTTTAACACGATATTTTAAAGAATCTGTCATCATAAGACATGAAATGCGGCTTAAGGCATCCACATGCCTCATTTTCGATCCTGACCTATGATCTATTTCGTACTCAAAGTCTTGTAAGAATAAGGCCCAACTTGAGACCCTCGGTGGAACGTCCTGTTTCCTCATTGTTAATGCAAATGCGTTACAGTCGGTCACTATCTTCACTTTCAATCCCAGGACATAAATCCTCCACTTTCTCAAAGCCTCAATAACAGCCAATACTTCTAGCTCGTAAGAATGATATTTTTGCTCCGCTGACGTTGTTTTTCTACTCATGTACTCTATTCGATGTAGCTGTAGGTCTTCATCATCTCGTTGTAGTAGTACAGCTCCATAACCATACATGCTTGCATCGGTGTGGATTTCAGTCACTGCCTTTCGATTAAATAATTTGAGCACGGGTGCCGTCACTAATGAATTTCGTAATTGTTCAAATGCTATAGTTTCATTCTGTCCCATTTCAAATTTCACATTTTTCTTCAAAAGGTCCGACAATGGCTTTGCTATTATGGCATAATCATGTATAAATCGACGAAAATATGATGTTAATCCTAAAAATCTCTGAAGAGACTTTTGATTAAGAGGCAACGGATATGTAGACACTGTTTCAGTTTTTTCCTCTGAAGGCCTAATCGTAGAGTTTTCTAGTACGTATCCCAAGAAATTAATCTTCTTCTTCAAAAATTGACATTTTGAACATTTGATATCCAGTCCATTTATTCTCGCGACTTGTAATACCTTTCGTAACTTCGTGATTCCTTCCTCTTCATTCTCAGAAGGAATAATTATGTCATCCATATAGATCAATAAAGTACCATCACTGATAAGATCCCTAAGCACTGATGTTATATACCTACAGAATACTGCAGGAGAATTCGAAATACCGATTGGTACATACAAGAATTCGTATACTCCATTATGTGTTACAAAAGCTGTATACTTCCCTGAGTCCGGCTCTACTGGAACATGAAAGAATCCATTTCTTAAGTCTAACGTAGTATACACTTTTGCGCCCTGAAGTTTTCGCACCACATCATCGATAACAGCCATTGGAAAATTATCACGCACGATCTTGAGATTAAGTTTACGGTAATCACAACAAAGACGTTTAGTTCCATCTTTCTTTTCTATTGGCGCAGCATACTCCGAATAACTTGGCTGAATTATACCGTCTTTTAACCACTATTCTAATTGGTTCTGTACTACAAGCTGGTCAGCATATGACATTATTCTTGGCCTATGTGCTACAGGAATATCGTCACTTAAGACAATCTTCATTTTCACCGGATAATTCTGGGGTCTAATCGGTCTGTAGGTCCTAATTAATTCGTCAAGTTCTACTTTTATATTCTCCCTGAGATGGTCCGTACCCAGTCGATCCTCAATAGAGGTTTCAGAAGCGTTATGAAAAATACTACCAAACTCCCTCTGTAATTCAGCCACTAACCTAATCTCCCCATGGTCCAGCGCAGTACGAACTTCTAACGGGTTATTTCTATACATAAACTTTGCTCCAAGCAAGTTTACTAGCATATCGACCGTTTCAAAAATATCATTTCCCAGCACAATTGAATATAAATTATCACCTTCCCTGACAACCTGAAATGTTACATCCAATTCAACATTATCTACACCGACACAAACAGTAAAATCACCCATCGTCGTAATTCCCTTTCCACCTATACCTACTAATGTTTTCTTCTCAGGTCCAAGATCAACATCGCCTAAAAAGGAAAGTGCATCATAACGGATAGCACTAATATCACTACCAATATCCACAAAAGCTGAAACAGTTTTTCCCATAATCTTGGTATCCTTGAAAATTCGACCAGGTGGAGGGTTGATATCTTTAAATACTGTATGAATATTTCTCCTATTTCCGGTGTTAACGTCCTTCATTGAAGTATGTTCCTTCTTCAGTTCCACACTACACTCAAATGATTTGTGTCCAAAACGCTGGCATTTAAAACATTTTATTCCGACACTAGTGCAACTGTTTGATAAATGTCCTTTGTCACCGCACTTAAAATATCGTCTTTCATCCCTAGTCTCCGTCTTCGTCACTGTGTTTTTAAATAAATTCCTATGTGATCCTCTCGAATTTGACGTTCTCGACGAACAAATCTTTTCGTATATCGAAATTTTGTCCCTTAACTCATTGATACTCTTCGCACCATACAAAACGTTTTTATTCGATTATGCTTTCAGAATCTACACCAACTGGAGATCCAATCTCCATAAGGCTATACAAATATTCGCGGAAACTCTCGTTAGCCCGTTTTCTTCGACTTTGCAATAAACGATGTACATCCCTTGAGGAAAGTTTATTTCCGAACTCTCGTTTTAAAGAATCTTTAAGCGATTTCCACTCACGAACGTTGCCCTGACTTACAATGAAAATTTTAGCAGCCCCTCTTAGCAGTTGTCTGGCGTAGATATATTTCTGCAATTCGTTCCATTTCAATTTATATGCGCAATCTTCAAAATCTTCAATAAACTGGTCTATCCCCGGCTGACCCTCACCTGAAAATTTCGAGATTGTATCTTCTATATCCCTTAAAGAAAATGTTTACCCAGGCTGTTCTGTAACCTCAATCTGCCTGACAACTGAAGCCGCTTCGCCATACTCGGAGTCTGCCTCGGCCCTATTGTTAAAATTTTGATAGTGTTCTATTAAACGCGCCTGTAAAATTGTCTTCGTTCCGTCTGTTTGTAACCCTAATTCTGTCAGTTTTCCTCGTAAACCCTCTACAGTAAGCGCCAAAATGTCAAGCAGTTCCATCTTGTTTACAATACAAAATCAAATGAAAGATACAAATACAAAATCAAATAAAATTCTAAATAAAATTACAGTAAATGAATTATAAAACACAAATTCAATTAAATATTTCAATGTAATAATAATTTAAATAACGTTAAATTAATATAATTTCGAAATGTTTAATAATTTTTTAAAAGTTTAAATATTTTTTTTTAAATCAAAATATTTCCACAACCTTCTATAAGCTTATGTGTTCTCTTTTAATCATCAATGTTCTTCTATATACTTCGATTTACCATATGCTTCAATATTCTTCCATAAACTTCTATTATCTTCTATAAGCTTCAACTTCTTTCTATTCTCTTCTTGCACACTTCAACTTACTTTTCTAAGCTTCTATTGTCTTCTAAAAATACTTTAGTTATTTTCATCGGCTTTTCATTTCGTCTGAATGAATCTGTACATTGAACTGGCTTACAGACTTCGCATTTCAATTTAATTTCTTACAGAGATCATCCTTGTAATTCATTTCAATTTAATTTCTTACTAAGATCGTCCTTGTAATTCAATTTGATTTCCGTTTCTTTAGTTTGGCACAAGGATAATCCTCTTTCGATCGTCCTTCTTGTAGTTCAATTTATTTTCCAGTTTGTTTAATTTGGCACAAGGGTTATCCTTTTGTTTGAATTTTTTTTTTGCTTTAAATTATTTTAATTTGCTTATCCCGGTTGAGCCCCCAATTTGTAGGTTTTAAAGAGATTCATTTATATTTGATGATATAAATTATTATTATTACAAATATTTATTTAATTTTTAAACAAATTAAAATCAAAAAAAAATTCTTATTGTTTTATAAAAAAACATACAAATTCGAACAGCTCGACTGCCAAAGATATAATAATTTTTATTTGTTTTTTATATTGAAAAATTATATTATCCAACTCGATCGAGTATTTAAGTTTTATCATGTTTATGCCTTTCAGTCCGCTTACTATATTTGTTTTAGTTCAGTTTTTTTTAACCCTACGGGATCGCCTTAATCCTTTCGGGTGCGATCCCACATTCGGCCCTTCTGACGCATCATTCGGCCCTTCTGACGCATCATTCGACCCGAATGATGTGCTCCACGGCTTCATGTACTCGGCCACTGTGTTACATCTCCATCACACCGAAAGGAGATCCCACATTCGGCCCTCTTGACGCATCATTCGACCCGAATGATATACTCTTCAATTATTTTTTTATTTATTTATTATTTATTATTGTTACTTTGTTAATTAGCGCTTCTTTAATTTTACGTAATACATTGTTGACCGTATCTTTAAATTCCTTAGTTGATATAAATTCGAAAATCTTCTCACTAGGTGCTAACTGTAGTTTATTAATGTCCAATTTACTGACCACTTCCACGAGCCTAGAGAAAAATTGTCTTAAGTCAAGTTTCTCTTTAGTAAACAAATCACTCATTTTTATGTCAGCTACAATTGATTATCCTTTCTTTATATAACTTTTATTAGAAAAAATCCTTAATTTATTTCATTTCATTTAATTCGTGACAATGCGTCTGCGACATAATTGTTTTTTCCCCTAACATACTCAACTATGAAATCATATTATTCCAAATCCAGTCTTATTCTAGTGAGTTTAGAGCTTGGATTTTTCATTGAAAACAAGTAAGAAAGTTGTCTGTGATCGATTCGAACCAAACAATGTTTTCCATAGGTACATGGTCTGAAATGTGTGATAGCCCAATGTATGGCAGTTAATTCCTGTTCAATGGTTGATTTCTTATGCAAAATTCTTTAGTAAAATCAGGAGACTGAAGCAGGGTTTTACTCATTAATGCTTTCTTCAAGTATTTGAATGCAAAACCGCAGTCAGCCATCCATTTAAATGGTATATCTTTTCTAGATAAACGTGTGAGATGTCTGGAATACTCAAGGAAATTTTTAACAAATCTTCGGTAATAATTATAAAACGGGACAAACCTTTTGGCGCTATTTGCGCCCGTAGGCGTCGGATAATTTTCGATCACAGAGTATATACTGTCATTTGGTAGTATTCCTTTATCAGTACACTTGTGGCCCAGATAAGTCACTTTTCTCATAAGGAATGAACATTTTTTTGGATGCAATTTTCAGTTATATTTGCGACAAAGATCGGAAACGTCACTCAGATTGGAAAGCATATGCTTCTCAGAACATCCTAATACGACCAAGTCGTCCATCTATAAGAATGCCTGGTCTAGTTTTAAACCGGCAAAAGCAAGTGTCATCATCCTTTGAAAAGAATTGGGTGGGACTTTTAAGCCATAGGGTAGCCTAGTAAATATATAAGAACCATTGTTCAAAATATATATTGACTGTCGAACTGTTCGGACGTGTTTTTATTTGGCGCATATAAAAGTGTGTACTATTTTCTTATAGCTGAGAAATAGATAAATCATATTTAACATAAAAAAATAGAAAATTTAAAACAAATCAATCAGAAACATTTACAATTTGAATAATAAAAAAGAAATATAAATAAAGAACAAAACTAAATCAAATACACAAACAATAACAAAAATCAGAATAATTTATTCACCGTTTTTGTACAACAATTACCACAAATACAGAAACAATAACTTGTAATGATATAAAAGTAAAAATAATTAAATATAATAATAACAATAATTAAACAATAGTTAACAATAATCTCGAAATACACTGAAAATTTAAAATTTGAAAACAAACAATAACAATACGAACTTTGGAAACAACAAGTGCATATACATCAAAACAATAACAATAAACTTCAAATATTAACAATAGCATACATAATCTTCCAACAAAAAAATATACAATTAAACAAACATAAAAGAAAATAGAAAATTTAAAACAAAACAACCCGAAACATATACAAATTGAATAATAAAAAGAAATAGAAATAAATAACAAAACTAAATCAAATATACCAACAATAACTAAAATAGGAACAATTTATGAACCGTTTCTGTACAACAATTACAACAAATGTAGAAACAATAACTTATAAAGATATTAAAATCAAAACAAAATAACTTAAATTTACATCTTTGAAAGCAGTTGATCGTCCTAATAATACCATTTGCATGTTACTGTGCAAGGTTGCTGTTTTAAGTTTTATATCGAAACTGATTTGTAACCTTGATAAAGCTTTTTAGTAGTGCCATATACCGAAAGCTTTTTCTTCTTTTTTTTGCTGAATAAATACTACCCAGCGAGCCTTTATTTGCACGTAATAAATTTAACTTTATTCTGTTCTGAGTTTTTAATATGGACTGTTTGAGCCCAAATTGCGCCATTACAGCGAATGATCGAATGATTTCTTGCTGGTTGTGCTTGGGCAATTTCCATTTGAAATGTACGGCTCTTAAAACGCGGGATGCAGATGCACTTTTAGATACGGCAAAGTCACTACACTGGACTTGTGCGAACTGCAAAAAAATTAATATCGAATTTTACAAATTCTTTAAAAGCCTGAAGAGTGAATTTGAGCAACTTAATAAGGAGTTTTTGTCGGTACAATCTAAACTGGCAAAATTTGCAGACTTATTTAATAATTTTCAAGATTTGGATAAATTTATTAATTTAGACTGCTACAATTCTCCTAAAACTAAGAAAAAGACGAATAAATTACCTGAAACTCTCTCAATAAGCACTGTATCGGTTCCTTCCTCTGTTAATTCCGTTACTGTTAATGCTGGTACTTCTGCATCATCAACATCATTAAATGTCGCCAGTTCCCAACTGTTGAATACTCCATCAATCAATTTGAATAATGGAACTCCTATCTCGACTACCTCTCCAATTATTACCGAGCCAATAAACGGGATAATAGACAATCAAACTGTTCATAGACCGCTACAAGCTGTTCCCCCAAGGAAGAATATTTTCGTTTCAATGTTGGCTTATGACACAACTTCGGAGGATGTTGATTATTATATTAGATCTAAACTTGGCCAAATAATTGATATTTTCATGCGGAAATTTTCATTTGCCACATCCAGGTCCATTTCATCGTTTAAAATAACTACCTCACACGATTATTTCAATGTCACTATGGACCCCCATTTCTGGCCTTCTAACACTTTAGTCCGAGAATTCGTACATAGAGACAAAATTATAACTAATAAAATTGGTTCACTCCCTCGTCAGGAACAAAATATTTCAAAAAATTAAATTCCATCTCAACTGGTTCATTATCATTACTCTACCAAAATGTTCGAGGCTTAAGAACAAAACCTTCAAATTTATATTTAGAAAGTTTAGACTGCAATTATGATATACTGGCATTTACTGAAACTTGGCTTGATGGTTCCTTTTTAAACACCGAAATACTTTGTAATAAATATAATATTTATCGTCGTGACCGTGGCTCATATGGTGGTGGTGTCCACATAGCTGTTTCTTGTACTTTTTCATCCGAACTTCTTTTAACTGACTCATTACCTAATATTGAATTTATTGCCGTTATTATTAAACTTAAGAGTCGTAGAATATTCATAACGTGCTCATATATTCCTCCTTCATCTCCGCAGGATTTATATATTCAACATGCTGAAGCCATTAAAACAGTTGCCTCTTCTGCTAGTGCACAAGACTTGCTGATTATTATGTGTGATTTCAATATTCCATCCGTACGTTGGAATTTCGAGAATGGATATTATGTTCAATCAATGAATAATGACAGATTCGATAATTTTTTTAATATTTTATTCGATGTGAGCCTATTTCAAATTAATGGAATTCTTAATGACTATTCTAAAATTCTCGATTTAATATTTGTGAATGATAAGGAGGATTGCTTTATAAAACGTTGTGATCCAATTTCCATTCCTGAAGATCGTTTTCGTCCTACGATTGAGTTGAACATCTATGTGCTAGCTGAAGTTCACAAAACACATCGTTATAAAGTCTTTTGCTTCCATCGTATGGATTACAATAAATTCAATAATTTATTATTGCATAATTTCAGGAAATAACCTTCATGATATTATATCCAATTTCTATGCTGTATTACATCACTGCATTTCTGAATCAGTTCCAAAAAAATTTGCTTGTAATAATAAGGGTCCACCATGGAATAGCTGTTACTTATCTAATATCAAAAACAGGAAGAATAAACTTTATAAAAAGTATAAGTTATCAGGCTCTTCTCTCGATTACATACATTATTCAATAGCAAGAACTAATTACATAACTGCTAATAAATTGGCATATAACAACTATTTACACCGAATGAAGTCAAAAATAAAAAGTAATCCAAAGTCTTTCTACAAATTTATTAACACCAAACGTCGTACAAATACATACCCGAACTACTTAAAATTTGGTTCTCGTAGTGCTTACGATGACATGTCCATAAGTAATTTGTTTGCTGGTTTTTTTCGACAACTTATTCTTATAAATCATTTAAAAATCAAGCTTCCTATCCTTATGATATATCCCAATCATCAAGTATTCATATTTCGTATATTGCTGTTGAAACTGTTCGAAAAAATCTGTTGTCAATACAAAGCTCACCTACCCCTGGTCCAGATGGGATACCTACTTGTATCCTTAGACATTGTTCTGAAAACCTTTCTGGTCCCCTAACGGCAATTTTCAATAAATCTATTGAATTGGGTTATTTTCCAACTGCTTGAAAAAAATCATTTATAAATTCCATTGTTTAAAGCTGGCAATAAATTGGAAGTTTCTAACTACAGAGGTATAGCAAAATTGAATGCAATTCCAAAACTGTTTGAAAAAATTGTGACTGACTCTTTATATCATCAAATATCTTCAATTTTAACCTCATATCAACATGGCTTTCGAAAACTATGCTCAACTTCTACTAATATCTTGGAATTAACAACTAAAGTAAATGAAGGGTTCATCAACAGGCAACAAACTGATGTTATATATACAGACTTCAGTAAAGCATTTGATAGAGTCAACCATGATCTTTTGCTTTATAAAATATCTTGCATGGGTTTTAGTAACAATGCAGTATATTGGCTGAAATATTATCTTACTAGCAGAACTCAGCAATTGAAATTTGAAAATGCTCTGTCTAAAGTCATCGATGTTCCCTCCGGAGTGCCCCAGGGAAGCCATCTTGGTCCAGTACTATTCATATTATTTATAAACGATTTGCCATCCGTTATTATTCATTCTAATATACTCATGTATGCTGATGATGTTAAAATTTTTAATTCGCTTGATAGCATATCTGGTCAATCAACTCTTCAAAAGGATATTGATTATTTTTGTCAATGGTGTGAAGTCAACTTGTTGGAGTTAAACTTTAATAAATGCAAACATATGTCATTTCATCGTTCATTTAAACTTGATACCTCTTATCATTTTAAAGACAAAATTTTGGATAAGGTTGTAAATATAACTGATCTTGGAATCTTGTTAGATCATAAGCTTACGTTTAATGAACATATATCAATGATGGTGAACAAAGCAAATGGTGGTTTAGGGTTTATAAAGCGCTGGTCAAAGGAATTTACTGATCCCTACGTAACAAAACAATTATATATATCCATGGTGCGCCCAATTCTTGAGTATGGATCTATTATATGGGATCCACATTATCTCATTTACATTAACCTAATTGAATCTGTACAGAAGCGCTTTCTGTTATTTTGCTTGAGAGGACTTGGATGGAATTCGTTTGTTCTCCCTTCGTATGAAAGTAGACTCGCTCTTATAAAGCTACCTACACTGAAAAGTCGAAGAATAATGCTAAGTGTCTCTTTTCTTCTTGGTTTAATACGTGGAGATGTCCATTCTGATTATTTGTTACGTAAAATTAATTTTAATGATCCAATTAGACCTTCTCGTAATTTTAATTTATTTAATTTACAATTTCACTGCTCCGTCTACGCCAACAACGACTCTTTTCGTCAAATATGTTTAAAATTTAATAATCTGTATCATTTATTTGATCTTTCGGAAAGCAATTATTCTTTAAAGAGAAAAATTATATTGTACTTGAATCATTAAATATTAATTATATATATTGTTTGTAAATTTAAATTTAGTCTGTAAGGAACAATTATCCATAGACATAAATGAATAAATAAATAAATAAATAAATAAATAAATAAAAAATCATCATTAAAATCTAATACACAATTGTACATTTTAATGAAGTCCATACCAATGATCCCGTCACATGGTATAGGAAAGTTGTTTTGTACCACTTGGAAATAATGTGGTAATAGTATTTTATATTTTAAATTCTAAACATATTTTTCCTAATGACTGTATTTGACCATGTCCTATTCCCCTAATTGTTGTATATGCATTTATTAGACTTGAGTCAAAATGTTTTGACTTTATTAGCGAAGTGTCGGCACCAGTGTCAACCAGCAGTGTTATCATCATGTTATCAGTGTTATTATCGTAGTGTTAATAATATTTGCATTAATTCTTATAATGAAGCATAATCTGAGATTAAGGTTATATACCTTGTGATTCATTGATTTGATCTTAGGGGATGGTCGGAGTTTTCCGAACCACTTGCAGCATGTACGTAATTTCGGTTTCTACCTCTGCAATTATTATTTGACTGGTTTCTATTACCATACGCATTTTGGTTGTTATTATTATTATTATAACGCGAGTAATTATCTCTTCCATGGTATTGTCTGCTATTTCCTCTATAGCTACTTCGGTTGAATCTTTGGCGGAAATACATCACTGCGATCCCAGTGTCCAGTTACCTCTGTGCAACTGCTTAAAAATTTACCAATGGCCTCATTCATGTTATTGAATAGGCCTGCTTCCATTTTTTTTCTTAATAGCCTTTACAGCAACCTGTGTCGAGTACTTAGTTGCTAGTTCGCATGATAAGCCGTCAGGTATGTATGCAGTCTCAAGTGATGTTGAGAGATTTTCAATCTCGGTACAATATGAAGTTGCGGTTTTACTGTTGTTTTATGCTCATAAGTTTTGCAGACAGCACCTCAACTGATTCACCTCTAACAGTTTAATTTCAGTTTATTAATAATGTCTGCAATAGTAGATCCTTCGCCTATGAGATTTCTTGCGTTTGCCTTAGGTTTTGTTTTTATTACGGATACGGCTGTGGGTTCATGTTGACCCTTTATTGCCTCAACTAATTGCAGGGAGTCAATGAAAGAACGCAAGTTTTCAGATTTCCCATCAAATCAGCTTTGAAGCCGTAGTTAAAAATTTCACTAATGTTTGTGACATTTTACTAGTTATCTTGTTATTTGCTGTCAAATTTTCATCAAGATCAAAGTTTACTTTTTCATGCAGTATATTTGGTAATTCAATTTTTATGCTTTTCTTGGCTGCTATTTTCAATAATTTGGTTTTTAAGTCCAAGAAGAATCCGTATGCTGCTGTTTTATGTCCTTTTGTCATTCTATAATAGTTTACATTACACACTACTCTTATTTGTTCAAACCTGGTTAGTAAGTTTTGGATGTGATAATGAATGGTTTCATTTTTGATCGGTCTGTCAATGTTCAAACATTTGTATGAACGATCGAAATGTTTTTTAATTAACATAACCTTTATAGTATGTCTTTCCATTCCATTAAAATTTCTAAACCTTGTCTAGGTCATCGGCTCTACTTAAGTATATTTTCTTTAATCTGCTACTATGCAGTGCGTAAATGTGCAAGGCAAAATGAAGACATAATATAACCACAACTATTATTAAATAATTTTCTTTTTTAGAAAGACTAATTGATTCATTGCCTACCTCTATTTCATTCACGACATTACCATTGGCCCTCTCACTTTTGACTGTTGTTTTCCCGTTTAGACTTTTCTAGTAACAACTTTTCTAACCAACAGGCGAAATTTTCGAACAATAATCAAGGCCCATTTACATATATTAACCATAGAATTTATTTCTTAAGAATTACTTTAAAATATATTACAAAAACAACATATAAATTTATTATATTATTTATTTATAATTTCAATTTAAAAACTTAATAAAACATTTTTGGGTTAATTATTTAGGCGTTTAGGTCTCAAAAAACTGTTTTGTCTCGAGCGATTATTTCGCTGATAGGCACTAAGAGTTCGGATAGAACGCACGTCTTTTATAAGCTAATGACAAAAGCCTATTAAAAATTTTAATTACTATTTCTACTTAGACGTTGGTTAAAATCAGGAACTCGATGTGAATGATCTTGTCCCCTATCTTACAAGCTCCTGTCCAAGGCGGTGGTGGGTTAGAGTTGACCGTCCGCTGAAGTATGGCCTTCCCCCTTTTTAGTTTTTGGGTGCGGCCACCCCTTATTTTTGGCTTATATATTATATATATATATTTATTATATTTATATATTTGGGGTTATAGGTTGTGGACCCTGACCTAATGGGAATTCCCTCATGCCTTTATTCTTGTATTATAATAATATTGACAAATACAATGTAAAAAGCAAAATAACGCACACACATCACTAACTGATCAACACTAAAAAACAAATCAAAACTAACTGACTTTCCTCATTCTCCTTCAGTTTTCTTCTTCAGCTTCTAATATTAGGGTGCCTTTTTTCGTACAACAGCCAGTTGGAGTTTCTTGGTACTGTAAATAGAAAACAACAACGTTTGTTTGTTGTTATAACTAAGTGTACAAGTACCGCGCAGTTTGGATGCCATTTATTGATTGATTCTTATCCTTAAATTATTCAGAATTTATACATAAATAATGCTGATCCAGCATTATGTTTACAGTCGAAGGTATAGTAAGAATTTCGATCAATTACTAAGTGCGTTATTAATAATTTGTATTTTTATGACAATAGAATTGTTTCCAATATGTGTCGGCAATGCAGACACAGACAGAAGAATGTTCATATAATTGATAGGTTTATGTACATTCTTTTACATTAATAATTCGTAAAGCAAATTTATTATTATCTTCTTAATTATAAATACATATATATTTCTTTTGTTTTTTTACTTGAGGACTCAGTTATTTAGTTGTACATTTTTATTTTATAGCTTAAGTCTATTCGTATGTACTATTTGTTCTTTATTAGTTATTTCATCCACTATGGTTACATTATTTCTTAAATCTTATTTCTTAATTTCATATGGACCTTTATATTGGTTATGCAATTTGTGTTCGGTTTCATTTTTAAGAAATACTAAAGCTCCTATTCTAAAATTACAATCTAATGTATTCCTATCATAGTTATTCTTTTGATTAATTTTATTTATATCTATTAATTGTTTGGCTCTCTTGAGTGCTATTTCTAACCTAAATTTTGCTTCTCTAGCAAACGTTATATAGTGGTGCAACTCTATTTAACTCATTGAAATTTTTAAAACTATTTGAGATTTTACTGAAAACTAATTCATAAAGACAGTAATTATGTACTGTTGATGGTGTTGTATTAAAACAGTAAGTAAAATACCTACGCCATTCATCCCAGTCGTCTTTATCTACTGATATAGATGAGCGTACATATTCATTAAATGTTCTGTGAGTTCTTTCTATTGTACCTAATGTCTGGTGATAATGTAATGTTGAAGTTAATTTTTCAACTTTCAATAGGTTACAGTCAGTATACAGTTTTTGTATTC
Organism: Sarcophaga subvicina; assembly: GCA_936449025.2. Lineage (NCBI taxonomy): Eukaryota > Metazoa > Arthropoda > Insecta > Diptera > Sarcophagidae > Sarcophaga > Sarcophaga subvicina. Next base: position 59,439,371 of record OW388081.2, read on the forward strand.
AGTACCCAAGTCCGTAATGAACGTCTTCATTGGACCATAGGTAGGTACAAAGTTTTCAAATATCGCTTTAGCGACAGTTTTTGCCGATTTATCTGGTATTGGTACCGTTACCAAATATTTAGTTAAGTCACATATTAATTAAATGGTCCGATTGTGTCTGCATACACCGTATCAAATGGCATAATGGGTATTTCTGTGAGAGTCATCGGACATTTAATGTGTTTGGTTGTTTTTGCTTAGTGACATTTTTGAAATGATCTTACGTATTTAGCTATGTCTTTTGTCATGTTTTGCTAGTAGTAGTATCATTTTATTTTTTCAGCGATTCTAAATATCCCGCAATGACCTCCTTCAACCGGGTCATCATGGTACTTCAGAATTGTCTCTAGAATTGCCTTGGGATTCTTATTATTTATGTAGGTTTTAAAGAGATTAATTTATATTTGATGATATAAATTATTATTGTTACAAATATTTATTTAATTTTTATACAAATTAAAATCAAAAAAAATTCTTATTGTTTAAAAAAAAACATACATATTCGAACTGCTCGACTGCCAAAGATATAATAATTTTTAGTTGTTTTTTGTTTTATATTGAAAAATTATTTTTTCCAACTCGATCGAGTATTTAAGTTTTATCATGTTTATGCTTTTCAGTCCGCTAACTATATTTATTTTAGTTCAGTTTTTTCTTTAAACATACGGGATCGCCTTAATCCTTTCGGGTGCGATCCCACATTCGGCCCTTCTGACGCATCATTCGACCCGAATGATGTGCTCCACGGCTTCATGTACTCGGCCACTGTGTTACATCTCCTAGACCCTTCACATTCCCCAACTTCTCTACCTCATTACGATAATGTTTAATTTTCCTCACGACCTTAAACTTTGGCTTTAACTTCATACCAACACCAAATTGGGTGCGCTTGATTGCGACCAATTCTCCTACTTCATAAACTGTCTCTGGAACTCTGCCTTTATTAAAACTCTTTCTATTCTCTTCCTGAATGCGAAGTATATTTTCTCTAGCTTCCTTCCTCAATGCATCACGTTCCTCGTTTAACTCTTTTATGGAAATTTCATCTAGTAAATGTTTTATTTCAGGATTGTCGTTATTCCTCATGTTCAGTCCAGTCAGTATCTTAAACGGTTCAATACCAGTACTCCGTGGTGCGGTACTATTAATAGTCCTCTGTACACGGTCAACATATTTGTACCAATGGTCTGGTTTCTCTACACAGCTTGGTCAACATAGGAATAATTATCCTATGTATCCTTTCAACTTGGCCGTTCCCTCTTGGCACTCCAGTTGCATTCATAAGATGCTGAATATTTTCGGATTCACAAAACTCTTGAAACTTGTTTGATGTAAACGCCGAACCTCTGTCTCTCCGAACACTGTAGCTTGTCTTCTGAGTCGTTCTATTACCTCTTCAGTCCCTGTGCTTTTTGTTGGATACAACCACACAAACTTAGAAAAAGCATCGACTACTACTAAAATATGATTGTAATTCTTATGCGTTGCTTCCATTGGTCCTACGTGATCTAGATGGTATGTTACTAAAGGTATATCATTCTTATCTATGGGGTTAAAAAATCCTTCCTTATAACCTCTCTTAGCCTCCGATACTATACATTCAGCACAACTCTTCACTATCCTCTTTACTTCTGTCCTCAATTCAGGTATATAAAAAGATTTCTCCACTAAGTCTTGGGTTTTACGAGATGAAAAATGACCTTGACGGTGCGCAGTTTGTATAATCTCTTGTTCCATGCTACTCGGTATAACTATTAGTTCTCTATCAGTGTTCTTATATAATAGGTCAAATTTTACGTAATAGTCGTCATATGAGTTATGCTCCAAAACTTTCCTGATTGCTCTTATCCATTCGTCCTGAAGTTGTGCCTCTTTAACACGATATTTTAAAGAATCTGTCATCATAAGACATGAAATGCGGCTTAAGGCATCCACATGCCTCATTTTCGATCCTGGCCTATGATCTATTTCGTACTCAAAGTCCTGTAAGAATAAGGCCCATCTTCAGACCCTCGGTGGAATGTCCTGTTTCCTCTTTGTTAATGCAAATGCGTTACAGTCGGTCACTATCTTCACTTTCAATCCCAGTACATAAATCCTCCACTTTCTCAAAGCCTCAATAACAGCCAATACCTCTAGCTCGTAAGAATGATATTTTTGCTCCGCTGACGTTGTTTTTCTACTCATGTACTCTATTCGATGTAGCTGTAGGTCTTCATCATCTCGTTGTAGTAGTACAGCTCCATAACCATAAATGCTTGCATCGGTGTGGATTTCAGTCACTGCCTTTGGATTAAATAATTTGAGCACGGGTGCCGTCACTAATGAATTTCGTAATTGTTCAAATGCTATAGTTTCATTCTGTCCCATTTCAAATTTCACATTTTTCTTCAAAAGGTCCGACAATGGCTTTGCTATTATGGCATAATCAGGTATAAATCGACGAAAATATGATGTTAATCCTAAAAATCTCTGAAGAGACTTTTGATTAAGAGGCAACGGATATGTAGACACTGTTTCAGTTTTTTCCTCTGAAGGCCTTATCGTAGAGTTTTCTATTACGTATCCCAAGAAATTAATCTTCTTCAAAAATTGACATTTTGAACATTTGATATCCAGTCCATTTATTCTCGCGACTTCTAATACCTTTCGTAACTTCGTGATTCCTTCCTCTTCATTCTCAGAAGGAATAATTATATCATCCATATATATCAATAAAGTACCATCACTGATAAGATCCCTAAGCACTGATGTTATATACCTACAGAATACTGCACGAGAATTCGAAATACCGATTGGTACATACAAGAATTCGTATACTCCATTATGTGTTACAAAAGTTGTATACTTCCTTGAGTCCGGCTCTACTGGAACATGAAAGAATCCATTTCTTAAGTCTAACGTAGTATACACTTTTGCGCCCTGAAGTTTTTGCACCACATCATCGATAACAGCCATTGGAAAATTATCACGCACGATCTTGAGATTAAGTTTACGGTAATCACAACAAAGACGTTTAGTTCCATCTTTCTTTTCTATTGGCGCAGCATACTCCGAATAACTTGGCTGAATTATACCGTCTTTTAACCACTATTCTAATTGGTTCTGTACTACAAGCTGGTCAGCATATGACATTATTCTTGGCCTATGTGCTACAGGAATATCGTCACTTAAGACAATCTTCATTTTCACCGGATAATTCTGGGGTCTAATCGGTCTGTAGGTCCTAATTAATTCGTCAAGTTCTACTTTTATATTCTCCCTGAGATGGTCCGTACCCAGTCGATCCTCAATAGAGGTTTCAGAAGCGTTATGAAGAATACTACCAAACTCCCTCTGTAATTCAGCCACTAAGCTAATCTCCCCATGGTCCAGCGCAGTACGAACTTCTAACGGGTTATTTCTATACATAAACTTTGCTCCAAGCAAGTTTACTAGCATATCGACCGTTTCAAAAATATCATTTCCCAGCACAATTGAATATAAACTATCACCTTCCCTGACAACCTGAAATGTTACATCCAATTCAACATTATCTACACCGACACAAACAGTAAAATCACCCATCGTCGTAATTCCCTTTCCACCTATACCTACTAATGTTTTCTTCTCAGGTCCAAGATCAACATCGCCTAAAAAGGAAAGTGCATCATAACGGATAGCACTAATATCACTACCAATATCCACAAAAGCTGAAACAGTTTTTCCCATAATCTTGGTATCCTTGAAAATTCGACCAGGTGGAGGGTTGATATCTTTAAATACTGTATGAATATTTCTCCTATTTCCGGTGTTAACGTCCTTCATTGAAGTATGTTCCTTCTTCAGTTCCACACTACACTCAAATGATTTGTGTGCAAAACGCTGGCATTTAAAACATTTTATTCCGACACTAGTGCAACTGTTTGATAAATGTCCTTTGTCACCGCACTTAAAACATCGTCTTTCATCCCTAGTCTCCGTCTTCGTCACTGTGTTTTTAAATAAATTCCTATGTGATCCTCTCGAATTTGACGTTCTCGACGAACAAATCTTTTCGTATATCGAAATTTTGTCCCTTAACTCATTGATACTCTTCGCACCATACAAAACGTACTTATTCGATTATGCTTTCAGAATCTACACCAACTGGAGATCCAATCTCCATAAGGCTATACAAATATTCGCGGAAACTCTCGTTAGCCCGTTTTCTTCGACTTTGCAATAAACGATGTACATCCCTTGAGGAAAGTTTATTTCCGAACTCTCGTTTTAAAGAATCTTTAAGCGATTTCCACTCACGAACGTTGCCCTGACTTACAATGAAAATTTTAGCAGCCCCTCTTAGCAGTTGTCTGGCATAGATATATTTCTGCAATTCGTTCCATTTCAATTTATATGCGCAATCTTCAAAATCTTCAATAAACTGGTCTATCCCCGGCTGACCCTCACCTGAAAATTTCGAGATTGTATCTTCTATATCCCTTAAAGAAAATGTTTACCCAGGCTGTTCTGTAACCTCAATCTGCCTGACAACTGAAGCCGCTTCGCCATACTCGGAGTCTGCCTCGGCCCTATTGTTAAAATTTTGATAGTGTTCTATTAAACGCGCCTGTAAAATTGTCTTCGTTCCGTCTGTTTGTAACCCTAATTCTGTCAGTTTTCCTCGTAAACCCTCTACAGTAAGCGCCAAAATGTCAAGCAGTTCCATCTTGTTTACAATACAAAATCAAATGAAAGATACAAATACAAAATCAAATAAAATTCTAAATAAAATTACAGTAAATGAATTATAAAACACAAATTCAATTAAATATTTCAATGTAATAATAATTTAAATAACGTTAAATTAATATAATTTCGAAATGTTTAATAATTTTTTAAAAGTTTAAATATTTTTTTTTAAATCAAAATATTTCCACAACCTTCTATAAGCTTATGTGTTCTCTTTTAATCATCAATGTTCTTCTATATACTTCGATTTACCATATGCTTCAATATTCTTCCATAAACTTCTATTATCTTCTATAAGCTTCAACTTCTTTCTATTCTCTTCTTGCACACTTCAACTTACTTTTCTAAGCTTCTATTGTCTTCTAAAAATACTTTAGTTATTTTCATCGGCTTTTCATTTCGTCTGAATGAATCTGTACATTGAACTGGCTTACAGACTTCGCATTTCAATTTAATTTCTTACAGAGATCATCCTTGTAATTCATTTCAATTTAATTTCTTACTAAGATCGTCCTTGTAATTCAATTTGATTTCCGTTTCTTTAGTTTGGCACAAGGATAATCCTCTTTCGATCGTCCTTCTTGTAGTTCAATTTATTTTCCAGTTTCTTTAATTTGGCACAAGGGTTATCCTTTTGTTTGAATTTTTTTTTTGCTTTAAATTATTTTAATTTGCTTATCCCGGTTGAGCCCCCAATTTGTAGGTTTTAAAGAGATTCATTTATATTTGATGATATAAATTATTATTATTACAAATATTTATTTAATTTTTAAACAAATTAAAATCAAAAAAAATTCTTATTGTTTTAAAAAAAAACATACAAATTCGAACTGCTCGACTGCCAAAGATATAATAATTTTTATTTGGTTTTTATATTGAAAAATTATATTTTCCAACTCGATCGAGTATTTAAGTTTTATCATGTTTATGCTTTTCAGTCCGCTTACTATATTTGTTTTAGTTCAGTTTTTTCTTTAACCCTACGGGATCGCCTTAATCCTTTCGGGTGCGATCCCACATTCGGCCCTTCTGACGCATCATTCGACCCGAATGATGTGCTCCACGGCTTCATGTACTCGGCCACTGTGTTACATCTCCATCACACCGAAAGGAGATCCCACATTCAGCCCTCCTGACGCATCATTCGACCCGAATGATATACTCTTCAAGTGTGATGCCACATTTATTATTGTTACTTTGTTAATTAGCGCTTCTTTAATTTTACGTAATACATTGTTGACCGTATCTTTAAATTCCTTAGTTGATATAAATTCGAAAATCTTCTCACTAGGTGCTAACTGTAGTTTATTAATGTCCAATTTACTGACCACTTCCACGAGCCTAGAGAAAAATTGTCTTAAGTCAAGTTTCTCTTTAGTAAACAAATCACTCATTTTTATGTCAGCTACAATTGATTATCCTTTCTTTATATAACTTTTATTAGAAAAAATCCTTAATTTATTTCATTTCATTTAATTCGTGACAATGCGGCTTCGACATAATTGTTTTTTCCCCTAACATACTCAACTATGAAATCATATTATTCCAAATCCAGTCTTATTCTAGTGAGTTTAGAGCTTGGATTTTTCATTGAAAACAAGTAAGAAAGTTGTCTGTGATCGGTTCGAACCAAACAATGTTTTCCATAGGTACATGGTCTGAAATGTGTGATAGCCCAATGTATGGCAGTTAATTCCTGTTCAATGGTTGATTTGTTACTCTCTCCTTTGGTAAATGTTTTTGAAGCGAAAGATATTGGTAGCTGTTTACCCTCATGCTCCTCAATCGAAACCGCACCACACCCATGTTTACTTGCATCTGTTGTTATGCAAAATTCTTTAATAAAGTCAGGATACTGAAGCTGGGTTTTACTCGTTAATGCTTTCTTCAAGTATTTGAATGCAAAATCTCAGTCAGCTCCATTTAAATAAACGTGTGAGATGTCTGGAATACTCAGAGAAATTTTTAACAAATCTTCGGTAATAATTATAAAACTCGAAAAACCTTTTGGCGCTATTTGCGTCCGTAGGCGTCGGATAATTTTCAATCACAGAGTATATACTGTCATCTGGTAGTATTCCTTATCAGTACACTTGTGGCCCAGATAAGTCACTTTTCTCATAAGGAATGAACATTTTTTTGGATGCAATTTTAAGTTATATTTGCGACAAAGATCGGAGACATCACTCAGATTGGAAAGCATATGCTTCTCAGAACATCCTAATACGACCAAGTCGTCTATCTATAAGAATGCCTGGTCTAGTTTTAAACCGGCAAAAGCAAGTGTCATCATCCTTTGAAAATAATTGGGTGGGACTTTTAAGCCATAGGGTAGCCTAGTAAATATGTAAGAACCATTGTTTGTTGAGAACGACGTTCAATCTCTCGAGCCTTCACCTAAGTCTATTTGGTGAAAACCCGACATTAAATATGAACAAGAAAAATATTTTTCTCTACTAAGTTGGTCTAAAATATCATCGATTCTAGGCAATGGGAATTTATATGATATCATTTTTTTTATTTATTTGCCTATAATCTATCACAAGTCTCCATCTGTGATTTCTTTGGAACTAACAGAATTAGACTGTTATATTCTGAAAACGAAGGTACGACAATATACATAGTTGAATAATAATTATCTATTAGTGTTTTTACTTGATTATTAATTTGCTGTTTATGTGAATGTGGTATACGGTAGTTCTTAATGTATACCGGTTGCGTATCCTTCAACCTCAGCTTTTGCTCATAGAAATTATTCGTTGATATTGCTTTGTATCTAGACCAAAAATATCGCTATATTCTGTACAAAGTTCAGCTAACGTTGTTTTGAATTGTTTAGGAACATTTTTCTTTAGTAAGTTTATAATTTTAGAATCTCTTTCTTCTCTTTTGTTTGAGTTTTGTAAAATTATCTCATAATCAGAAACATTTTCGGTTTGTATATTATTAATGGTATTTAAAATACTGCATTATTATAAATGCATTATTTGATTTTACTAACATGTTTGGAATAAAAACACCTGGTTTAACATCTTGATTTGGTACAACTATATCATTTTTAAGGTTTACAAATCTAATTTGCTTAATTACTTTCGACCTTGGCGGCAATACAATTTCGTTTTGTTTATTGGTCATCGGTATAGATAATTAGACGGTCGTAGGATAAAATAGACATTTTCATCATTAAAATTCAAAAACAATTGGAACTTTTAATAAAGTCCATACCAATGATCCCGTCACTTGGTATAGGAAAGTTGTTTTCTACCACTTGAAAATAATGTGGTAATAGTATTTTTTATTTTAAATTTTAAAAAGATTTTTCCTAATATTTTTCTTTTCATGTATTATTTATTGAATCTTTCCTTTCGGAATTTACAATTAGTATTCAAATCTTAACCTAAAATAATAAAAAAATAAAAGTTGTTATTGCCACTGCAACGTACAACTAGAAGTGTTCATCAAAAGTAAATTTATCTGATCAGATCATTTGTTTGAACCCTTTTGAGACGTCTGTGACCCTCGAATACAAGTAAGTCTATTACAAGACGGTTGGGATGCTCTGTAATCCTAGAGATGTAATTGACACTTGCTACTTTTATTTCCTCTCGAACTAAGGGCACCTTCAGATCTTTGTGGATGTTACTTTTTCTCATATACCAAGGAGCACCTGTTATTATTCTAAGAAGTCTAGATTGCCACTTTTGAAGCTTCTCTACATTGGATGGTGTGGCTATTCCCCACAGTTGGATACCATAAAGTCAAATAGGTTTCAGTACTGACTTATACGAAAGCAGTTTTAGTTCTAAATCAAGGGTTGACTTAGGTCCAATAAGCCAGTCAAGCTGTGCTGTTCTGAGTTTGATCTGGGTAATTTTGGCAGCTATATGGTGATCCCAGGTAAGGCGACAGTCGAGATGGATGCCCAGATATTTTACACTACTATGTTCTGGTACTGTCACACCATTAATCTTGATGGGCGGACAATTTCCCCTTCTCAGTGTAAACGTGATGTGCATGCATTTAGAAACATTGACTTTTATCTTCCATTTCAGCATCCAATTTTCCAAATCACTAACGTGAGATGGAAGTCTTTGTGACGCAATTGTAGAATCTCTATGAATACTTAAAAGCGCCGTAACATCCGCAAAGTAGACGTGTGAGTCACGGCCCTAGAATACTTCCTTGTGGTACGCCAGCAGATATCTTTCTGCGGTAAGAGGTGACATCTTTTGCTTTTATTTGGAAATATCTATCCCATAAGTAACTTTTTAGCAATTTATGCACATTCTTTGGTAAAAACTGCGTGATCTTAAAAAGAAGTCTTTCGTGCCAGACCTTATCTAAGGCTTGAGATATATCAATAAATAGCGCAGAGCAATACTGCTTGTTCTCAAAAGCACGTCTAATTAAATTGGTAATTCTGGGCACTTGCTGAATCGTGCTATGTTTTCGCCTAAAACCAAACTGATGGTCGGGAACTATGGCGTTGGCATCAATATGCGGTATTAAACTATTAAGCAGCATTTTTTCGAACATCTTAGAAAGTATTGGGAGTAAACTTATTGGACGATGTGATGATACTTGCGTGATGCCTTTGCCTGGGTTAGGTATCATCACTAAATCAGATAATTTCCAAGATGCAGGAAAGTAGCCTATTCGCAACATAGAGTTAAAGATGAACAATATAAAACGCACGGCCAATGTAGGCACATTTTTAATCATTGTCGCAGTTATTTTGTCACAACCATGTGATTTGTTCGGCTTTAGGCTCTGGATGACGGCAATCACTGCAGACAGACGGAACTTGATCGGCCTACTAACCACATCGTCGATTGTAACTGGGGCAATACTAGAAACAGAATTGTTTGGTGTAAAAACATTTTCTAGTTGGCAAAAGCGTTCACTTTCTGTTCTGCGGTTTTTGCCCAATCACCGTGCTGTAGTCGTAAAGGGGATTCATGCAAAGTAGGTCTCCTCATTTTCCTTACTGTCTTCCATAAACTGTAGTCCGAGTCTTTCGTTGCGTCCAAATTTTGCAAGTATTTTTGCAGGTTCGACTCTTTGTTCTTCTGCAAAGCGCCACGCAGAAGTCTTTGGCACTGATTAAGTTGAGACTTTAGACCTGGAGGACGATATTCTTGCCATTGGCGTCTTAAATTCCTTTTTGGGCGTAACAGTGCTTCCATGTTATTAGAGCAGGGAAATTTTCGTTTTCTTACCAAAGGGGTAGAGGATGTAGATACCTTAGCAGCTTCAGTTAAGATGTTAGTAAACTGGCGAACGCCGGATTCAATTTCCTGTTCACACTTCAAAGAGATATTTGATGGCAGGTGCGAGCTTACGAACATTTTGTATTTCCGCCAATTTGTCCTCATCTGAAGTTAATTTTTCTCCAGTAGGTTTGTATAACGCACAAATGTTAGGATGATTGGTGAATGATCAGAAGACAGATCCAACGACGGGTGCATACGAAGATTTTCACGTCTAATATTTCTTACTACGGCAAAATCCATTACATCCGGAATTTTGTTTAGATCAGTTGGCCAATAAGTAGGATGACCAGCAGACAAGGCATCCATGCTGTTCGAAGATACTGCGTCCAATAGCTGTCTTCCTCTCGGAGTAATGAGACGTGATCCCCAGAATGCTGCAATAAATTTCGGACCCAGCGTGTTGAAGTAATCGAGGAATTCATCTTTGCAAATGTTGTGTCTTGGAGGACAATAAAGTGCTGATATTGTAACACCAATGTAGGGTAAATTGATTGATGTTGCTTGAATGTAATCTTGGGTGAATTCTGGCAATGGAGAGTGTCTAATGTCCTTGTGAACAAGAATAGCTGACCCTCCGCATGCCCTACCACAAGGGTGTTTTGCGTCATATCTGTAGTAGTCATTAATTCTAAAGCAGTTTTTGTCCGAGAAGTGTGTTTCCGATATTAGCATGACATCAATTTGGTAAGTGTATAAGAAGTTTTGTACTTCGTTTTTATGATGTCTTAAGCCGTTCGCGTTCCAAAAGCACATCTTGCGGGTGTTCATGTCTTATTTACTAAAATCATAAGCATATTTTGGTTTTGTAGCAGCTGTTACAACATGTTCTGCATGTTAGCCATAAAATTACTCATTGTTTAGATTAGAGTATCAATTGAATTTTGGGAATTTGAATGTGCAGTTGGAATGCCTTCTTTTAGGGCGTCAGCATATGAAAAAGCATATGAAAATTTACTCGTGGTTTGGGCAGCATTTTTGGAGTTTGCCTGTTGGGGAATGGTGGATAAACTTGGGAAGTTTGATTCACGGTACTGATTATATATAGGTCTTTTGACCACCGCTTTATTTTTGAGTTCCAAGTATACTTTGCATTCTCGATAATTAGCCGTGTGCATTATTTACAGTTAACTTCAGTTTTCGGGTGAGGACATTCAGTGCTTCTGTGTACGTCTCCGCACCTGTCGCATACTGCCGGTAATTTGCAGAAAGATTTTGTGTGCCCAAATTCTTGGCAATTTTGACACTGAGGGGGGCCTTTACGTTTAATGGGTTCCTCTACATATATTCGATGGTTTAGAAGATACCGTAATCCATATATAGGATGATTGTCACCTTTTTTCTTTATATTGTTCGAGTTGAATTCTATTTCGGCTCTAAAAAGCGGTTGTGGAATTTTATTTTTATTTAAAATATTATGGATTGATTTGATTTCATACCCTTCAGATTGAAGGGCATTCTTAATATCGCTTATAGGTACAGTACTGTCAATGCCTTTAATGATTACATTTAAACCTTTTGCACTTTTGAGTTGATAGGTATAGTAGTTTTCCTCTTCAGTATCGAACTTGTTCACAATTGCTCCAAAAATCTTTTCATCTTTGTCTTGGATTTTGGTTTCCTGAAAATTACCCTTTCGTAGAGAAACAACGTAGAAATTGTCTTTGCCAACAAGCTGTGTCAACTTGGTTACCAAGGCATTGGTAGTGGGCTTTCGCAGGTACAGTGGTGGGGGTTTGAAGTTCTTTTTTGCAGGTGTATTGTCTTCCTTCTCTTTTTCTGCAAGAATTGCAAAACGGTTTGCTTTGTCAGTGGTATTTTTTTGCCTGTTTTGGATGTGGTTCCAACGTGGAGGCTGCTCCAGGGCTGGACTTACGTTTCGTTATTGTGATATAACGGTCCATACCTATGAGGACTTTTTCACTGCTCTCAGTCTTCGCTGCACTTTTTAATTGTCGTAGATTCCTTATTTACGTCCGGTGATTGAAAAATACCTTCAATGTTCTTATGATTATCCAAAAGAGGGGTATGGGGTAGATTCGTATTTGGCCCAACACACTTATTTAAATTTTGACAACTCGCACTATTGCTGATTTTTTTTCACTTGTTGGGTCGCTAACGTAGCGTACCCGATTTGCAGGCTTCGCTGTCAAATAACGCGAGTCATAAATTTTTTTATTTATATTGACTGTTTCACATTCTTTTGAAGTAATGATCACGTAGGCATTTCTATCATTACAACTCAGTCTGCATTCATTAACACTTGCACTTGGCTCACTCATTAATTAGATTAACGGCCTTTATATTTTTACTTATTTGTTGTCGTTTATGCAGTTTTCTTTTTTTTAAATTTATTAAGGTTAAGTGGTTTTTTTTAGTTTTTTTTTATTTTACTTGTAATAAAACACCTATTCCAAATATTTTTTATAATTTGCCGACTGCACGTCCGTACACTTTGATTTTTGTTCCTAATGACTGTATTTGACCATGTCCTATTCCACTAATTCTTGTTATTTTATATGCATTTATTAGACTTGAGTCAAAATGTTTTGACTTTATTAGCGAAATGTCGGCACCAGTGTCAACCAGCAGTGTTATCATCATGTTATCAGTGTTATTATCGTAGTGTTAATAATATTTGCATTAATTCTTATAATGAAGCATAATCTGAGATTAAGGTTATATACCTTGTGATTCATTGATTTGATCTTAGGGGATGGTTGGAGTTTTCCGAACCACTTGAAGCACGTAATTTCGGTTTCTACCTCTGCAATTATTATTTGACTGGTTTCTATTACCATAAGCATTTTGAGGTCTTTGTGAATTATTCCTGTTATTACTATTATTATTATAACGCGAGTAATTATCTCTCCCACGGTATTGTCTGCTATTTCCTCTATAGCTACTTCGGTAGAATCTTTGCCGGAAATACATCACTTTGATCCCAGTGTCCAGTTACCTCTGTGCAACTGCTTACAAATTTACCAAGGGCCTCATTCATGTTATTGCATAGACCTGTGTCGAGTACTTAGTTGCTAGTTCGTATGGTAAGCCGTCAGGTATGTATGCAGTCTCAAGTGATGTTGAGAGATTTTCAATCTCGGTACAATATGAAGTTGCGGTTTTACTGTTGTTTTATGCTCATAAGTTTTGCTGACTGCACCTCAACTGATTCACCTCTAACAGTTTAATTTCAATTTATTAATAATGTCTGCAATAGTAGATTCTTCGCCTATGAGATTTCTTACGTTTGCCTTAGGTTTTGTTTGTATTAAGGATACGGCTGTGAGTTCATGTTGACCCTTTATTGCCTCAACTAATTGCAGGGAGTCAATGAAAGAACGTAAGTTTTCAGATTTCCCATGAAATTCGGTAATCAGCTTTGAAGCTGTAGTTAAAAATTTCACTAGTGTTTGTGACATTTTACTTATCTTATCTTGTTATCTGCTGTCAAATTTTCATCAAGATCAAAGTTTACTTTTTCATGCAGTGTATTTGGTAATTCAATTTTTATGCTTTTCTTGGCTGCTATTTTCAATAATTTGGTTTTTAAGTCCAAGAAGAATCCGTATGCTGCTATTTTATGTCCTTTTGTCATTCTATAATAGTTTACATTACACACTACTCTTATTTGTTCAAACCTGGTTAGTAAGTTTTGGATGTGACAATGAATGGTTTCATTTTTGATCGGTCTGTCAATGTTCAAACATTTGTATGAACGATCGAAATGTTTTTTAATTAACATAACCTTTATAGTATGTCTTTCCATTCCATTAAAATTTCTAAACCTTGTCTAGGTCATTGGCTCTACTTAAGTATTTTTTCTTTAATCTGCTACTATGCAGTGCGTAAATGTGCAAGGCAAAATGAAGACATAATATAACCACAACTATTATTAAATAATTTTCTATTTTAGAAAGACTAATTAATTCATTGCATACCTCTATTTCATTCACGACATTATCATTGGCCCTCTCACTTTTGACTGTTGTTTTCCCGTTTAGACTTTTCTAGTATCAACTAGGCAAAATTTTCGAACAATATTCAAAGTCCATTTATATATATCAACCATAGAATTTATATCTTAACAATTACTTTAAAATATATTACAAAAACAACATGTCACTATATCATATAAATTTATCATATTATTTATTTATAATTTCAATTTAAAAACTTAATAAAACATTTTTGGATTAATTATTTAGGCGTTTTTGTCTCAAAAAACTGTTTTGTCTCGAGCGATTATTTCGCTGATAGGCACTAAGAGTGCGGATAGAACGCACGTCTTTTATAAGCTAATTTTATTTTATTTTATTTATTTTTTTATTTAAGTCTATGGAAAATCCTTACAGACTATAACATTTTATATTTCAATTCATTTTATATATCAGTTCAGAATTATTATTATTATGATTTCAATTCAAAAAATAAGTTAAAAAAGAGACAACATTGAAATTATTAATTAAATGTGTTTAATTGTAAAATTATATCCTTTTTAATGGATTCCATACTTTTATTAAAATCTATATGAAGATACAGACTATCAAAATTATTACAGATTCTACGAAATGGATCGAAGTTCGCGTAGTTAACTGTGTAATATTTTATATTTAAGAAATTATGGTATCTTGTCGGACGAACAGGTACTTTTATGGAAAGTTTTTCTAGAAGAAATTGAGAGTTGATAACACCATTAATCAGCTTCAGAAGAAAGACAGCATTTAGCACTTTACGGCGGCTTTTTAAAGTTGGTAATTTAATGAGTGCTAGGCGTTTTTCATAAGGTGGTAACCTTTCATTAGGATCCCATCCATTCCCTAAACCACGAAGACAAAATAATAAGAACTGTTTTTGAACTGATTCAATTTTGTCAGAGTGTACAGCGTATTGAGGGTCCCATATTACAGATCCATGTTCAAGAATTGGGCGAACCAGTGTGGTAAACAATTGCTTAGTAACATAAGGATCAGAAAACTCTTTAGCCCATCGTTTGATAAATCCCAGGGTACATGTAGCTAAGCTAACAGTTGATGTAATATGATTTCTGAAGTCCAATTTACAATCGAAAACTATCCCTAAATCGTTAAATGTATTAACTAGTTCAAGAGCGGCACCATTCATTGTGTAAAATCCATTGGTTGGTGATGATCCAGTGAAGCACATATATTTACATTTTTTAACATTCAGCTCCATTAAATTAATACTACACCAAGAGGTTAAGTAGTTAATATCCTCTTGTAAAAGTACTTGGTCTTCAATGTTATTAAATGATAAACATATTTTAACATCGTCTGCATACATTAATGTGTTCGAATTTTTGATAACAGAAGGGAGATTATTTATAAAAAGAGTAAATAGCAGCGGCCCAAGATGACTACCCTGTGGTACGCCTGACAGAACATCAATAAAGTTAGATTGCGTATTCCTGAATTTAACGCACTGTTTTCTGTCTACTAAATACGAATTAATCCAATTCAATAAAGATGAACTAAAACCAAGTTGATTAAGCTTATGAACGAGTAAGTTATGATTTACTTTATCAAATGTCTTACTGAAATCGATATAAATGACGTCAGTTTGTTTGCCTACAATCAATACAATAAATCCATCATTTACCAAAGTTGTAAATTCAAGAAGATTTGTGATTGTTGATCGAGACTTACAGAATCCATGCTGGGAAGCAGATAAAATAGACGATGCTTGAAATGACAGTGTATCACATAGGAGTTTTTCAAACAATTTCGGTATAATGTTGAGTTTAGCAATTCCTCTATAATTTGAAATATCAGCTTTAGATCCTGATTTAAACAGTGGAATGATAAATGATTGTTTCCAAAAGGAGGGAAAATAGCCCAATTTAAGCGATTTATTGAATAAGTAGGTTAATGGAGTACTCAATAATTGAAAATGGTGTTTTAAAATACTGCTAGGAACCCCATCCGGACCAACTACATGCGAAGATTTCAATTGTTGTATATACTTGGAAACAGGAATATAATTTTGATTATTGGCGTTAAATGTAGATGATGAGTAGGTAGAAGCCAAAAATTCCGCAAACAAGTCACTTATAACGTTATTATCTGAGGATTCATGACTACCAAGCTTCATAACAGAAAGATAATCCGCTGCTCGACGTTTAGAATTAACAAATTTGTAGAATGATTTAGGATCACTCTTGAATTAGTGTTTTACCTTAATTAAGTAGATGTTACAAGCTCTTTGGTTGGCGATGGTGTATTCAGATCTTACTAAGCAGTATTTGGAATAATTTATTAATGATCTATCCTTTTTAAAATTTTTTTACAATTTATTTTTCTTGTTTTTTAATCTTCCAGGGCGGACCGTGATTAGAATGTGGTAAAACTTTTGGCACACATGCTAAGAAACAATTGTGAAGTAGTTGATAAAATTTCATAATGCACTGGTCCAAATCATTGCCATAGCCAGATAATTCATTTATCCAATCGATTTCAGATAGTTGAAGATGCAGTTTATTGTGGTTAGTTAAATTGAAACAAAATCTTTTCTGTTTTTGAGTTAAATTATTTGTTTGAAGGAAAGGATGATGGAAGAAGTTTATTTCAAGCGTCGGATGATATTTGTCTTCGGGATTGGAGATAGGCGTATGACGAATAACTGAGAAGTCCGATGAATCACTAACAAACACAAGATCCAACATTTTATCAAAATCATTTGGAATGGAATTAATTTGAAAAAGGCAGTTCTCAAGCAAACAGTTAATTATATTTGCCGAGGACTCCGAAGAACCAATGGGGATTAAATAGTTTGAGTCTGGAACAGCCTTCCATGATGTGTGTGACATATTAAAGCCTCCTATTAATAGTACTAGATCCGTTGTGTTTACTTTACTCAGAAGTGTTCCAATCGCATTTAAGTGATCTTCATAGACAGTGAGTGGTGAATTAGATGGAATGTACACGCAAACAATGAATAAGGATTGTTTATAAATTTTAACTAATACGCATAAAAACTCAATATGTAGAAATTCATTAAGACTAACTTCTTCAGATGAGAATTCATTTGATATGGCAATTAATACGCCGCCTCCAGATTTTTTCGTATTGTATTGCACACAACTTTCTCTATCTTTCCTAAAGACCTGGTATTTAGGGCAAACAATTTCAGAATTATTAATTTTACTAGTTAAACAAGTTTCGGTGAATATTATTATATGGTAATTAAATCCATAACTATTGCAATAAATTGGAGATAATTTGGAGTTAATAATGACAAAAGCCTATTAAAATTTTTATTTACTATTCCTACTTAGATGTTGGTTAAAACCAGGAACTCCATGTGAATGATCTTGTCTCCTATCTTACAAGCTCCTGTCCAAGGCGGTGGTGGGTTAGAGTTGACCGTCTCTCTTTAGTTTTTGCGTGCGGCCACCCCTTCTTTTTGGCTTACCGATCCTCTTGGTTAGTTTTGGCTCTTCTTTTGGCTTTTGAGTGCGCTTTCTATGTTCTTCCAGGTTTATAGGTTGTGGACCCTGACCTAATGAAAATTCCCTCATGCCTTTTGGCTAGGCGCATCTTCCTTCAATGCTGCCGACTGATCTTTGGCTGTCCGTCAGTATATACAAAATTTGGTTTGGGCGCTTTAAATTTAGCACACCAAGATCTAGGCAGGATTGACCTGATTTTTGATGCTTGAAAAATTAGCACTCAGGGGTGGCAGGATCGCCTTGTAAATAAGAAAACAACAAGGTTTGTTTGAAGAAGCGCATTTATTGATTGATTCTTTTCCCTAAAATTATTCAGAATTTATACATAAATAATGCTGATCCAGCATTATGTTTACAGTGGAAGGTATAGTAAGAATTTCGATCAATTACTCAGAATATGAAAATACGAACATGTTTAACACTAACAGTGATGATAGCATTGACTATTAAATTGCAAACGCAAGCAATTTGATCGTTGCTTGAGTTTCCTATACAGAAGTGCAAGCAACACTGTATGCGTATGCATGTACGTTATTTATAATTTGTATTTTTATAACAAAAGAATTGTTTCCAATATATGTCGGCAATGCAGACATCATGAACACACTACAGCACTAACAGTCAGCCATCCTGTCGAGAAAATCTACCTCGATTATTAGTTGTTGCTTCCTTCGCCACCTTCTTCCTCAATTGAAAATTTGTCTTCTATAGCCGGTAGGGTACACCAGAGTTTGATTTTGTCAGAAGAGTATATTGACTTATAATGGCGCTTTTTACGGCTAGAACCATGTAGATCTTCGATGACATACTGGTCCTTATCAAGTACTTTCGTTATTATAAACGGGCTCTTGTAAGCGGGCTCTAATTTTCTTAAAGTACCTGTCGCCGTTGCTTCGTTTTCAGCTAATACCAAATTGCCAACGTTGTATTGTCTAGTTTGCGCGTGCTTCTGATCATAACGCCGTTTAGCTATTTTCGATTGTGTTTGCTGTTTCAATACGTATATCCTGCAAGGTGTCCTCGTCTACTTTTTGCTGATGTGCAGGGCAAGTACAAGTTTGTTCTGAAGAAAATCTCTTGGCGTGAAACCAAATAGAAGTTGCTACGGACTTTTGCGTGTCGTTTTGTTTACCATCGTATTGTGGACCATTGTATTCTGCGTAATTGATCGTCCCAACGTTTGTCCTTTTTTGTTGACAGCAATAGCATTCCTAGTATGGTACGGGTGGCTCCCCACGCCCGTTGGTTCGTGGCTTTCGGACGGCATTTAGTACGTGTTTTACAACAATAGCTTGACTATAGCTTTCTAACTCGTGCTACCTGAATGTCATGCCACGGTCGGTGATTATTTGTTTTGGCATGCCGAATACTTCGCTGACTTCATTGAGGACACTGATGACGTGCTTGCATGCCATACTTTTTACTACCTTTACAACCGTGAGAAGTCGCCGTAGTCTAGTAGGTAGTGTGTTGGCTTATTAGACGCAAAAGCCTGGGTTCGAGCCCCAGGCCAGGCATCAAAGACAAAATACAAAAAGTATTTTTTCGGCGACTTCCTCTCAGTAGATTTCTGGCAAAAACTCTGGGAGTAAATAAAAATTGTCATGAAAAGTTTCCCAAAAATAAAAATCTGTCGTTCGGAGTCGACTTTAAACTGTAGGTCCCACCACTCATGTATAAAATTAACACACACAACATAAGTGGTGTGAGAAACTAGGACGTTGTACAATGGGTCAATTCGACCTCCGGGTACTGTACTTGTCTTAATTGACAAGTACATGTCCTCTAACCTAACCTAACCTACAACCGTGAACTTAGTTATCATGGATGCTACCAGGATGTGACACTCTTTGGTAACGGTCCCAAATGATCCATGTGCACTGTATGGAATGGGACTGGGTTAATTTTGTCTTATTGGTATTCCTTCTCGTGTTTTCCACCAGGAGATTTATTGAATGCATATTTCACACACGATTTAATATGCGATTTTACAGCGTTTCGCATTCGTGGGACCCAGAAATGTTTTCCGAGGCCAAACAACGTTTTCTCCACTCTCATATGCCCTCCGTTATCGTGTTGACCTTATATTACACGCCAGGGCATCGCCTATGGAATGACCCAAAGAAGGTTGTCACTGTTTTTACGAAATAGTCTGCCATCTTTAATTACGTCGTCCTTACCCGTGTCTTTATCGCCGGACTTTATCCTTTCAATTATTTCACGAATTTGCTCGTCTTACATTCGCATAGAAAACAAAGATCATCTTCACTTATATTTATTTTCGCAATACGTAAAGATGCCGTGTCCAGATGTGCGGCTTCTCGTGCTCGACGTGAGGTATTCGAAAATCGGATCGGTGCTCAATTTTGATGTCAAAATAATGAATTCGTTCCATTGAAACTGGGCATCCTTTCTCAAAGACAACGTAAAGGTTCAAAAATCAAAGAGATGGCAGTTGTCTCTGCAGCCCCTGGGCTCATACCTTCACTGTGAATTTGATGTCCCAAGAATTCGATTGTATGCTTAAAAAACTCACATTTACGGACGTTGACTGTTAAGTTTAAGTTAAGATTGCACAACACGTCAAAAACTCGAGGCAATTTGTCCAACATTTCGTTAATTTCGTAGCTACCAACTACGATGTCATCCATATAATGTGTTTATGTCCGGAGATCGAAAAATCCCTTCCCTGGCGATCAACCAGAAGAGACCTAACGTCCAATAGAGGGTGCCACATTAATTTAAGCTTTCTTGTATTTTTTTCTTTATACAACATAATGTAATGTAATTAGAGCTTTTGGGACTTTCTAACATTTCATTGTAACTTAAACTAACTTAGGCCTTTGAGTTATAAAATCCTTTCTAAAAGAATCATTCGTTTGTTAACCAGCATCAGCTTTGATATTGTTTAATTATTAAAAAAAAAGAATTCTTCAAAATAAAGTGAAAAATTTATAAAGGAAAAAAACAAAGTGCAAATTGATTATATTAATCTAGTGACTAAAATTAACTGTACAGAAAATAAAAAGAAACCTTTTAAGAAGAAATATTCAGTTAAAGTTACAACAATTATTAAACATTTACAAAGGAATATATTTGGTACAAACATACATATACTAAGACGATTTCTTCCACAAGACAAGATTTGCGACAAGGAAATAAAGTATAGATTTGTTTGATGGGAAAACAATCTGTAGAAAAGGAATTTTCTTTTTTTTGTGTCGATAAACAAGTGCGTGTAATAAGGAATTGTTCGTGTCTCAAAATCAAGAAGGAAAGTGTTGAATTTTATAGACATTTCAAAGAATTTTGGTTTCTGATTTTTTTTCGCCTTTTTTTTATTAGTGGCAGAAAGTGCAACATAAAATTTAATTCTGAGGAATCGCCATCACCCCCATTACAACATCACAACTTCTTATATAGTCCACGAAGTAACATTTGGTCCAATCGAGCCAGATTTTGGAACCTGTTTTTTGGATTTTTGAACGGTGTTTTTTTTTGTATTTTGCCGTCGTGTGACCTTCATCTAATTAATCTTCAAAGTAACCTTGGAATTTTAAGGTAAAGTTGTTTTTGTATTTTCTTTTATATTTTTTAGAATTTTGGTGGTAATTTTATATACAAGTAAAGTTCTGTTAGACTAGACAACAAAACTTTGCTTTTATATAAAATGTATAACAGTGCATATATATTTACAAAGTGGTGTGTTAAATTTCGATAGCACTGACACACTTTGTAAATTTATCGAGTATAAGAACCAAAGTGTTCTTTTTATGCACTGTTATACCAACGTGTCTTGACTTATAATAGACTCACAAGTGACTAGGATATCAGATTGTGGTGTGAATATTCCAGTTGGGATTCCAGCTCAGCCACCCAATTTGATATCAGTTATAAGTCAATAGTAGTGTTATAATTGGTGATGGTGCGGTGGCTAAATAGCAAGGCACGTTACCATTTATAACAATCCTTCAAATCCACCGAGTACATGATAGATATACCCATAAATAGGTGTTATTTGTTTCTATTCTCGATAGATCTGGTTTTTTTTTAACAGATCTTTGAGTGAATGAAAAGTTTGAATTTTCGACAAACTGAAATGCAATAACGCAATAAAATTTATTTATGGGTCTCCTTTTGATTTTCTTTATTCCTTTATTTATTAATTTCTTGTAATTATTTAAATTAGTTAAAGTTGATTTCTTATTTGCAACTTTAAATTAAGGAAAAATTTGATTTTAATTTCTTTTTTTAAACAACTTGGTTGAAATATTTGTTTATTCTGGTAAATTGGTTAACAAATAATTTATGGCAGTCTTATTTACCTTTATTTTTTGTAATTAATTTTTGATTAAATTTTAAATTTTACACATTTTGAATTTTAATATTGATCTGCTGCATTGACAAAATTTATTTGTCTTTTATTTTATTGATGATTTGGAATACACGGTGAAAACAGATAGTTGTACGAAACTACTTTTTCACCTTCGTATTTTCTTTTATTATTTCGTTTTATTTTGGAAACAATAATAAGTATCGGGTTATCGGCCATTGGGAATTCGTCCTGTTGGCTTAGTTTCGCGGAGTGCGTAATTTTTTTTTGGAATTTATGCCCATTTTATTGGACATTTATTACCTTTTTGTTAAGTTGCGGTGAGGCGCTAATTTGGTCGCGGTAGTACGTTGTCAGGGTGGTCACAGTGACCGTTGGTTTAACTTTTGAAATCTTTTCGTTTTTTTTTTATTTTGTGTGCTAGGAGATTAATTACAATCGGGACGCGATCATTTTCTAGTTTCGCTCAGGGTCAATTTATTATTTATTGAATTTTGTAAAATTTTTTACTCGATTTAATTTCGTTTGGAGAATTAGTCTTCGAATGGTGTGGAATAGAAACTTAACTATTCTGTTAGTTCCCTTTGGTTTCCACTTTTGTTGTTGTTGCTATTGATAAATAATAATCGAAATACCGAAGTCGAGGAGATTATTAACGTTTGAGAGGTTTGCCCAGATATTCCTAGATTTTGAGAGGGAATTCAATGCTACTCCTCAGGAAGGTAATACGACCTACTCCATTGAGGTCCAGAGGGAGGAGTTCAAGTCACTATGGGCAAGGGTGAGGGATTCCAATGAAGCCTTTGCCACAGTTGACGAGGAGGATTTGGAAGGTGACCGGGAAGCTGCACGCGAACTTTTTGGACACTGTAGGTTAGGATACATTACTGTTGCCTCACTAATGGGTGAACTTTCGCAGACCTTGGTCAACCAAGCTGGGATGTCATCGACACAGTGTCTCAATGGTCCAGCCAACGAGAACCGAATTCGACATAGCATGCAGCTACCCCCTTGTACCATGGAGGTATTTCATGGGGACTACAAATCTTGGCCATCATTTCGCGACATGTTCACTGCTGTTTATGTGAACGAAGCCAACATTTCACCAGTGGAACAGCTCTTTTATTTGAGGCAGTTCACGCGTGGTGAAGCCTTAGAAATTGTAAAAAAATCTCCTCTCACTGTTAATGGATTCCAGGAGGCGTGGAATAATCGGAAGGACGGGTACGAGAATAAGAGGATTTTGGTGAATTCTCAGCTGAAGGTTTTGTTTACTCTAGCACCGGTCAAATCCGAAGCAGCCCAGGATATCAAGAGGTTGCAACGGGATATTAATAATTCGATATCGGCACTTAAGATGCACGATATTAATATCTCCAATTAGGATCCAATTTTTGTTTATTTGTGTTCCACCAGGCTGCCGGTGCTAACTTTGTCTTTCTGGGAACAGACAATCCAAAACAAGGTGGAGATTCCCAAATGGAAGAATTTGGATACTTTTTTGACATCACGGTTTCAATCTCTAGAAACTGTGTCTGAAATTCGAAATTTTGAACCAGTTGTTAGGGGTTCTAGGCCTGCCCCTGAAACTCTTCCTAATCCGAAAAGGGGAGTTCGATCCTTTTCCACTAAGCTGAATAAGAGAGTCCCGCCACTCATGTATAAAATTAACACACACAACATAAGTGGTGTGAGAAACTAGGTCGTAATCCTGACTGAAGGGTTGTAATGACCAATTATGTATGTATGTATGTATGAATAAGAGAGTTTGTACGTATTGTTCGGGAGACCATTTGTTGAATATTTGTCCTAAATTCTTGGATTTATCTCCTGAGAGACGGTTTGTGATTGTAAAGAGGTACAATCTTTGTATTAACTGTCTCACAGGTGGTCATAGACTCAATGAGTGTAAGAGTACTGTTGGTTGTACGGTGTGCATCGAGAGGTGTCTGGATCCTCTTCGGGCGTTTTGGATACGCCAAGTTCTAGCGGTGCAGTCAGGTCGAATGGTGAGGTCCAAAATTGCTTTGCTGCTACGTCGAGGCAGATACTTTTGGGAACTGCGATAGTTGGTATCTACCACCGAGGGGAAACGTTTAGAACTAGGGCCCTAATAGATTCAGCGTCCTAAGCTACCTTAATTTCTGAAGGATTACAGAGGAGATTGGGATTGCCGGCGGTGAATATACATGCCAAGATCTCTGGTTTGAATGGAGCATGTGCTGATGCAGTCCAAAGACAATGTTCGTTTGTCTTAACTTCTCTGTCTGGCGATCAGCCTCGTGTGGAGGCAATCGGTTTGTGTTGCCGAAGTTAACCGGAATGTTACCCAGCTCAACTATTAACATATCACGATCTGCAGCTTTTTCGGGGATCCCATTGGCTGATCCTAAGTTTAATGAGAGCGATCGAGTGGACATCCTAATTGGAGGCGACATTTTCCTAACGTAATGTTGGAGGGCGTTAGGAAGAATCTTCTGGGGAATTTGATGGCCCAGGACAGTATTTTTGGTTGGGTTCTGACGGGGTCATTACCCGAGCCGCATTGCAAGAGCTATACGACTCTCGTGTCGTATTGCACTGAATTGGAATTGGATAAGCAGCTGGAGAGGTTCTGGAAATTGGAGGAACCTCCAAGGCATTCGAAGATGTCGCCTGATGATGAGTACTGTGAGGAATATTTTAAGAAAACAGTACGTAGGAATTCGGCTGGGCGATACATAGTTTTATTGCCTATCAGGCCACAGCATGGTTCCCTTGATTGTCTTGGCTCTTCCCGCCTAAAGGCCTACAGACAATTTTTGCGAAACGAAGCTTCCTTGCTTCGAAATCCGTTTGTTAAACTGGATTATGATACGGTTTTATTGGAGTACGAATCTTTGGGTCATATGGCAAAAGTGAATTTGAAGAATACGAATGAAGGAGATTCGTATTATTTGCCTCATCACGCTGTACTCAAGCCTGAAAGCTCTTCCACGAAGGTTAGGGTTGTTTTCAATGCGTCTAGTAAAACGTCATGTGGATTGAGCTTGAATGACACCTTATTTACCGGGCCTGTTTTACAACACGATTTGAGGCTTCTAATCGTTACATGGCGTTTTTACCGATATGTCTTTAATGGAGACATTGAGAAGATGTATCGACAGATTCTCTTGGACCCTGATCAGGTGAAGTACCAACGAATAGTTTTTCGTAAAGAGTCAGATGGGGAAGTAGAAGATTTTGAGTTGAAAACCGTGACGGTTGGGATAAATTGTGCTCCTTTTTTGGCAATAAGAACATTGCTTCAACTCGCGGATGACGGTAACTCGAAATGGCCTTTGGCATCGGAAATTTTACGCGAGATGATGTACGTGGATGGCGCTTTAGCTGGGGCTCATGATGTTTCTGGAGCGATAGAGGCCCGAGACCAATTAAGATCGGCGTTGACTTCCGCGGGATTCTCGATGCGGAAGTGGACCTCAAACGACAAGAGAATTCTTCAGGGATTGCCTTCTGATCACTTGTTGAGGGAAGATTTTTTGGAATTTGAAGATGTCAGTTCCACCAAAACCCTGGGCGTACGATGGAATGCCAGGTCTGATCAGTTCTTCTTCACGACAACGACAATAGATATTAAGGAGGATAGGATAGGACTTGTACTATCTATAAGGGAATGACTCAGAGTCAAATAATGGCAGCTTTACCTACGTCTCGTACCGTTTTCACTCGTCCTTTCGCTAGCACTGGTGTACATTTTGCTGGGCCCTTTGACATTCGAAATTACACAGGCAGAGTGTGTCTTATAACTAAGGGCTACGTGTGTTTGTTTATTTGATTTGCTACGAAGGCTATTCATTTGGAAGCGGTTAGTAATTTATCTACATCTGCATTCTTGGCTGATTTGGCTAGATTCATTTCTCGTCGTGGATACCCTACGGATATGTATTCCGACAACGGGACCAATTTTGTAGGAGTGTCGAAAATCTTAAGAAGTGAATTTCGGAATTTTTTTTAAGGAATCAGGTTCCCAGGTCAATGTTACTTACGGACCTAGGGGGTTAACATGGCATTTCAACCCTGCTGGTGCACCTCATATGGGAGGTCTCTGGGAAGCAGGTGTCTAAAGTTTTAAACACCATTTCAAGAGGCTGGCAGGGAGCTTGAAATATTCTTTTGAGGAGTTCTCCACTCTCCTAACTCGCGTCGAGGCGTGTTTGAATTCACGTCCATTATGTCCTTTGGCGCATAATGCCGATTGCCTGGATGCTCTTACGCCAGGTCATTTCTTAATTGGTGGCCCTTTACTGTCCCCACCGGATTTGCAGATTGCAGACCCTTTACCCTCAATAACAAACAGATGGCAAAGAGTCAAGGCTCTAAACCAACGTTTATGTCTCCGTTGGAAGGAGGAATATTTGAAGGAGTTACATAAGAGGAGCAAGTGGAAGTGTTTGAGGAAGGACTTAGAGGTCGGTGATGTGGTCATCCGCGAAGACAACGTGCCTACCAATGAATGGCGCCTAGGTCGCATAGTTAATTTGCATTCGGGTAAAGATGATCATGTTAGGGTGGTGTATTTGAAGACGTCACGTGGAACAATTACTCGACCAGTTGTGAAACTGGTAATTCTCCCGACTTCTTCAACTTGAAATATTTAATAACTTCAGCTTATAGTATCATGGTTTCGGCGAAAAAATACAAGCAAGGCGACATTAAGAAGATGGTATGTCGTGTCTGTTTAAAAAACCACCCGTTGCGATTTTGCGAACGATTCTCGAAGGCAGATTTTGAGGAGAGAATGAAGTTGGTGACGATCTACAAGTACTGTGCTGGCTGTTTGAGTCACGATCATACCTGGCAAACGTGCGTTATAAGTGGCATATGAAAGCGTTGCGGAGATATGCATCACACGCTTCTCCACAAGCCGGACAAGCACAAGCTTCGTCTGGTCCGAAGAAGATCACGAAGTCGAAGAGGGGCAACCGCAATCGTAAATCGCCTGCTCGCACATGTAATAAAGGACCACGTACGTCCCGAAACTCCGCCAGGGGACCTCGTTCGTCCAATGATCGTGAGAGTCGCAGACCTAGTCCGTCTAACGCTCTGGTTCCGAGTCGATCGACGAACCGCAAATCTCATCAGCCAAGGGATTCCTCTCGTTCGACAGCTTGTAGAGCTTTACCGTCTACGTCATATACGTTGACGGACAGCGTTCTTTTAAAACCAACTGCTGTGGTAAACATTGTAGCGCATGGACGATACGTCACGGAAATAGCTGTCATCGACCCTACGGTGGAGCGTACCCTCGTTTCTGAGACGGTGGTTCGTCGGCTAGGTGCGAAAACAATCAGGGTTGGGCGCTCAGAGCGGGTTCTTTTGGTAGTTAGAGGTAACTACGGCAGCAGTGACACATATGCGGAGGTGCGAAGCAAGGTGGATGGTCTCACACCGTCAAGGTCGATGGACGGGAGGATAGTGGACGAGTTTCCGGGGCTACAACTGGCAGACCCAACGTTTTTTATAGCAGCCCCAGTTGGAATTAAGTTGGGTTGTGACGTGTACAGCAAAATCATTCGAAATGGTGTATTTGGTGGAACGATGGGCAAACCTTTGGCCCAGTTTCCTATTTTCGGCTACATAATTTCGGGATTGTGTTCCGTATAATACATGGGTATGCAACACAACGCTCTGAACCATGATACGTATTAAATATAATTTTCATTTATAGTTATAATTTCCTTTATTCCCCTTAATGCAGCTGACGGATACCCATTGAAGTCCGAATCGTGAGCTGATGTAGTTTTAGTTTCATTTCTTTTGTTCATCGGAATTTGGAGAAATAAATTGATTACATTTGAATTAATATAATAGTTTTCTTTGTTCTTTTCGATTTCCTTTTAATATAGCATTCACTTTGGAGTCATTTTCTTGATTGCAGTACTGCAAGGGCGGCGGAATGTTTATGTCCGGAGATCGAAAAATCCCTTCCCTGGCGATCAACCAGAAGAGACGTAACGTCCAATAGAGGGTGCCACATTAATTTAAGCTTTCTTGTATTTTTTTCTTTATACAACATAATGTAATGTAATTAGAGCTTTTGGGACTTTCTAACATTTCATTGTAACTTAAACTAACTTAGGCCTTTGAGTTATAAAATCCTTTCTAAAAGAATCATTCGTTTGTTAACCAGCATCAGCTTTGATATTGTTTAATTATTAAAAAAAAGAATTCTTCAAAATAAAGTGAAAAATTTATAAAGGAAAAAACAAAGTGCAAATTGATTATATTAATCTAGTGACTAAAATTAACTGTACAGAAAATAAAAAGAAACCTTTTAAGAAGAAATATTCAGTTAAAGTTACAACAATTATTAAACATTTACAAAGGAATATATTTGGTACAAACATACATATACTAAGACGATTTCTTCCACAAGACAAGATTTGCGACAAGGAAATAAAGTATAGATTTGTTTGATGGGAAAACAATCTGTACAAAAGGAATTTTCTTTTTTTTGTGTCGATAAATAAGTGCGTGAAATAAGGAATTCTTCGTGTCTCCAAATCAAGAAGGGAATTGTTGAATTTTATAGACATTTCGAAGGAATTTTGGTTTCTGATTTTTTTGCCTTTTTTTATTAGTGGCAGAAAGTGCAACATAAAATTTAATTCTGAGGAATCGCCATCACCCCCATTACAACATCACAACTTCTTATATAGTCCACGAAGTAACATAATGAATGATGTTTGAGTTTTGTCTCGTACTAACGCCATTAACCGTTGGAAGACTGCAGGTGAATTTTTAAGCCCAAACGGCATCCATTTAAGTTTAAGTATCCGCTATTCAAATCCAAGACGGTGAAATAAGTAAACTTCATGACTTCCTGTGAACGGTCCTCAATATATGAATTTGGAAAAATTTCCTTAACCATATCTTTCTTTTTCACAAGTACAATCATACTCGTGTATACCGACTTTAACTTTTTGATGATATTGTTCGTTAAAAGTTCATTTGTCAGTTTTCTTACCGGTTCTTTTTTCATTTCAGGAAGACGATACGGTTTTGTTACAATAGGTGTATTTGTTATTAATTTAACCCTTAAATGCGCGATTTTTTCTTTTTCCACAATTTTTTTTATGTGATAGCTAAATGTATGTGCATTATAAAAAAATACTAAAAAAAATTATATTTATAAAAAATTTGAGTTTTATTAAAAAGGGTTTGTTGTCAAATGGCTATATTGCGTTACTTCTAATTGTATGAAAATTCTTAAAACAATTATTGCTTTTATTAAAATACAAAGCTATGCCACATTTGTGACACTTAATTCTTTTAAAACCTTTGCAATTTAAAAATTTACATCTCATTTTAGACTCCAAAGTGACAGGCCAGTGGCCATACTTATCTTGTCGTACTTCTTGAGGTGGAAGTGTTTTAGCTGGTCCTTTTTTCTTCTTAGCCTTAATTTGCTGTTCCACAGTGTTTGGCCTTCCACGTTTAGGGACACTTGCTTCTATTTTACACAGGCACTCCGCCACCTCTGCTCGAAAATCTGCTTGTTTCAGAATATCGGAATCCTGAGTTCCATTTTGAACTCTTAAGAACTCTTTTGTAAGCCAACCAAGCATTTACCATTGTTAAATCTAGCAAATGGTAAAATATTCTTATATATCATTTTCTACTTTTTACTTTAATTTTATGACGTCCCATTAGGCTATCTAACAGATCTACGCCGCCCATATAACAATTGTATTCTTTGATTACATTTGGGCATTTTGCTCCAATTTATCGTTATCGTACATTATTGTTTGCGCAAATGTAATTACCTATTATTAAATCCGTTGAAAATGTATCGTCATCCGCGACATGCAAATCGACCGAAAGTTCAACATCATCCATAGCTAGATTCACTTTTATCACTTCTTTCAAAATTTTCGTACCGCCGCCAACTCCGCTTATACGCACATCACAAGGATTTCTATTACCGGTTATTCTAGTTGCTTTTGATTTTTGTACCATGCTGCATTCGCTGCCGATGCAATTATTGCATACATCTCTAGGCCTTAGATCATGACTGCCATCTGTAACTCACGATGTTTAAGCCCCTCTCGGGTGTATTTTATGATCGCAGATTCGCTTAAGCCATGCCGCCTACCTAAAGCACACATCCTAAAGCAATATTCATTTATGGACTCTTCATTTTTTCGTGTTGCGTTTGACACCTTGAAGTGTATGTCTTCTTCATTTGGTACGATGCCAAACTCATATTTTAATGCGGCTGCCAATTCTCGCCATGTTACAAAGAGATCCGCTGATGCATTAACTTAGTATGCACCGCTAACATCATACACTTTCATCCCAATCATATGCTCGCATTGACTTCTCGATAAACATCTTTTTTACATCTTTTGCCGGGTCGTACTCCAGGACGGTATCTTAAACCCTTTACACTATATGTATTTCGTTGACAGGATTCTCTTGTATCGGGAATTATACCCGTCGTCTGGTTGTTTTGATTTGTTTGACGCTGTACAAAGTATGCCTTCAATAAACATTGGTACGTTATTATACATTCTAACTTGTGATACGTTTTACTTTACACCGTTTAATTTCTTTTCTTTTTAAACTGTCATGTTCTTTTGGCCGATCGTTTGTCAATTCCGACGCAATCATTAGACATACGCAAACTTCATCATTATTGCCAATAAGATCATTAGTTGAGTTCTAGCAGCATTCGAAACCTTTCCACCTGTGTGTCCTATATATTACATATGTACTTGGTTTTTATACTTTTTTCACTCTTTTGTCTAATATTTCAATTCTTTTCTTAATTTTTATTTTAATTTCCACTTATATTAACTTCACCTATCGTAACTTTTCTTGCTTTTCTTTTTTCCTTTACGTTCTCTAAATCGTTCGTTTTGGACGAGTTTTATTATCCCACTTCTGAACTATAAACACATATTTTTAGTCATTTCATTTAATTCATTTCTTTTATTCTTATATTATAATAACATTAACAACTACAATGTAGAATGCAAAAACCCACACTCGTCACTAATTAATCAACAGTAAAAAACAGCTCAAAACTAACTGACTTTTCTCATTCTCCTTCTTCAGCTTCTAATATTAGGATTGACTTTTTTCGTACGAACACCAGGGCAAATGGGCAAAATTTGGTTTTTCATTGCGTGATGGAGTTCAAATGGTTTCCCGATACTCAGAGGAAGCTGATGAATAAAGTAATTACATACATAATTGGTCATTACAATCCTTCCGTCACGATTACGTCCTAGCTTCTCACACCAATTAAGTTGCGTGTGTTCATTGTATACATGAGTGGCGGGACCTACACTTTAAATGATGTCTTGATACCACTCCATAGGCGATATTGAGCCAATTACATCTAATAAGCTGAACTAAGCCGGGTGTTTCACGGTCAATTATTGCCCTAAAATAAACACACTTATTCTTACTTATACATACATACATAATTGGTCATTACAACCCTTCAGTCAGGATTACGATCTAGTTTCTGACACAACTTATGTTGTGTGTCTTAATTTGTAGGCATGAGTGGCGGGACCTACAGTTTAAAGTCGACTCTGAACGACAGATTTTTGAGAAACTTTTCATGGCAATTTTAGTTACCCTCAGAGTTTTTGCCAGAAATCTGTTGAGAGGAAGTCGCCGAAGAAATATTTTTTCATATTTTTGTATTTTTTACGTCTAATTAGCCGACACACTACCTACTAGACTACGGCGACCTCAGCTTATTAACTCACTTATTCAAACATTGAAACGAAATTGTCAGCCAATCTTTTAATGTTCGGTCGACAATAACAGCTGATGTATGTAAACCGGTCTTTTAAAAATTCTGCCGCTGTACATTTCCTACACGTAAATTAATACAAAATTGAATACAAAATTGTGTGCAGCCATTATTTTTCTAACATTTTTATAGATAATATGTGTTCACACGAGTGAACAAACTCACACATTCCCTACCCTGACTTCAAATCTAACAACACAAACATCTCTAACAAATAATAGCATTAACATCACCAAAACACATCAACATTCACAACACACATTCTTCAACATCTTCATCACAATTGTTTAGATCATTGTGGATCAGTTGATGATCGATCTCCAAACAACACAAAACAAAGACCCAACAAACCATACGCGTGAGTTAAGTTTGTATGTTATGATTTGAATTAAAACTCCACGAGTTAAGTTTGTATAATAAAATTTCACGAGAGTTAAGTTTGTATGTTATGGTTTGAATTAAAATTTCACGAATTAAACAATAATGCTTATGGAGCATAATGTGGTTTAAATTGTAAATTTTAATACTCGAAAAAAATCATTGAAGTGAAAATACTTATTTATTGTTCCAAGTGCCAATGAACTTCTACTTATTATTTGAATACTTCGCAATGATTTTAACCTTTGGTTGTGTATGTGGAAAAACATACATAACTCCTCCCCCATTAGATGAAGGATTCTCCTGAATTCTTCGGTTTGGTGTCTTACACTTATCATATAACATAATCGCTAATATTATTACCATTGTTGCTTTTATAATTGGTGGTACACTATAGTATATAATCTTATTATTATATTTAATTTCCTCTATTTCTTTTAGATTTTGAACAGTAGCGAGTTTAACTTCTTCTATTGTAAGTGTTGTGTTAAATGCAACATTTCGAAATTTTGGTATGATTATTTTGTCTAAATTTATTTTGTTATTGTTAGAAAAATTTTGGTTTGCTATTTTTAAACAATTTCTGTATTTTCATTTGTTATTAATTTACATGTTCCTTTTGGTGTACATAAAATGTTCTGATAATTTGCATTCACTTAAAGATTTATGTTCTTTATACGTATATGTTTAATTTTTATAATGAAATATATTTTTTATTTCTGCTTCTATCTCTTTGTTTAAGTATGTTACTGGTATGATAGTTATAATCTGTATGGTTGAAAAAACTATTGGTATCTTAATTACAGAGATTAATTCATTATCTTTTTGAAGGATTGCAGTCCATAAATATATAATTTTACTTAGACGCCTTTTGCATGTTGAAATTTGTTTCGAAACAAATTTCAAAACTCTTGAGTTTGTAGGAGAGAGGGGAAAAACGAGCGGGGGTGATTTCACAATTTCATGTACTCGCAAAACTTGCTTTGTTCTTTATTCGTATATAGACATACTTGTATTTGATTTCACATTTTATTTGACCTTTTCTTTTATTTTTTGTTTCGCATAGTGAAGTTAACATGCTGACTGCCGCGGCAATTTTCAGCAAACTGGCCAAAAATGACAATTTAATTTTTTTTACATTATATTACTTAAAGAACTCTATTTTTAGATCGTAGCTAAAATTATGTTTTTTAGGAGAAAAAGTGGTTTAATGAGTACGATATAACCCGTAGATTGCGTTCCGTTCTAAGGAGCCAACTATGAATTATCTCGTAATGGGCAGTCAACGTGTTAATATAAATTTTCCTTATTTAAAATAACATTACTTTTTGTTTATTTTGTGTTTGAAATTTGATAAAGAAAAATTTTAGTACCAAACAATTAATTATAAAAATGAAAAAATAAAAGTCAAAAAGGATATAATTTAATTTTTTAATTCATAAAAATCAATAAATAAGGTAAATATATTAAAAAATAATAATACATAAATAAATATATGTATAATATATTATAATATTATAAAAAAAAAATATAATATTCATATAATGTTCATTTTTAAAGAATTGTCTGTCTGGTGTTGTTTGAACCTAAATCACAATGTCAAATAAATTTATTTATTAAAAGCGAAAGAAAGTTTAAAAGAAAATGCAAAAAAGTTTTTCAAACTTGTTTCAAAACTAATTTCAACGTGCAAAAGGCGTCTTATATCTATATCATAGTCATCTATTTCCTGTTTTGTCAAGATACTGGCATCACTTAATCCATTTTGTGCTGCTGTAATGTAACCCTGTATATGTTCTATGTGATTTCTTATTGTTGAAATTAGTATTCGTTCAAGGTATATGTTTTGTGTAATTACGTTCCTAACTGTTTTATGAAGTCCTGCAAAATGTTTTAGTACCTCTTTTTAGTTTTGTGTTAAAGTGTCCTTTATTAATTGTATTGTTTTATTAAAGTGGTCATTAATTTTTACTTGTTGATTTAGCTCTGTCATAGAGTTATGTATATTTCTGTCAACTGTATTAAAATGGTTAGTGATGTCTTCCTCATCTGCACTGCCTATTATTACAAAAAGATACTTGTATGCATGACCCACCAAATTTATTGTCCTCGTTTTTTCCTACTAGCTGGAGTTATTGTTTTTAATTTGCTTAACAGGGCATCTATTTCGTTATTTACATATATTTTCTCGTTTTCACCAAAAGCCTCTATATTACTTCTCATTGACGACAACACGTTTGTTATTTCTTCTACATCTATCTGATGTAAAATTAAATCGGACTCCACTGGAGTGGTACAAATACCGTTAAGAACTTCCACATAGCATTTTGTCTCTTATGGGGTAAATCATTATATGAGCTTTACTTGGTGCTAATGTCATTAATATTAATATTGTCCACAACAATATCTATAATTTTAGGTAAATTGTTATTACTAGGGTACTTAAGCATTATTAAATTTGTTTGCTCTTTAAATGTTGCTTGTGTGAATTCCCTGTAATGAATGTTTTCTAAACCTCGGTTCTTCTTTACGTCGCAAATTTTTATAATTTTTTATAAATCCTACCTCTCTGGTTTCTACATAATTTTCTCTATTTCTGTTTGATTTATGTCTGATAAACTCTTTAATTTTGCAGTCTTTCGTGAATTATCGTGTGATTTATATTGTGGTTTTGTACTTCTAGAGGTGTGCAATTGCTATGATATGCGTCATTATATAACATAAATGCTTTGTATATTTGTGGAGAAATCGGTATTCGTATTTCGTATTTTTTCTGTAATTGTATTATTTAATCGTTCTATATCACTATTACCAGTGTGACTGTTTGTTTTAGTAATGTGATATTCTATTCCTTCTTTGTTAAGAAACTCTCTAACGTTCTCATTATTAAATTCGTGATCGAACACCATCTTCTGCACTTTGCCAGAAATTGTTGAATTTGTGCTACTAGTATAATACTGTTTCTATCTGTTAGCGGTAAGCATGTAGCATGCTTTAAAAGTTTATCAATGAAAACCATAAAATAATGTTTACTATTGACATAGGTATCGACATGAATTATTTCGTTAGTGGTTTGTGGGTTTCAGTAATATGAAATTTATTTTTAATAGGATTTCTATCATATTTTCCACCCGAACATATGTCGCAATTGTTGATGACTATTGTTATTTCCTCTCTAAATTGAGGATTATACACTTTGCTTTTTAATTTTTCAAAAGTTGCTGTAATATCGCAATGGCCACTTTCGTTTTTATGGAAGAGAGCGATTTTTTTCTTAAGCTCTTCGCCATTTGCTATATCTTCTATATATTCTAAAACACTTCACAAATTTAACTTTATTATTTGACGAAAACTCTTCTTCGATCTTTTTCTGAATCTTGTAACATTCATGATCATTCAGATAAGAGTATATCCCCACTCTCCCTTTTTCCACTTCTCTTCTAATAATATTCAAGTCTTGATTTTTATCAATATCGTTTTTGTCTATGTAGATACGTTTGAACCTGAAAATATTTTCAACTGTATTTTGTTTTCTTTGCATAATAACTATTTGAGTTTTAAATGTATTTACAACAGTATCCAATAATGGAATTTCAAAAATTGAATTCTGCTGCTGCGAATGAACTGTGTCTATTTCAACAATGGCGAGTAACTCCTTCTCTATAGTAGCATAATTTGCTTCATGCTTATTTAAGGTTCTAGATGCATATGCATCAGGGTGTTCACCGATTTCCAAACCGAGAAAAAATATTTAAAATTGAGGTTTTCAATAATGTACTAGACACGAATATCTCAATAGATACACGTTTTATTGGTATGAATGCAGTCTGTCATACATATATTCGATTTTCTAACACCAACATTTGTATTACATGTTGAAGAAGCAACTTTATTACAAAAGCGTGACGAATTCCAAAAAAAAATATATAATAGGCCCTAGTTTTTCACTTCAATTTATTAATATTTACCACCTAGTTCTACCTCAACTAACTCAAGCATGGACTGTTCACCAATTATGTAAGGAAATAATGAGTAATAATGAGCATAAATGCTAGAATGCGACCTAACGGAAGTGTTTACAGCAATTTTATTATTCTTTACAATTGCTGTCACTTCTGCAGCAGCTGAAAAGTTAGTTAGCATTCCGACATTTATCGCTAATAGCAATTGAAAACAAAACTGCATCAAGCCTGGATTTAAACGAAGTCATTGATACTTTTGCGAAAAGTAAAACTAGGAAAAAATTGTAAATACAATTGTTATTTAGTCAGTTGGTAGGCCCGACCTTTGTATAATAAACACTTGAATCTTCTCTATTTCGTTTTATTAGCCAAACCTACACCAAGTA
This sequence comes from Sarcophaga subvicina, assembly GCA_936449025.2. Lineage (NCBI taxonomy): Eukaryota > Metazoa > Arthropoda > Insecta > Diptera > Sarcophagidae > Sarcophaga > Sarcophaga subvicina. The sequence continues at coordinate 59,475,734 of OW388081.2, forward strand.
TTGGTTGTAATTTATGTTGTTACTGTTTAATATTTTTATACCTGCCCTGCAGTGCACAAAAAAGAGCTTAATTAACTTAGCATTTTTATTTCATATTATTATTTGATAAAACCTAATCAGTTTACATAGCAGTGGGCCCTATTTTTTAATTTGCCTCAGGGCCCTTGGTTACCTAGCTACGCCACTGGTATTATATTGTCTATTTTTGTTGATGTTTGGTGTGTAAATTTTATAATTAGTATTATAAATGTTCAAGTTTTTATTGGTAGTATTATGGTACGGTCAGATATGTCAAATGTTTGCCACAATTTTGTTTTCCCTTGTTTGCCCGAAATATGACTGAAACAACTAAAATTTTGTTTTGTGGTCATACTACGCACATTTATTTTCCCATTTTTGTTTATCAAATAGCGGCAAACAAAAATATGGGCAAACATGTTTGCCATATACTCACACATACAAAAAAATTTGGCACCAAACACATATTCGACAGAAAATAAAAGTTTGTTGGAAAAAAAATACATATACACATTTTCATCCATAATAGAAGGATGAACACGTTTTGTGTTGCGGAGCTTCTGTGAAAATTTGCGAAGAAAAAAGGAAAGACGGCGAGGGGACGGAAATGGGATCAGGGTAGAAAGGAAGAAGGATGCAGAGAAAAATTTTGTTTTTAATCACAATAAAATTAGCATAAACAAATGTTTACATTTTTCAAGTGTAGCCATTCACCATATTTGAAAATCACTGAAATGAAGTACATATCTTAAAATAGATGTTAAATCTAAAAATTGGAAATCGAATATATAAAAATTAAAGGATTTGTTTTAGGGCTAATTTGAAATTTTTTTATAGAGCTTTTTGCGAAAGGTTTTTATGTCACTGGTTGAAAATTTATATTCCAAAATGATTGAATTCGAAAATGAACTATGCTTGAGTAAAAGGGAAATTGGAATTATGTTGCTGCGTTAATTTGAAATTCTCCGTACCGTCGTACCGTCCACTTCAAGAGTTCCATTCATAACATTGTACTTTGAATATTTTAACCTGCTTATTTTCAGGAACAAAATATGTCGTGATAATTTGGAGAAGAAATCAAAATCATTGCAATAAAAATTAAAAATTTTCAATTACAAAAACAACTTTATTTTTATATACTGAAGAGTTAGGTCGTTTCAGAGATATTTTTCTTTAATGAGATTTAAAAAATAACCATTTTACTGAAAAAATCATTGCAACCCCTGAATAGCTTTGATATAGAAAGGGATAGCAATTGATATATGCATTAAAGTGTATTTAAATTTCAGACTCTGAATGTATTTCTGTATATGCAGGCACCCAAATATTTATACGGATATAATGAATACATCTACTGCGAATAAAAAGGTTTCCATAAAATAAATTATTTATTTTCTTCAAATTTGATTTCAAACAAATAAAAACAAATAAACAACTGTTATTTGCCACTGCTTAACCTTACGAAAAATATGTAAGAGCAAATAAATATTTGCCCAAAAATAATGAAAGTATTTGACAGAGGGTGATCACATTTAAAACATTTTTGTTTGACGGCAAATAATTTTATTTGCCAGAAATCAACGTTTTTTTTTTTGTTTGCCACTCAAAATTATTTTGTGGTCACACTAGGGCAAAAAAAATATTTTATGTTTTGAGACAAATATTTTTTATATGTGACGGTACCTTTAGTTTTTTTCCTGTATTTAATGTGAATAGCCCTAGGGTCATATAACGCCTTAATTTGGGAGTATCTCGTAATTATAGTATTAAGTGTACAATTCTGATCTAAATGGGTCCTCATTGGTATGTCAATTTTTCTATTAAAATATTTACTAAATCCCTATCAACTTCGTCTGGTTTATAAATACTAGGCTTATTGTCATCGAATAAATATATTTGGTTTATATCCTATTTTGCCTTTTCAAAATAATTAAGTAATTCTCTTAAATTGCTTACTTTTATTTCCCTGCATTTGTTAAAGATGTCACCATATGTTGTCCTTCATCTGTGGTACTCCCTAAGCTTCGATATTATTTGGTCCCAAGTTGCGTTGGTTCCAAACTTTCTGACTTAACCTCCAGCTGCACCATTAATTTTTTCGTTCACCACTATCGACATTGCTAGGTTTTCCAGTTGCTGTTGTTCAGCGGACAGAGTGCCATAATAGCGTCCACTGACGATATACAGTAGCGAGCAAAAAAAAAATGCAACGCCAAGCCAATTGACCTTTATGTACGCCTCTTCAAAAAAAAGTACGGAAATTAAATAGTTTTTTATTTTTATGCTCCACAAACTTAGTTAAAAATGCAGGTTACGACATCAAAATTTTTCTATCCACTTATTTTTATTTCAACATCTAGGAGAAAAAGTGTCAAATTTCAGCGAGAAAAAAATCGTTAATAATTTTTACAATATTTATTAACCATTAGAAACAGTTATCAACTGATAGCAAGGTAGCCATTATTAAGGCTTTTGAAGAGGGTAAAAGCATGGGAGAAATTGGGCAAATATTCGGCGTAAACAAATCAATTGCGTCTAAATTTCGAACAACAAATAGCGTGTAAAGAAAGTCTGGTAGCAATCGCCCAAGAAAATCTACCCAGCGCGAAGATCGCCAAATGATTAGACTGGCTAAAGCTGATCCAAGAATGACAGCTGTGGACGTTACTAAATTTGCTAATGAGGAAATGGGTGTTTCCATTGGAAATAGTCTAGTCTATAGTTTAGTCTATAGTCTTGTCTATAGCCTAGTCTAATTTTAAAATTTATTTTCTAAAAGGGCCACTGTTTCTGATTAAAGGCAAAACTTACCCCTGATTTTCTTATGTTTCCTGGGCGACTTGTACTGAACTCCCGGATGAACTAGTTGATACAGTACTAGATGTAGCGCTCTCTGCTGTTCCAGGCCTGTTGAATTCGGCGTTGCCTTTTGAAAAAAATCTATCAAATAAAAACATTAAAAAATCCTATCTAGAGATTTTATTTATTACTCACCTTTCCAAAGTATTGCCTTTTTTGAGGACTCCTTCTTCTCCCGGTTCCTAGAAAAGTAATAATTCCAATTAAAAAATCTAAAAAAATTTATACATTATAAAAATAAAAAATTTACATATTTTACAAAACAAAATTCAAAATTCACACTTCTATAATAGAACTTTTATATTTTCTTTATTCCGTTACTCGTTTGGCGTCGAATAACATCGTTGTAAATAAGTGTAAATACAACAGGGTTGCAAATAAAAAGTATTCTTTCGTTTGACACAATTCAAACACTTAGAGAAATTCTGCGAAAAAATTTAAATTTAAGTGCAAAATGAATGGAAAAATTCTAAAAATGCACTTTTAATGTTAAAAAATACAGAAAATGGCAAAAACGTGCAGTAGACGAAAATAAGTGCTAAAATTGCACTTTAAATGCTGTTATGGCAACACTGGTTGTTTGGAGGGTACGTAATGGCATGCAATAATTAAAACAATTGAGTTTTTACTACTGCGCGCAAAAATTTAAATTTTATTGAGTTTTTATACGAAATCTATAATAACAATAATGCTGATACAATTCAAATTTAATTTTCTTGTCCCTGATATTGCATTTCTTACGTAACTACTGTTTTGTGAAATTAATAAGTTCATTGGCTGTGTGACCATGAACAACAAAAAAATGCAAAGAAATTAATGCAAACAAAACAAAAAATAGTTTTACTGCCAAATGAAACTTAATTCCAAATTTTGTCAACATAAAAAATTAAATTAAATGTATTTATAAATTTACACTGTAATAAAATAATTTTCGTCAACTTAAAACATGCAATAAAAGAAAATGAAATAAAATTAGATAAACTAAAATAAAATAAAATACATTTATTGGCTTTAACATTCTCCCCCGCGTTGGACGGATGTTCAACAGGACCGAGATGCTTGGATCATTATACATTAAGGGAGAACTGGCGAGTAGGTATAGGTTGCCGTGGCATTAGTGTTGGAGCAGTTTCTTCAGTTGGTTGAGACTCGTTGATTTCTGAAAATTTTTTGGCAGTCCTTACTGAATGTCGTCTGCTGCAAGTTTTACGTCGAAGCCAACATATGATCGTTAGTATACTTACACAAAGGGCAAGGTAGACAATCATGTTGTTATGCAGTTGATGCGATTTCAATTTGTTAGGAAGTTCCATTATGTTTTCTTCCCTTAAAGTCTTTTGCAGATTCAAAAGTTCCTTCATATTTTTGGCATACGTATCTTCCAAATATGTTGGGGTTGAACGACTGTTGTGTGTAGAAAATGTAGTATTGTTAGGCAACAATAAGTCTGAGATTTGTCCAAGACTGGTATATGATGATCTTATTGTGCTTGATATAAATTGTCGTCCATTCATTGTGGCAAAATTGTGCTTGAACGAGCATTCTGGATCTACTGTAAGTAGACCGGAGCCCTTTAGTGATATGGGAATAATTTCCCCATTGCACATAGCCGTAGCTCTCGTAGACGATGAGGTGGCATATATCCATTGGTTTTCTTTATGAAGTGGTATCCGGTTTTTTCCAAAATACAGGATGGTGTTGTTTGGTTATTGAATAAACCAATTTCACATGCACAGATGTTTGAGCCGTAATTATAACGAATTTGAATGTTGGAACAAACGAAATGAGCTGTTTTTATTGTGTCACAAGCACTGAACTCTAAACTTGTAAACGGAATATATTGTTTATGGGCTATACATATGCCCAGAAATGTAGTGCATGGTTTAATGGCTACTAATGTGCTGTTTATTGTGTTGGGTACCGCAATCAAGTGAACCATACTAAATCTTTCGGGTTCGACCAATGGTAAGGTTATTTTAAAAATTGCGTATTGCTGTGTCAGTCTGCCTTGTATTCTCATAAGTTTGAAGAGTAGGAGCAAGTCATTCTGTTCTAACACTGGAAGATTCACTGACGGTGGGGAGTGTAGTGAGATCTGAGTATCTTCCTTTTGTAATTGTTCCATGGTAAGTAGCCATGGGCTGATTTTGCCATGTCGAGTGTCCATAAATGTCTCAAGTATTGCTGACTGTATGCCTTTTAGGCATACAGGCCTGAAGAACTGCTGAGTTAAACAGTTGATTCAGGTGTAATTGTACTAATAAATTGTTGATATTATCCAATTCTTCTGAATACCTCATGATTTCTTGTTCCAATCTTCCAAATCTAATTTTCGCGTTTATTTGATTCTGTTGTATGATGTTCATTGTTGAGTCAACGATTGATGTTTGGTTTCTTAATAATTGTAACAGGTACGATTCATTTTCATTGACTTCTTTATTGTTGCAGACATATGTTCGGCGTATTCTGAGTCTAGAACGCCAAATAGAGAATGTGCATCATTACCAACTATATCTAACGCACCTCTTTTACTTCGCAGTAATCGCAGAGTTATTGTTTTTAATTTGCTTAACAGGGCATCTATTTCGTTGTTTACATATATTTTCTCGTTTTCACCAAAAGCCTCTATATTACTTCTCATTGACGACAACACGTTTGTTATTTCTTCTACATCTATCTGATGTAAAATTAAATCGGACTCCACTGGAGTGGTACAAATACCGTTAAGAACTTCCACATAGCCGTTTGTCTCTTATGGGGTAAATCATTATATGAGCTTTACTTGGTGCTAATGTCATTAATATTAATATTGTCCACAACAATATCTATAATTTTAGGTAAATTGTTATTACTAGGGTACTTAAGCATTATTAAATTTGTTTGCTCTTTAAATGTTGCTTGTGTGAATTCCCTGTAATGAATGTTTTCTAAACCTCGGTTCTTCTTTACGTCGCAAATTTTTATAATTTTTTATAAATCCTACCTCTCTGGTTTCTACATAATTTTCTCTATTTCTGTTTGATTTATGTCTGATAAACTCTTTAATTTTGCAGTCTTTCGTGAATTATCGTGTGATTTATATTGTGGTTTTGTACTTCTAGAGGTGTGCAATTGCTATGATATGCGTCATTATATAACATAAATGCTTTGTATATTTGTGGAGAAATCGGTATTCGTATTTCGTATTTTTTCTGTAATTGTATTATTTAATCGTTCTATATCACTATTACCAGTGTGACTGTTTGTTTTAGTAATGTGATATTCTATTCCTTCTTTGTTAAGAAACTCTCTAACGTTCTCATTATTAAATTCGTGATCGAACACCATCTTCTGCACTTTGCCAGAAATTGTTGAATTTGCGCTACTAGTATAATACTGTTTCTATCTGTTAGCGGTAAGCATGTAGCATGCTTTAAAAGTTTATCAATGAAAACCATAAAATAATGTTTACTATTGACATAGGTATCGACATGAATTATTTCGTTAGTGGTTTGTGGGTTTCAGTAATATGAAATTTATTTTTAATAGGATTTCTATCATATTTTCCACCCGAACATATGTCGCAATTGTTGATGACTTTTGTTATTTCCTCTCTAAATTGAGGATTATACACTTTGCTTTTTAATTTTTCAAAAGTTGCTGTAATATCGCAATGGCCACTTTCGTTTTTATGGAAGAGAGCGATTTTTTTCTTAAGCTCTTCGCCATTTGCTATATCTTCTAAATATTCTAAAACACTTCACAAATTTAACTTTATTATTTGACGACAACTCTTCTTCGATCTTTTTCTGAATCTTGTAACATTCATGATCATTCAGATAAGAGTATATCCCCACTCTCCCTTTTTCCACTTCTCTTCTAATAATATTCAAGTCTTGATTTTTATCAATATCGTTTTTGTCTATGTAGATACGTTTGAACCTGAAAATATTTTCAACTGTATTTTGTTTTCTTTGCATAATAACTATTTGAGTTTTAAATGTATTTACAACAGTATCCAATAATGGAATTTCAAAAATTGAATTCTGCTGCTGCGAATGAACTGTGTCTATTTCAACAATGGCGAGTAACTCCTTCTCTATAGTAGCATAATTTGCTTCATGCTTATTTAAGGTTCTAGATGCATATGCATCAGGGTGTTCACCGATTTCCAAACCGAGAAAAAATATTTAAAATTGAGGTTTTCAATAATGTACTAGACACGAATATCTCAATAGATACACGTTTTATTGGTATGAATGCAGTCTGTCATACATATATTCGATTTTCTAACACCAACATTTTTATTACATGTTGAAGAAGCAACTTTATTACAAAAGCGTGACGAATTCCAAAAAAAATATATAATAGGCCCTAGTTTTTCACTTCAATTTATTAATATTTACCACCTAGTTCTACCTCAACTAACTCAAGCATGGACTGTTCACCAATTATGTAAGGAAATAATGAGTAATAATGAGCATAAATGCTAGAATGCGACCTAACGGAAGTGTTTACAGCAATTTTATTATTCTTTACAATTGCTGTCACTTCTGCAGCAGCTGAAAAGTTAGTTAGCATTCCGACATGTATCGCTAATAGCAATTGAAAACAAAACTGCATCAAGCCTGGATTTAAACGAAGTCATTGATACTTTTGCGAAAAGTAAAACTAGGAAAAAATTGTAAATACAATTGTTATTTAGTCAGTTGGTAGGCCCGACCTTTGTATAATAAACACTTGAATCTTCTCTATTTCGTTTTATTAGCCAAACCTACACCAAGTATTGGTTGTAATTTATGTTGTTATTGTTTAATATTTTTATACCTGCCCTGCAGTGCACAAAAAAGAGCTTAATTAACTTAGCATTTTTATTTCATATTATTATTTGATAAAACCTAATCAGTTTACATAGCAGTGGGCCCTATTTGCCTCAGGGCCCTTGGTTACCTAGCTACGCCACTGGTATTATATTGTCTATTTTTGTTGATGTTTGGTGTGTAAATTTTATAATTAGTATTATAAATGTTCAAGTTTTTATTGGTAGTATTATGGTACGGTCAGATATGTCAAATGTTTGCCACAATTTTGTTTTCCCTTGTTTGCCCGAAATATGACTGAAACAACTAAAATTTTGTTTTGTGGTCATACTACGCACATTTATTTTCCCATTTTTGTTTATCAAATAGCGGCAAACAAAAATATGGGCAAACATGTTTGCCATATACTCACACTTACAAAAAAATTTGGCACCAAACACATGTTCGACAGAAAATAAAAGTTTGTTGGAAAAAAAATACATATACACATTTTCATCCATAATAGAAGGATGAACACGTTTTGTGTTGCGGAGCTTCTGTGAAAATTTGCGAAGAAAAAAGGAAAGACGGCGAGGGGACGGAAATGGGATCAGGGTAGAAAGGAAGAAGGATGCAGAGAAAAATTTTGTTTTTAACCACAATAAAATTAGCATAAACAAATGTTTACATTTTTCAAGTGTAGCCATTCACCATATTTGAAAATCACTGAAATGAAGTACATATCTTAAAATAGATGTTAAATCTAAAAATTGGAAATCGAATATATAAAAATTAAAGGATTTGTTTTAGGGCTAATTTGAAATTTTTTTATAGAGCTTTTTGCGAAAGGTTTTTATGTCACTGGTTGAAAATTTATATTCCAAAATGATTGAATTCGAAAATGAACTATGCTTGAGTAAAAGGGAAATTGGAATTATGTTGCTGCGTTAATTTGAAATTCTCCGTACCGTCGTACCGTCCACTTCAAGAGTTCCATTCATAACATTGTACTTTGAATATTTTAACCTGCTTATTTTCAGGAACAAAATATGTCGTGATAATTTGGAGAAGAAATCAAAATCATTGCAATAAAAATTAAAAATTTTCAATTACAAAAACAACTTTATTTTTATATACTGAAGAGTTAGGTCGTTTCAGAGATATTTTTCTTTAATGAGATTTAAAAAATAACCATTTTACTGAAAAAATCATTGCAACCCCTGAATAGCTTTGATATAGAAAGGGATAGCAATTGATATATGCATTAAAGTGTATTTAAATTTCAGACTCTGAATGTATTTCTGTATATGCAGGCACCCAAATATTTATACGGATATAATGAATACATCTACTGCGAATAAAAAGGTTTCCATAAAATAAATTATTTATTTTCTTCAAATTTGATTTCAAACAAATAAAAACAAATAAACAACTGTTATTTGCCACTGCTTAACCTTACGAAAAATATGTAAGAGCAAATAAATATTTGCCCAAAAATAATGAAAGTATTTGACAGAGGGTGATCACATTTAAAACATTTTTGTTTGACGGCAAATAATTTTATTTGCCAGAAATCAACGTTTTTTTTTTTGTTTGCCACTCAAAATTATTTTGTGGTCACACTAGGGCAAAAAAAATATTTTATGTTTTGAGACAAATATTTTTTATATGTGACGGTACCTTTAGTTTTTTTCCTGTATTTAATGTGAATAGCCCTAGGGTCATATAACGCCTTAATTTGGGAGTATCTCGTAATTATAGTATTAAGTGTACAATTCTGATCTAAATGGGTCCTCATTGGTATGTCAATTTTTCTATTAAAATATTTACTAAATCCCTATCAACTTCGTCTGGTTTATAAATACTAGGCTTATTGTCATCGAATAAATATATTTGGTTTATATCCTATTTTGCCTTTTCAAAATAATTAAGTAATTCTCTTAAATTGCTTACTTTTATTTCCCTGCATTTGTTAAAGATGTCACCATATGTTGTCCTTCATCTGTGGATATTATTTGGTCCCAAGTTGCGTTGGTTCCAAACTTTCTGACTTAACCTCCAGCTGCACCATTAATTTTTTCGTTCACCACTATCGACATTGCTAGGTTTTCCAGTTGCTGTTGTTCAGCGGACAGAGTGCCATAATAGCGTCCACTGACGATATACAGTAGCGAGCAAAAAAAAATGCAACGCCAAGCCAATTGACCTTTATGTACGCCTCTTCAAAAAAAAGTACGGAAATTAAATAGTTTTTTATTTTTATGCTCCACAAACTTAGTTAAAAATGCAGGTTACGACATCAAAATTTTTCTATCCACTTATTTTTATTTCAACATCTAGGAGAAAAAGTGTCAAATTTCAGCGAGAAAAAAATCGTTAATAATTTTTACAATATTTATTAACCATTAGAAACAGTTATCAACTGATAGCAAGGTCGCCATTATTAAGGCTTTTGAAGAGGGTAAAAGCATGGGAGAAATTGGGCAAATATTCGGCGTAAACAAATCAATTGCGTCTAAATTTCGAACAACAAATAGCGTGTAAAGAAAGTCTGGTAGCAATCGCCCAAGAAAATCTACCCAGCGCGAAGATCGCCAAATGATTAGACTGGCTAAAGCTGATCCAAGAATGACAGCTGTGGACGTTACTAAATTTGCTAATGAGGAAATGGGTGTTTCCATTGGAAATAGTCTAGTCTATAGTTTAGTCTATAGTCTTGTCTATAGTCTCGTCTAATTTTAAAATTTATTTTCTAAAAGGGCCACTGTTTCTGATTAAAGGCAAAACTTACCCCTGATTTTCTTATGTTTCCTGGGCGACTTGTACTGAACTCCCGGATGAACTAGTTGATACAGTACTAGATGTAGCGCTCTCTGCTGTTCCAGGCCTGTTGAATTCGGCGTTGCCTTTTGAAAAAAATCTATCAAATAAAAACATTAAAAAATCCTATCTAGAGATTTTATTTATTACTCACCTTTCCAAAGTATTGCCTTTTTTGAGGACTCCTTCTTCTCCCGGTTCCTAGAAAAGTAATAATTCCAATTAAAAAATCTAAAAAAATTTATACATTATAAAAATAAAAAATTTACATATTTTACAAAACAAAATTCAAAATTCACACTTCTATAATAAAACTTTTATATTTTCTTTATTCCGTTACTCGTTTGGCGTCGAATAACATCGTTGTAAATAAGTGTAAATACAACAGGGTTGCAAATAAAAAGTATTCTTTCGTTTGACACAATTCAAACACTTAGAGAAATTCTGCGAAAAAATTTATATTTAAGTGCAAAATGAATGGAAAAATTCTAAAAATGCACTTTTAATGTTAAAAAATACAGAAAATGGCAAAAACGTGCAGTAGACGAAAAATGCTGTTACGGCAACACTGGTTGTTTGGAGGGTACGTAATGGCATGCAATAATTAAAACAATTGAGTTTTTACTACTGCGCGCAAAAATTTAAATTTTATTGAGTTTTTATACGAAATCTATAATAACAATAATGCTGATACAATTCAAATTTAATTTTCTTGTCCCTGATATTGCATTTCTTACGTAACTACTGTTTTGTGAAATTAATAAGTTCATTGGCTGTGTGACCATGAACAACAAAAAAATGCAAAGAAATTAATGCAAACAAAACAAAAAATAGTTTTACTGCCAAATGAAACTTAATTCCAAATTTTGTCAACATAAAAACTTAAATTAAATGTATTTATAAATTTACACTGTAATAAAATAATTTTCGTCAACTTAAAACATGCAATAAAAGAAAATGAAATAAAATTAGATAAACTAAAATAAAATAAAATACATTTATTGGCTTTAACATTCTCCCCCGCGTTGGACGGATGTTCAACAGAACCGAGATGCTTGGATCATTATACATTAAGGGAGAACTGGCGAGTAGGTATAGGTTGCCGTGGCATTAGTGTTGGAGCAGTTTCTTCAGTTGGTTGAGACTCGTTGATTTCTGAAAATTTTTTGGCAGTCCTTACTGAATGTCGTCTGCTGCAAGTTTTACGTCGAAGCCAACATATGATCGTTAGTATACTTACACAAAGGGCAAGGTAGACAATCATGTTGTTATGCAGTTGATGCGATTTCAATTTGTTAGGAAGTTCCATTATGTTTTCTTCCCTTAAAGTCTTTTGCAGATTCAAAAGTTCCTTCATATTTTTGGCATACGTATCTTCCAAATATGTTGGGGTTGAACGACTGTTGTGTGTAGAAAATGTAGTATTGTTAGGCAACAATAAGTCTGAGATTTGTCCAAGACTGGTATATGATGATCTTATTGTGCTTGATATAAATTGTCGTCCATTCATTGTGGCAAAATTGTGCTTGAACGAGCATTCTGGATCTACTGTAAGTAGACCGGAGCCCTTTAGTGATATGGGAATAATTTCCCCATTGCACATAGCCATAGCTCTCGTAGACGATGAGGTGGCATATATCCATTGGTTTTCTTTATGAAGTGGTATCCATCTGGTGCCGGTTTTTTCCAAAATACAGGATGGTGTTGTTTGGTTATTGAATAAACCAATTTCACATGCACAGATGTTTGAGCCGTAATTATAATGAATTTGAATGTTGGAACAAACGAAATGAGCTGTTTTTATTGTGTCACAAGCACTGAACTCTAAACTTGTAAACGGAATATATTGTTTATGGGCTATACATATGCTCAGAAATGTAGTGCATGGTTTAATGGCTACTAATGTGCTATTTATTGTGTTGGGTACCGCAATCAAGTGAACCATACTAAATCTTTCGGGTTCGACCAATGGTAAGGTTATTTTAAAAATTGCGTATTGCTGTGTCAGTCTGCCTTGTATTCTCATAAGTTTGAAGAGTAGGAGCAAGTCATTCTGTTCTAACACTGGAAGATTCACTGACGGTGGGGAGTGTAGTGAGATCTGAGTATCTTCCTTTTGTAATTGTTCCATGGTAAGTAGCCATGGGCTGATTTTGCCATGTCGAGTGTCCATAAATGTCTCAAGTATTGCTGACTGTATGCCTTTTAGGCATACAGGCCTGAAGAACTGCTGAGTTAAACAGTTGATTCAGGTGTAATTGTACTAATAAATTGTTGATATTATCCAATTCTTCTGAATACCTCATGATTTCTTGTTCCAATCTTCCAAATCTAATTTTCGCGTTTATTTGATTCTGTTGTATGATGTTCATTGTTGAGTCAACGATTGATGTTTGGTTTCTTAATAATTGTAACAGGTACGATTCATTTTCATTGACTTCTTTATTGTTGCAGACATATGTTCGGCGTATTCTGAGTCTAGAACGCCAAATAGAGAATGTGCATCATTACCAACTATATCTAACGCACCTCTTTTACTTCGCAGTAATCTGATATCCAGTTGTAGTTCATTTTCCATTTGTTTGAAATGTTCAATCGTCCCTGCACAAGATGTATTTGATTCTAACATCTTACACAAGGCTTGAATTGACCTTGTCCTATTAACAAGGATAGAAGTTTCGGACCAGTAAGACGATAAATCGTAGTATACGAAAAGATTACATTGAGTAGTTGAAATTGCGACTGTTCCAAATTGTTCGAAGTGTATTCCGACCTTTGATCCAAATTTTTTATTCTTAACTGGAGTTGCCAATGATATTGGCAGAATTAAAAGTAGAGTAAGTAGTGCCAGCGTTATATGATTTGTTGGTATTTTAATTCTCTTAGCCTTGGGTTCATCAGGTGAATTGCATATATTCTTGTTGTTGACTTCAGTGGACATAGTTATTTCTGAATCCGGATTTGTAGGTAGTAATGCAAGATGATGTATAGGACGTTTGAACATTCCTGAGGCAGTTTTTATTTCTGCAACTCTTGCTGCACCATCACCACCAGTATAAACCTTAATAATTCTTCCCAATGGCCATTTCATAACGGGTGTACTGTCTTCCTTGATAATAACCATGTCTCCAATTTTGAGGATGCTAAACTTTTTTTTGCCATTTACCTCGTTGTTGTAGTTCGTTCAAGTATTCCGTGCACCATCTGTTCCAAAAAGCCTGCTTAAGATGAGATATCAATTTCCAATGGGATAGGGTTGCCGTATTTTGCACTTTTGCCTACTTGAGATGTGAGAGATTCACCAATAAGGAAATGACCCGGTGTTAATGCTTCAAGATCATTTGGGTCATTTGTCATGGGCGTTATAGGGCGAGAGTTTAGTATAGCCTCAATTTCCACTATGATTGTCTCTAATTCTTCTTGAGTTAAAGATGCATTTGCGACGCTCCGGACCAAAAGATGTTTTGCCGATTTTACGGCTGCCTCCCATAAGCCTCCAAAATGTGGTACTCTGGGTGGAATAAAATTGAACTGTATTCCCTTTGAGCTAGAAGCGGAAATAATTGACTCTTGCGCCTTACAGGAATAAATGCTATCAGATAGCTCTGTTAGCTGATTTTTTGCTCCAACAAAATTGGTGGCGTTATCACAATAAATATTTTGGCATCGTCCCCGACGGCCAATAAATCGTTTTAGGGCACCAATGAAAGCATCTGTTGATAAATCCGATACCAATTCAGGATGAACTGCCTTTGTAGAAAAACAGCAGAATACAGCTATATATGCTTTCGTTGTTCGTTTGCCTCTAATCCTGTAATGAATCCAAAAGGGTCCACAATAATCTACACCAGTGCTGATAAACGGTCGCGCTGGTGTAACTCTAGTATGAGGTAGATTGCCCATAATTTGTTGGCATAATTGTGGTCGTGCCTTTATACATCTTATGCATTTTTGGACTACGGACCGCGCCATTATTTTCCCATTTATTGGCCAAAATCTTTGTCTGATTATATTCAAGAGTGCTTGGGGTCCACAATGGTTATTTTCTTCATGAATCATCGTAAATAAAAGTTTTATAAGGGGATCATTGTATGGAATCAACATTGGGTGTTTTGCATCATACGATAATAGTGATTCTTCCAGTCGTCCTCCTACTCGTAGTATGTGTGTGTCATCTAAGTATGGAGACAGGCTGATGATAGAGCTTTTCTTGTCGACTTCCTTATTTTCTCGAAGTTGGCTTATTTCCGAAGAAAAGTCGGAACGTTGAATAGTTTTGATGATTAAGTACAAGGCATCGTCGAGTTCAAGGGGAATTAATGCCTTACATTTTGGACGATCTTCGTTTTTCATTCAGGTGTTTCTCATGAATGTAAGAATGTACCCTACGGTCCTTTGAAGGGTTCTGAAAGACTTCTTGTGTGGGATATTATAAATGAAGTCATCGTTGGAGGTAGTGGCTGCTGAAGTTACAGTTGTTTTCTTTTTCTCGATGTCATTAGAGATGAGTCGTTGTGAAAATGTAGGTGGCCATATTACTTCTCTTCCATGCAGAAACAATGGGCCATAGCGCATTTAGAAAGTTTTGTTGCCGGTAGCCCTCTGGAAAGTAAATCTGCCGGATCGTCCTTGGATCTGACATGGCGCTATTGTTCGGGCAATGTCAATGACTGGCTTTTTGAGACTCGATTAGCTATAAAAGTATGATAGAGCGAGGATTGGGTGTTTATCTAAGACAGTACTATTTCGGAGATCAGTTTTGACTCTATGCACAAGTTGGGCAGCCGTAACGGCAGCACATAATTCTGTTGTTTAAGGGGTGCAACGCGTGTCTTGGAGCAGAGTAATTGTACAATCATTCTTCCATCCTTAAGAGTTGCGCGGATGTAAGCAACTGCTCCATAGGCCTTTTCAGAAGCATCTGCGAATATTTGCAGTTGTGTTTGAGCTGGGAAGTCGCCGTGGTCTAGTAGGTAGTGTGTTGGCTTATTAGACGAAAAGCCAGGGTTCGAGCCCCAGGCCAGACATCAAAATAAAATACAAAAAGTATTTCTTCGGCGACTTCATCTCAGCAGATTTCTGGCAAAAACTCTGAGAGTAAATAAAATTGCCATGAAAAGTTTCTCAAAAATCTGTCGTTCGGAGTCGACTTTAAACTGTAGGTCCCGCCACTCATGTATAAAATTAACACACACAACATAAGTGGTGTGAGAAACTAGGTCGTAATCCTGACTGAAGGGTTGTAATGACCAATTATGTATGTTTGAGCTGGGATTTCTCCCTTGAAAATGTGTCGTGGTATTTTGAGATTGTTCAGGATGTCTAACTCATTCCCTAATCTAGTCCAAGGTTCATGAAGGTCCTCAGGCAATGGTTTATCCCAGTCCAGTTTGAATTGCCATAGTTGTTGGATGAACATTTTTGCCCTGACCACTACAGGTGCCCTGACCACTACAGGATGCTAAGCCCAGAGGATCGAACAATCTTGCCAAATCTGAGGTTGCAGAACGCTTTGAGACAGTAGTTGGAGGATTAATTTTTACTTTGACGCAAAACTGGTCTGTCTTGGGTACCCATAATAATCCTAAAGTTTTTATTGTATTGGTGTTGTTACTGTAGAAATCTAAATCCACATCTTGATCACCAAGTGGAATATTCTTTAGTAATGAATGGTGATTTGCGCACAATTTTTTTCAGATTAAAGCCATGTGTTTTTAGAATGATGATAAGTTCCTTCTGTATTTCCGATGCGATATTAATGCTGTCGGCACCACCAAGACCATCATCTACGTAAAATTGTGTTTTAGCATTTGTGAGCCGTATGGATAGTTTATCAAATTTTCATCTGCAATTTTTTGTAAACATTTAGTAGCAAGATAGGGTGCTGCTCGTGTGTCATATGTAACCGTATTAAGTTTATAGTAATTAATAGGAAGTGACTCCAAATGATTAGCTGAAATTTTGGGTCATCTGGATGAATTAAAATCTGTCTATACATCTTTTCTATGTCGGTAGTAAAGACAAATTATGGTAATCGGAAACGTAGTAGAATTGAAAATAATTCACTTTGAAGAGTTGGTCCAGCATACATAAGATCATTCAATGAATGACCCGATGATGTTTTTGCTGATGTGGTACTTTGTTGTGGTACTATCTGGTTTCAAGACACAGTGGTGAGGAATGAAATATTTGTGATCGGATATAGTATTAATATCAATTTTCCCCATATGTACCAACTGTTCGTAATCTTGCATAAATTTTATGTACTGAGTTCGCATGTCTTCCTTATGTAAAAGTCGATGTTCCAAACCCAAGAATCTGTTGTAAGCCATTGGATGAGACTCTCCTAACGCTGTTGGGTTTTCTCGAAACGGGAGACTGACTATAAAGCGACCACCTTCATTGGTGAGTGTATGTTGAGTGAAATGAAATTCACATTGCTTTTCTGATGGTGACAGACCTTTTTCGCTGACTTCAATCTCGTCTAGTTTCCAAAGATTCTCTATAGGTCCTTCTAATGAGGTGTCATCAAATACTCCACATGTAAGTGAAGATGATGGTTTTGGGGATGGATTTTTTCCAATTGCGCCGCCCACAATCCAACCTAATACCGTATTTTGCAAGGTTGGTAGTTTGTCGGCCAGATGTATTGTTCCATGTTGAACTAATTTGTAATAGAATTCTGCTCCAAGCAGCAAATCTACCTTTTCCTGCTGATAAAAATGAGGATCAGTCAGCTGTATATTTTTTGGAATATCCCACGTTGAAGGGTCGATGTACTGGCTGGGTTGAGCAGGAATTATGCTTGGTAAGACATAAGCAGAGAAATTATGATCTATGGAGTTCATATTGATATTAACACGATATTGAGATTTTCTTTGTATTTCACCAATGCCATCAAGACAAAGTGATGCCGCTAATGGTGAGATGGATAATTTTTGACAAAGACGTTTTGATACAATGTTAACTTGGGACCCGGAATCTAACACTGCTCTAAATTCTTCGGAGGCACTATTTGAGACTGTTATTATAACTTTTGCTGTTGCTAGCAGAACGTAACCTTTGCTCCCTACAGCGTCGTTTGTTTTTGTCGATGTATTTACTACGACCCTTGAAGTATTTAGAGTTGAGAAGCCTGGGCGGTCCGCAGAGGTGGTGTTCGGGGTTATAGTCGCGTTGGCTATATGTTGTTTTTGTTGAGTGCCTAATGGCCCTTTGCCTTTTTGAGATTTGTTCCCTTTTTGTAACTTTCACTTTCGGCAACTATAATGATTGCATGATTTTGAATCATGGTCATTTCCGAAGCAGTTGACACATAAGTTGTGTTGTTGGACCCAACGCAGTCGCTCTATTTCTGATAATTGAAGGAATTTGCTACAGTGGTATAATTTATGGTCACTGCGGTGGCATAATGCGCATTTGCCATTATTGTTGGATGTTATTAGTGCTGACACTGCTTTGTGTGCTGCTTTTTCTTTTGTGGAAATTGCCTCCATTGATTGGAATTGACGCTCCAGAAATGATAAAAAATCGATTATGGTTGGTATGTCTCTTGGGTTAGTTAATGACTGCATATATCGGATATGTGTGTTCCTGTCAAGTTTTTTAATCATTAGTTGTATGAGTAACGCGTCCCATGAGGAAGTTGCAATTCCCAAATTGTTTAATGCCAATAGACACTCTTTTGTGGTATCATGGAATTCTTTGATCGATTGGGCAGATGATGATGTAGACTGCTGATTGAGTATTTTATCTACCAAATTAGCTACCAAAATTCTTTTGTTGTTGTAACGCTCCTGTAACGTTTTCCAAGCCGTTATGTAATTTACTTCGGATAGAGGAAATTGACTTATTAAATGCTCGGCTTCTCCTGACAAGTTGCTCTTTAAATACCACATTTTTTGAATTGCTGGAATTGATTGTTTGTTTACCATTTCAGAGAATAAGTCATAAAATTGTCGCCATTTCAAATAATCGCCATCAAATTTTGGTATGGTTAATTTTGGTAAATTTAGGGCACCACTAGCATTTGTGACGGGTTCTGCAGGCGTAGTTTGTGTAGTGGAATTCTGTCGCAGTCTGTCAGCGCTAACAGATAGATTGATCAATTTTTGTTGCATTAGGTCATGTACACTATCGTATTCCACTTGATCTAGACCATAAGCCGATGGGTTTGTTAATTGATCAAGAGCTTCATCATACGGCTGCTCAATTTGATCCCATAATCTTTTGATGGTATTTATGTTTAAATCAAAGTACTGTAGGGGCTGATTATCTGTGTCTATCAATCCCCTTAGTAGCCGATTGAGAGCTGTTATACGAGCTCTCAGCCTGCGTAGAACCCCAACGCTTGTAGACACTCTTGTAGGCAAATTATCTTGTTCGGGTTTTTTTGATATTTTACTTTCCTCAATTTTTTGTTTGAGGCGAGCAGTTTCAGTTTTAAAAATTTCGATGTAATCAGAGACTAAGTTTTTGATTTTATCATAATAGCCTTCTGAAAAATATCCAAATTTCATTGGATCGTCGCACACCGCTCGTATCTTGGAATCTGTTTCCTGGAATTGATCCCATGATTCCTGACGGCGTCGTGATCGTTCCTCAAAGTAGCTAACTTTTGTTTTCCTGTCTACCGGGTCCTTTTTAAAATTTCGAACAATGCCCTGTATTGTTTCTCCAGTCTCTAACTGAAGATCCAGTAAACTTTTGATCATATCCATATTGTATTGTAGTTTTAATGTAAAGTTGTGCGTGGTCTGCTGTATCCACTCGTATGTAGCCCTGTGCTAGTGAATTGGAATGATGTGAGTGGACTGTTGTATCCACTTGCTGTATGTAGCCCTGTGCTACTGAATTGGAATGATGTGAGTGGACTGTTGTATCCACTTGCTGTATGTAGCTCTGTGCTACTGAATTGTTGTTGTGGTCTTCAAAAATTTACTTGGATGAAGACTCCAGTCCGCGGAATCGCACTATTGATGAGTGTTGTTTCCTGAGACCAAAAAAAAATGTTGCCTGGAGGTTTCTAAGTCCTTACCACTGGTGGGGGAACTTAGAAAAATGATTGGGTTCTTATTGTCGGGGTCACCAAAGAATGTTTGGAGGGTTAATTAGTATGACTCAATTCAAACACATAAGTTTGAACTGTACTAATTTTGATTTTGAGTTCTTACTTTCAAGCACTTGGAACTTGAACGTAATGGTATGCAATAATTAAAGCAATTGTGTTTTTACTACTGCGCGAAAAATTTAAATTTTATTGAGTTTTTATACTAAATCTATAATAACAATAATGCTCATACAATTCAAATTTAATTTTCTTGTCATTGATATTGCATTTCTTACGTAACTACTGTTTTGTGAAATTAATAAGTTCATTGGCTGTGTGACCATGAACAACAAAAAAAAAAATTCAAAGAAATTAATGCAAACAAAACAAAAAATAGTTTTACTGCCAAATGAAACTTAATTCCAAATTTTGTCAACATAAAAAATTAAATAAAATGTATTTATAAATTTACACTGTAATAAAATAATTTTCGTCTACTTAAAATATGCAATAAAATAAAATAAAATAAGATAAACTAAAATAAAATAAAATATATTTATTGGCTTTAACACTGGTTGTCACAAAACTATTGCGAATATATGTACATTTTTTCGCATTTATAAGCGGGGATGCTTAAAAGCAGGATACATACTATGAGAGTTAAAAGTGAGCCAACACTGGAAATATTTTTTGTTTCTTTTATTAGCAGGAAAATTTTTGTTCTTCAATAATTCTTGCAGTCAAATTTAAGAGAATGTATTCTCTGCCACTGGACCACTAACCATTTTTTTAATTACAACAATTTTTTATTGTAATTATAAATAAAAATTTCTTAAAATTACGCAGCAAAAGTCAGTATACACACTGTTTTCCAGTTTTGTTATTTACTAAAACCGTTACATTTACTGCTAAATTTGTGGTAAATTTAACGAGAATGATCAGAAAAGAATTGTTTCGTTTAATTAGTCATAGATATTTATCGTGAAAGTATCACTAATATTTCACTAATTATTTTGCAAAGATGAGAACCGAAATTTCAATAGAAACTATAAAAATCCGTGAAATTGCAAAGATTGTAGAAAGGCATCATACTTCCGTAAAAAAATTGTGGACAAATAAAAAATTTTTAAAAAATCGACATTTTTCATCGACATTTTTCAGCGTCTAAAAATATTAAGCGAAAGAGAAGAAAGGAAAATTGCTTCATTAGTGACGAATAATCCAAGTTCTAGTGCTGTGCAAATTGCCAAAGATATCAGTTCTGATCCTGAGAAGCAAGTTAGCAGTAGTACCATAAGACGCATATAACACAGACATAGATTTCTTGGAAGACGTCCAAGGAAAAAGCCTTTAATTTCCAAAGTAAATAAAAATAAGCATCTGAATTACGTTAAGATGCATGAAACGAAGGATTATAACTTTTGGAAAACTGTTCTCTTCACCGATGAGAGTAAGTTTGAGATTTTTGGTGGAGAAAAAGAGAAAAATTTGGAGAAAAAAGAATGAGGAAATCTATGAGGAAAACATTCAATGCAGCGTTAAGCACGGTGGTGGCTCCGTTATGGTTTCGGCATGTTTTACATCGTCTAAGGTTGGAGAGCTTAACTTCATTGAAACTACAACGAATGCGTAAGGCTACGTACAAATTTTATATAAAAACGTTCCACTAAGTGTCGCCAAATTGGATTTGCCTGGACATTGGAACTTTCAACAAGACAATGATCCCAAGCACACATTCGAAAGAATGGCTGAATGCCCAAACACCAAACAAACTTGTTCATCCACCACAATCACCAGATCTCAATCCAATTGAGAACATTTGGGATTATTTGGATCGCAGGGTATGTAAACGGAATATAACCAGCCGTGCAACCCTGAAAGAGGCTCTGAGAGAGGATTGGGTAAACATATCGACCGAGTGCACCAAAAATCTATGCCAAATAGAATAAATGTAAAATATTAATTTTCCAAAAGGTATAAAATTTGCTGAAGTTTTACTTAGTTTAAGTGTTGGTGTAAACTTACTTTTGACGTGTAATTTTATAACTTTTTCATAAGAACATATAAAAAAAGAATTGTTGTTTAAGTTTAAAAGTTTTTTCTATCATAATGTTATAAATAATAAATAAACCACTTTATTTATGCAAAATAAATCGTTTTTTATAAGGTTAAAAGGTTATCTTAAGAGAAGAAAATAATCCTTTGGTGTTTACTCAATACATTTTCAAAATCAACATTGCATAAGTTTCAGTGCTACTAAGCGGGGAACTATTATATCCGGAGAATATTGTTACGTTTTTACCTTTTTAAAAACGTTTAAATGAGTTCGTTAATTGCAACCAAAGTAAAAACAAATGCGTCTTGACTTTTTCTTAACTGTCTTTATTATTCACACTACTTTTGTGTGCCACCGTATAGAACTTAACGATACAACAATAATAATCTGCTTATTCACTTTAGTTCACACAAGTATTCACTTGATCTTTACAACCACGACTTATTTTATTCACACGCAACTTCACACAAGGCTGACTGAATTAACTCTGACTCTGCTTGCTTTGTACAGCCCTTTTATAGACATCACGCACGTATGGTCAGTATGATGAACGTTCTCGATATGGAAGGTTCTCGCTCACGCCTTCTCGAGAACTCTATTGCTAGTACATTGTTGTTTGTGTACTTTGCTTATGTTGTCCGTTACATATATGTCGTAGCTGGTTTACTTTATGTTGTTGTTGCTACCTGGTTCGTTGTACACATGTATGTGTGCAGCTTTAGATAATCAACACGTTCGTTGTATTCTTAGTGTTAGAGCGTATTTGTGTCGTGTGTATTGTGTTGGTATTGCTGTTAAACGATATTAGGTCGTTTCGATTTATGTAACAATATTATACATATTTTTACGTTTTTACCTTTTTAAAAACGTTTAAATATAAGTTTGTTAATTGCAAACCAAGTAAAAACAAATATGTCTTTAGTTTTTCTTAAACTCTCTTTATTCTTTACATTACTTTTGTGTGTCACCGTATACAGCTTAACGATACAACAATAATTTGCTTGTACACTATTCTATTTCACACTTCTATCCGCGTTAACACTAGCAACTGCTCGTTAGATCTTCTCTGCTTACAACCTTTTTGCAAGCCATACCACTTGTACGTTCAAACCGCAACGCGTCTTCACACACTGCTTTGTCCACCCCTTTTATAGTCTGACACAACTAGTCTAACGAACATTCTTGAAGTGGAAGGTTCGTGATATCGCCTTCTCGATAGCTCTATTGCTAATACATTGTTGTTTGTGTACTTTGCTTATGTTGCCGTTGGTACTAGGCGCAACCATGTTCGTCGTACATATGTGTGTGTGCAGCTTTAGATAATCAACACGTTCATTAGTGTGTATTTGTGTCGTGTGTATTGTGTTGGTGTAGCTGGTGGCTTTTGTTTATCGTTTTTATTGTTAAACGATATCAGGTCGTTTCGATTTATGTAACAATATATATAATATACCTGTTCACGATAGAATTTCGTGATGGCTTGAATAGATTACAACACAGGTAAGTTTGAAAAAAATTTCTTTATTGTCAACTTGTGACGCAACCTTGTGTTTTTATTCCTTCAATTAAGATACATTTTATTAATTATTTAATTCATTATAACAATTCTTACCATTAATTAACTTACTTTTTGGTTTCAAACCATTAACTTTGCAATGTGAAATTTTAAGTGCTTTGTGCGCCACTACTTGTGGTTCCGAAAACTCTCAATTTTGAAAAGGAAAATTGAGGATGTAAAAATGTACCAAATTGACAAATAAACGACGTATTTATAAATGACGTTTAAGGAGATATAAAATAAGAAAGAAGAATACCGGATACTTTAACAGTGGCGGTTACACCCCCCTGCAGTATGGCGAGAAGCTTTCTCAGTCATACTCCTAAATAGAGGTCACAACCAATACCGCCAGTCCAGTAGCCGGACGTAAAATTACTCCACTTGTAGTCAGTACCTTTGCCTTTCATACCTACCGTGTTCAATAGGAACGTATACCAATGGTCGGGAATTTATTATGTTTTCTACTTCAACTAACATTCCTCGAAGTAATTCATCACTTGGTGTACGAATATGTGAAATACTATAAAAAACATTTTTGACCGATCTTTTCCCAGGCCCCTCCCATGTGCGGAGACAAAGCTGGCATAAAGTTCCATTTTGTAGTAGCCGTAGTAAAAACACGTACTAATTCGTTTTTATCAACCTCTTCCACGGCTTCTCGAATTTTCCTTTCGGCACTAACAAAATTTTCGCTAAAGAACTCTCTCGGTGTTCCGCGACGACATATAAAATTTCTAATTGCTATTATACACGATGAAGTATTTAGAGAGTTGACAACTTCTATATGACAGCTCTTACCGTAAGACACGTAAACAAAGCACCATACCTTTTCTCCGAACGTCGGTCAACTGTCACCATAATTGGACCAAAGTAGTCCACACCTGTATACGTAAAGGGACGACAAAATGCTGCCAATCGAGCTTGGAACAGCCTTTTTTATTTTACAGATTTGGCACTGCTTCAACGTAGTTTTAAAAACTGCTCTTAACCGAGGAATGTAAAATCGCTGCCTCAATTCGTTTATCACAGTTTCATGGTTGAGATGTTTATAATCTATATGAAAGTTCATAATTAAAAGTTGAGTAATACGACTGCCCTTTGGTAGAATTATAGGGGATTTGGTCTCCTCAGGAACAATAACTTTATCTATTCGACCTTCTACACGAAGGATTTGGTTCTCATCCAATTTTGGAGTAACTTTGTACAGCGAACTTGATTTCGATAATTGTTTGTTTGATTTCAAAAGATGTATTTCTTCAGAGTAAATTTCATTCTGTGCAAGACGAAACAATGAATTTGCTGCTCTGGCTAGCTCTGTAGACTCAACTTCAGAGTTAGATTTTGCCTTTTGTTGAACAGCATCACAAAAACGTATCACATATGCAGTGGCCCTCAACAGTCTATTCCAGTTGGAAAAACTATTTATTTCAATAACCATTTCTTTGGTGTCATGAACTCGTACATATTCGACATCTGAATCAGATATTTCTAACTCAGTTTCATAGCTTGGCCACTCACTCGAAGGTATTAAAAGAAATTCAGGCCCCCTAAACCAACGACTTTCAAAGGAAATATCAGGTTTCTTAGCCCACTTTGTTGCTTCATCGGCAACATTGTGCTTTCCGGGAATCCAATGCCACTCTTGAAGGTCTGTTGTATCCAAAATTTCACTAATGCGCAAAGAGACAAATTGGTGATATTTCTTATTACTATATTTTAACCAACTGATCACTGTCTTCGAGTCAGACCAATAATATTTCTTATTTATGGAAATTGTGTGATTTGCAAAGGGGCAACATGGGTTTTAGAACCCACCAAGGAGCAAACGATATTATTATCACGAATAATTCGAAAATAGGCTACAGCTGCATACCCACTTTCGCTCGCATCCACAAATGCATGAGGTATAATCAACGATTGATTTTAAATAGCAACGCTGAATGCTAACTTTTTCTAAATCGGGAAGATATTTTAACCACTTAACCCATTTAATGAGTTGTTCTTCTTTAATTGGCTCATCCCAGTTAACACTGCTTCTCCAAATTTCTTGTAAAATAATTTTAAGATACGTAACAAAATTACTAACTAGGACCAAGGAATCATAAACTGTCATTAAAATTCTTAAAATTTGTCGTTTTGTGGGAGCTTTATTAAGTCGAATAATATCGTTGCTTATCATCTGTTGGATTCCAAAGAACACCTAAAACTTTTTGAGTTTCCTTATCTGATCCCATATTTAACTGCTTTTCATTCGCCTCATGTGGTTTTTCTATTCTGTTAATTACTTCTATTTTATTCGAAACCCAATTTCTGAGGTTTTTCACTGCAGAAACTGCTTGTGAAAATTTATTTTCAAATTTGGAGGCGTTTGTATTTTTCACATATTGGGAGATACTCGGAGCACATGAGGCTCCAAATATCATAACGTTCATCAGGTAAACATCAGGTTCTTTGCTTGCATCACAATTACGCCACAAAAAACGCTGAACATGACGGTCTTCTTCAAGCATGAAAACCTGATGAAACATTGGCTCAATGTCACCACATATGGCTACAAACATTTCTCTAAACTGGAAAATAATTGCTTGCAATGAAGCTTGTTGAAAGATATTATTTAACAGAACATTCAAATTGTTACATTGACAACACTATTTGTTATGATTAATTACTTTTGTCATTTTTTTATATGTATCATTTGTATCCATTATCTCTCTTTTTCCGTTTCTTATAACTTAGGATAGAACTGAAATTTTGTATATTGATTAAATAAAACTTTATCTGGATTAACTAAAACATCCTAGTGTTTTTCACCAGGTTATGGGCCCAGAGGCAATAGTTAATGTATTTTAAATCAGCAAATAGTAAAATTTAAAGAACATGGCGGCGGAAATAAGAACATCAGTGGCCAAGTTAAATAGTGAAAATTATTTCATGTGGAAATTCAAGATGGAGATGTTGCTGATTAAAGAGGGCGTATGGGATGTTTTAACTAAAGGGAAACCAGAAGAAAATGCAAACGTTTGGACAAAGGATGATAATATAGCCAAGGCAACTATATCACTATCGGTTGAGGATGATCAGTTACACCTTATAAGGCAGTGTGATACCGCAGGTGTGGCAAAATTTACAGAATTATTATGAAAGAAAAACTTTGAGTAACAAGGTAAGCGTAATGAGACAAATTTGTAGCATGAAGCTGGATGAAAGTGGTGATATTAAAACGGACATTGTTTTAATGCGTGATCTATTTTTGAAGCTGCACAATTTGGGTGAAAACGTTTTTGATGAGAAATGGAATATTGCGATGCTTTTGAGCAGTCTGCCAACCAGCTTTAACAACTTAATTACAGCTTTTGAAGAAAATTTGACTATTGTGGAATCTAAATTAATTGAAGAATGTAATAGGTGTAAAGATGAGAAAGTTGATACTCACAATGCAATGTTAGTCAAAAGAAAGACTCAAAAATCGAATATTGAATGTTACTTTTGCCACAAAAACGGTCATCTAAAGAAAAATTGTCTGCGTTATATCGAATGGAAAAAGAAGCAACAAATCATGATTCCTGTTTTGTAACAACTGTTAAATTTATATTTACATACAGGCATACACACATACATACTTACGATCTCCACAATACTGTTCATACATGTAAATGTTCGAAGTTGGAGACTTATGTTCGAAAGTGTCTTCTTGCTTTACATTTTGAAACATAAATTTAGTTAGTGTCAAATTTGCATTATAATAAAGAGGTTCCAATCGGGAACAAATATTTGAAAATTATAGTGATTTTATATTTAAAAAGTAGCTTTTAGCTTGTAAAAAATATTACAGGCTCGAAACATTGGTGAACCCGACGTGATACTTTAAAAGATCAACATCAATTCGGATATTGATAGATATCGCGTAATCTTTCTTGAAGATCAATATTAATTCGAATATT
Source organism: Sarcophaga subvicina (assembly GCA_936449025.2). Lineage (NCBI taxonomy): Eukaryota > Metazoa > Arthropoda > Insecta > Diptera > Sarcophagidae > Sarcophaga > Sarcophaga subvicina. Next base: position 59,502,813 of record OW388081.2, read on the forward strand.
GATAATTCGTTTGCCGTCGGCATATTTAAATAATTTTTAAAAAATGAGTATCAATTCGGATACTAATTTGTCCTGTTTTTTCGGTTAAAGGCTAAAAGAAAATTTTTTGTTATTTGTCGGTTTAACAATAAAATTAAAGAAAAATGTCAAAAAATAATGGTGAAGGATCTTCTAATTCTGGTGAAGCAGATAAGTCGGTGAATTTGTTGCCCTATTTTTCCAAGATTGCTGTTTCGCTGAAAAAACTAGAAGACCTAAATAAAAATCTTACGCATTCACAGCTTAAGGAATATGATGATGCAGAGCTGTCTGTCCGTTTGGAATATGTCGAGAAAATCAACAAATGCTACGAAGAGGCACAAGGCATGATAGAGCAGTATGAATGCAGTGCATCGGATACCAGTGACAGTATGGTTTTTATGTCATTGTATTTCGAAGTGAAAGCTAAGTTAACCCGTCAAATCGCTGAGGTTCGCAGAACTGATTCCAACCAACGTTCGTCAACATTTCGCCAATTTTCTCTCGATGAGTCACCGTCTCACGCAACATCGCGTAAAACCAAGGTTCCAGAAATCCAATTGCCGAAATTCCGTGGTTCATACACAGAGTGGCCTAATTTCTTCGCATTGTTCTCGACTATTATAAATGATAATAGTAACTTGAGTAAATTGGAAAAGTTTCGTTACTTGCGTGCAAATTTGGAAGGTGTTGCCATAGACACAATTGCGTCGCTTGAATTGAAAGAAGCTAACTACGACGAAGCCATGGTATTGTTAAAAAATCGTTTTGACAATAAGCTGCTAAATTTTCAAACGCATATAAAGGGGCTCTTTGCATTAAGCAGTGCTGATTTGCGTCGATTTAGTGACAGTTTTAATGCACATTTGCGTGCTATGCAAACTATTGGAAATCAACAGCAAATTACCGATGGTTTATTGGTCCATTTGGTAACAACAAAGATGGATGTCAAATCGCGTATAAAATGGGAAGAAGGGCTACCAATAAATGACTTGCCAACTTGGGCCTCAATGGCAGCATTTTTAGACAAAAGGTGTCGCATGGCAGAAAACTGTGAAAATTCGGGAATAATTAACCCTTCGAAACCGCATATTTTGAAAAAATCTAACCAAATCAATCGGCATGTTCATGTTGCATCTCAAAATAAATTGTGCTTTTTCTGTGACTCTAAAGATCATTTCATCAGTAATTGTTCGAGATTTTTGAATTTATCCCCCTCTCTACGTTTTAAAGAGGCAAAAAATTTAAAATTATGCCTTAATTGTTTGCGGAAAGGTCATATGCTTAAAAGTTGTACTTCTGGTTGCTGCCGTCAGTGTTCCTCAAAGCACCATACATTGTTGCACATTGATAATACTCCCACAGATAATCTCGTCGCTTCATCCATGGTTACCAGCCCTGCTCAAACGGTGCTTATTTCGACCAATGATGCACAAGCAAAAATAACATCAGCGTCCACTACAACCGTTTTCCTCGCAACAGCAGTGGTGATGGTCAAAAATAGTTTTGGAATTTTTGCACCTTGTCGCGCAATACTCGACTCGGCATCCCAACTTAATCTAATAACAAACCGATTTGCAAACTTTTTAAATTTGAAGTGTGAAAGGACATTCGCAAGTATCTCTGGAATCGGTGATGGTAATTTAACTATTGATAAATCAGTTGATATATTAATCAAGTCCAGGAACGGAAATTATTCAACATCATTGACTGCTATGGTGATTCCCAGCATTACTGATTATCAGCCCAGCATTATTTCCAACAGGTCAGAGTGGAAAATCCCTAACAATATAGAGCTCGCTGATCCCTCATTTGATAGATGTGGTCGTATCGATATTTTAATTGGCGCCGAATTGTTTTTTGAGTTAATCTCAGTTGGACAAATTAAATTGGCTGAAAACTTGCCTATGTTACAAAAAACATTATTAGGTTGGGTAGTTGCTGGCGGTAATATTCGTTCTAATCATTCCTGGTCATTAGCAGTTAGTTCCAAAGTAAAACATGATGATGAATTGTGCTCTGTAGTAAAAAGCTTTTGGGAAGTGGAGAATAATTTTGGCAGCTGTAGCTTGTTTTCTGAGGAGGAAATTTTCTGCGAGAATCATTTCCTAAAAAATATGGTTCGCCTCGATTGTGGTTCATTATCCGTTCGTTTGCCTGAAATAGATGGAAGTGGTAGGCATAAACTTGGCGACTTTTATCAGCGTGCTTTACAACGTTTTAAAGGTTTCGAAAGAAAATTCAGAAGAAATCCCTATATGAAGATGCAATATGCAAAATTTATGGCTGAGTATATATCGTTGAATCATATGTCTTTAATTTCTTCACAGGTTTCCCAGAAGACATATTTTCTCCCACACCATTGTGTGTATAAGCTGGACAGCACATCAACCAAATTAAGAGTTGTTTTTGATGGTTCTGCAAAAACAACAACTGGGTTGTCTCTTAATGATATTTTGTATACAGGTCCAACTATACAGCCAAAATTGTTCAGTACACTTCTGCGTTTTCGATGCTTCAAAGTTGTTCTTAGTGGAGACATCTGCAAGATGTATAGGTGTATTCGTGTCTCTTATCCAGATAATTATCTACAATGTATTCTATGGAGAGAAAACGAAGAAGATGAAATCAAAACGTATTCATTGGATACAGTTACATATGGTACACGTCCTGCAGCATTCCTGGCTATTCGAGCAATGCATCAATTGGCACATGAAGAGGAAACAAATTTTCCCGTGGGTGCAAAGGTCATAAAGCGTGATTTTTATGTGGACGATATGCTGTCCGGTGGTGATTCTGTTGAGGAGGTGCGAATAATTCAAAAGCAGGTCGCAGCCTTGCTAAAGCGTGGAAATTTTGTAATTAGAAAGTGGTGCTCAAACGTTCCAGCCGTTTTAGAGGACACGCCGCCAGAACAATGCGAGACACTTTTAAAATTTAGTGATGGTACTGATATCACTAAAACACTTGGCCTGATTTATCATCCCAAAGCGGACAATTTTATTTTTTCATTTAATTCTGTTGATGATTGCAAAGTTGTTACGAAGCGCTCTATATTATCGTCCATTGCCCGTTTGTATGACCCACTAGGTTTAATTGGTCCGATCATAACTAGAGCAAAAATATTTATGCAACATTTATGGAAGTTGGGGCTACAGTGGGACGAAAGCCTTCCCCAGTTTTTACATTCATCATGGCTCGAATATATTTCGCAGTTTGATTCCATTGAGTATTTTAAATTTTCTCGATGTGTTTTGAAGTCAAACAAGAATGTCCAAATACATGCCTTTTGTGATGCCAGTCTGGTAGCATATGGGGCATGTGTTTATATAAGATCACAATCTAAAAATATTGTTAAAGCATCATTGTTATGCTCTAAGTCTAGAGTTGCACCCCTTAAATCTTTAACGACTCCGAAACTTGAGCTTTCTGCGGCGTGTCTCCTAGCAGAACTTGTGGATGAAGTTGTAAAAACACTACCTTATGATTGTGATGTACATTGCTGGTCAGATTCAATGGTCGTACTTTCTTGGCTTCAGGAGCAGCCTTCAAATTATAATATTTTCGTTTCCAATAGGATCTCTCAAATACAAACAATCACAAATAAGATGAAGTGGCACTATGTTCCAACAAACCTTAATCCTGCAGATATACTGTCAAGAGGCTCATCACCTAAGGAATTACTTAATTCTACATTATGGATCAATGGTCCTGATTTTCTGTGTCTTGAATCTTCAAAATGGCCTTCCAATATGGAATTTTTGACGGAGTTACCTGAAAGACGTCGAAATATACTAGCTACAGCTTCTTTATCTGATTTTGCATTGCAGTGTAAGTACCACAATTCTTTTCCAAAAATGCAGCGTATATTTGCATATGTTTTTAAATTTGCGTACCCTAAATTGAAGACCCAAGATGAAAGGCTTACGCCAACAGACGTAAAAAACGGAACATATCTTTTAATAAAAAACATACAGTTAATTCATTTTGCAGCTGAGTATAAGGCCCTCAAATCAACTCAAAATTTACCTTCATCCAGCAAACTTTACTCACTGATGCCTATAATTGACTCATTTGGATTAATTCGTGTCGGCGGTCGTCTTCAAAACTCTTGTCTCGAATTCGATGCTCAACACCCTATTATTTTGCCTAAACATCATCCATTGACATCGTCTTTGATAATACATTTTCATCAAAGGTTGTTGCATGCTGGTCCTCAGGTTTTACTAGCTACAATTCGGCAGCAATATTGGCCTATTGGAGGCCGTAAATTGGTAAGCTCTACTATCTCAAAATGTCTTCAGTGCTTCAGAATGAAACCGGTGTTAAGTCAGTACGTGATGGGAAACTTGCCTGCAGATCGAGTACGCCCAAACAGAGCTTTTCACACTACTGGCGTGGATTTTTGCGGCCCATTTTATTGTAAGTCTGAAGTGAGAAATCGCCCACCTGTCAAATGCTATATTTCGATTTTTATATGCTTCTCAACCAAGGCTAGTCACATGGAAGTAGTACAAGACTTATCAACACCATGTTTTTTAGCGGCTCTTTATCGCTATTAGAGGAAAACCCAGAACTATTTGGTCCGATAATGCAACTAACTTCGTTGGCGCTAAAAATGAGTTATTCGATTTAAAACAAATGTTTTTAAGTGAGTCGCATCAGAGGTCACTGCAACAGCAATGCCTAGAAGATGAAATAGAGTGGAAGTTCATCCCACCAAGGTCACCCCATTTTGGCGGATTGTGGGAGGCAGCTGTGAAATCAGCTAAGCAACATTTTTATCGCACAGTTGGACTAAATACTCTTACATTGGATGAGCTACAAACTTTGGTATATCAAATTTCTGCAATTTTAAACTCTCGACCACTGTTTCCTATTTCTGAAAATTGTAATGACCTTAAGGTGCTAACACCCGGGCATTTTTAGTTGGAGGTCCCCTAGTCTCTATAATTCAGCCTAATATCACCGAAATGGATACTAGCCGTCTGAATAGGTGGCAAAGAGTAACCCAATTGCAACAAATCTTTTGGCGAAAATGGAGCAGTTCTTACTTATCCCTTCTTCAAGAACGAAAGAAATGGCAACAAAAAGGTACAAATATAACTTGCGGCGCAATGGTTCTTCTCAAGGATGAAAATCAACCACCCTTGAAGTGGCAAATTGGACGTATTTCTGAAGTTATAATTGGTGAAGATGGAGTTGCTCGTGTCGCAGTTGTTCGCACAAATAATGGTTTAATTAAACGCGCGGTTACTAAACTTGCTGTTTTACCCATAGAATCATCTGTTGAAGGCTATAAACCTCCAACGGGGGGAGGATGTTAAATGCTGATACGCCCCTGCTTAACTTCAGTTATTTTTATTTACTTATTTTTTACTTTAAATTGTTTTCATATTTAATGTTCTTTATTTCTTGCTTAGCAACAGTTCAATTTATATTTACATACAGGCATACACACATACATACTTACGATCTCCACAATACTGTTCATACATGTAAATGTTCGAAGTTGGAAACTTATGTTCGAAAGTGTCTTCTTACTTAGTAAATAAGTATGTATGCGTGTATGTAAGTACATTACATTAAACAAGATCAATAATAATTATTGTAACTTTGCTTTACATTTTGAAACATAAATTTAGTTAGTGTCAAATTTGCATTATAATAAAGAGGTTCCAATCGGGAACAAATATTTGAAAATTATAGTGATTTTATATTTAAAAAGTAGCTTTTAGCTTGTAAAAAATATTACAGGCTCGAAACAGGAACAATAAAAATTAAATTGAAGAAGAATAATAATGACTATAACAGTATAACCTTTAAGAACGTGTTATATGCCCCAACAGTTAACACTAATATAATATCAGTATAACAACTTACAGAAAAGGGTTGCAAAGTTAATTTTCATGACGATAAATGTATGGTAAATAAAGAAGAGCGATTAAATGTTTCAAGTATATGCAGTGGCAAATGTATTCACTATTGGCACAGAGTTTTAGCACTTCGGCATACAGATGTTATTAAAGTTATGAGTGCGAAACAACTTGCAACTGGTCTAAATAGACAGTCTTGCGGTAATAACGACTGTTGTGAGATATGCCCACTTGGAAAATCTTCTCGACTGCCATTCCCTGCAAAATCTGGTGTAAGTACAAACAAAATATTTTATTTAGTCCACACAGATCTATGTAGACCAATAGAGGTGTCTACACCCAGTGGTAATCGTTATATACTTACTTTTATTGACGACTACAGTCGATACTCCAATCTTTACTTGATTAAAGAAAAATCTGAAGTGGCTGAAAAAATAAGAAATATATTTCACTTATAATGAACACATTTGGAAAAATGCCTAAAATGATTAGATCGGATCGCGGTAAGGAATATGTTAATAAAGATATTGAAACATTTTTAGAACGTAATGGCATTCAAATGCAGTATACAACTGGATATAGCCCAGAACAAAATGCCGTGGCCGAACGTAAAAATCGGTCTTTGATAGAGGCAGATAGATGTATACTCACTGAGGCTAATTTGCCAAAGCAGTTATGGGGAGAAGCTGTGTCTACCGCAAATTATTTGCAAAATAGAATTGTTACCCGAACTACTGGTATTATACCCTTTGAAAGAATTTTTGGTAAAATTCCACACTTTAAACATTTGCTAACATTTGGTGAGTCAGGTTTTGTTCATATACCTAAAGTAAAAACTCAAATTATCTCAAAAATCTGTGAAAATGATATTCGTTGGATATGACCAAAATTCTAAGGCATATCGAATGCTTGATCAAGAGATGTTAAATTTACAGGACAAATAAATAATCTTATGGAACATAAAAATAAATTCAATTCAGATGATACAGTTCAAGTAACCTTTAAAGGCAATATTAAAATAAATGATTTTAACAACAATAATGATGAATTGGAAGCACCGAAAACATCCGAATTAGATGCAGAAGCGGATGCTCCACATTTAAGAAGGTCACAACGTACGACGAAAGGTAATCTTCCTGAAAGATACTTAAATTCAACAGGTGAAAATATCCCCACAACCTATGAAAAACGAAATTGAATCAATGAAAATAAATAATACCTAGACAATAGTAAAACGTCCAAAAGACTGTAACATAATCAGCTGTAAATGGATATTCAAGAAAAAACAGTGTGGCGAAGAAATTCAGTACAAAGCAAGGTTGGTCACGAGAGGTTTTCAACAGCATTATGGCATCGATTAGGAAGAGGATTTTGCACTCGTCGTTTGACACACAACCTTGAGAACATTATTTGCGATTGGCAGCTAAAGAAATCTTCACATCCACCATATTTACTGCAAAACCGCTTTCCTCAATAGTGATCTGAATGAGGAGATTTTTATGGAGCAACCTGAAGGGTTTGTCGAAAATAATGATAAAGATCAGGTATGCCTACTAAAAAAGTCCGTATATGGATTAAACCAATCCGCCTGGTCGTGGAACCGGACAATTCATAATATTCTAGAAAAATCAGGCTTTGGACAGAGTGACATGGACCCATGTTTATATAACCATTTAGAAGGGGTAGAATTAACGTTTGTATTGATTTATGTTGATGATATTTTAATCTGCTCAAAATACGAATCAACAATTTCTGATGTGAAAAATATCTTCGAGAATGCTTTTGGAATAAGTGATTTGGGGCCAATTAAAAATTATCTTGGTCTGCAGGTATACAGATCTGAAAATGGTTCTTACTCAATTTCCCAGTCGGAATACATTAAGAAGATGTTAGCAGAAAATGGGCTTCAGGAATCAAAACCATCGTCAGTTCCTATTACAGCTTCATATGGAAAATCCGGCATTGAGAAACCACCTTTAAATAACAACAACAAATATCAAAAACTTTTAGGGATTTATTGTATGTAGCTTTAAACACAAGACCAGATATAGCGGCCGCAATTAATATTTTAAGCCAGAAAACGAGTTTAAAAGAAAAAAACTCGTTTTCAGTTAAAATTGAACTCTCTTCATAAATATTTTATTTCTGTTCTTATAGCTAAAACTTAACGAATAAACTTACCTAACTTAACGAATAAACTACTTAGATTATCAGTGATAAAACTAAATAAGTGATGGCACTATACCTCCCTTTTTATAAAAAAAATTAATTTATAATTATGTTAATTAAAACTATCTTATCACTAAATTTAAAACTATACTTAAAAATAAATACATTTATAGGGATTTCATTCCCTTTTAGAGAAAATAAAAAAATTATAAATTATTTAATTTTTTTTACATAATATTTAAATATTCATTGAGTATATACTTTTTTTTATTTTTTTTTACATTTTTCTCAATCTGTTTTTATGAACAGTTTTTTCCTCATTTTTTTTATTATTATAAATTGTAACATTAACATCATTTATATTTTTTACAATATACGGACCATCATAAATATTGTTAAATTTGTCATAAGATTCTTTTTTCAACAAAACATTATCGCCAATTTTTAATCCATTAAGTTTAGCATGTTTGTCATAAAAACATTTATTTTTTTTTTGTGTTTTTCTATTAAAGTTCTATCTAAAATGTTTCTCTTTTGCAATCTGTGTTTAACTTCTGTTTTATAATTATCAATATATTGGTTCTAAATTCATATTTGCTTCATTCATTCACTTTTTTCCAAAAACTAGCTCAAAAGGAGTGAATTTATTATCAAAAACGGTGTTTGATGTAGTATTATGATAAAATGTGAAGTACTTTAAATATGTATCCCAATCAGATAAGTTTTCACTAATGTATGCTCTTATATATTCATTAAAAACTCTATGGTTTCGTTCTATTGTTCCTAAAGTTTGATGATGATAACTAGTCGAGAATTTTATATCAATTTCCAAAAATTTACAAAGTTCCGCCAAAACTTCGTTCTTGAATTCCGTACCTAAATCGGATTTTATGACTTTCATTTTTCCGTAAACAAGAATGAAATTTTGGAATATAGCACGCGCAACTGTACGCGCTGATTTGTCCGGTATAGCTATAGTCACTAAATATTTAGAAAGATCACACATTAAAGTCAAAGCGTATTTGTTACCAAAGTTCGATTCCGGTAATGGACCAATTGTATCCATTACAACTATATCGAAAACGTTAGCGGGTGTTGGAGTGAATACAAGTTTCTCTATATTTTGAGGTTTAACTTTATTCAACATACATTTTTCACAGTTTCTAACAAATTTTGCTATATCTCTAGTCATCTTCCTCCAGTAATATTTCGTCCTAAGCTTCGCTAATAACCTCTTCTGACCGCAATGTCCTCCTAAAATAGGGTCATTATGGTAAATTTCCATTAATTTCTGTTTTTTATCTTCTTCTATTATTATTTCAATCGGTTCCGTAAGAATAATCAAATAATCAAAAGTTTTCAATATCTTTATACCATGGTTTTTAAATTCCTGTATTGAGAAAATTGTAAAAATTACATCATTTTTTGGCCATTCTGCTCTGTAAATTTTTCCATTGTTGGCTTCAGTTTGTAACCTCGAAAGCATATAGTCTAAACTTTCGAATTCAACAGATAGCAGTTTCTTAAATTTTTTATAAATATTTATACGTAGTCTTTTATAATTATTCTGATCAATTATTTCGGTTCTAATTTTTGGAATATTCTTACTGAATTCCTGAGAAAATTTATCATAAATCTTTAGTTCAATGTTCTCATTATTGGAAGATTGGTTAAATTTAATTTCATCATTATTTTGTCCTTTCGACATAGCTCGGGTCGTAACTAATACTTGATTATTATCATTATTCTTCAACTTGTCTATTGATATTCTAGATAGTGCATCTGCTCCCACATTCGATTTTCCTTTAATGTATTCTACACTAAAGTTATATTCTGAAAGTTGAAGTCTAATATGTGTTAATTTAGAAGAAGGGTCTTTAATATTGAAGAGATAAACTAAAGGTTTGTGATCTGATCTGACAATAAATGAAGTTCCATAGACATAGGGTCTAAACTGAGTTATAGCAAAATGAATAGCAAGAAGTTCAAGTTGAATTATAGGTTTTTCTGTTCAGAATGTGAAAAAGATTTTGGAGCAAAGTATATAGGTAAATCATTACCATTAAAATTTTGGCTTAATATGGCACCACAACCTAGTTTTGATGCATCTACAGTTACTATAAATTGTTTCGTAATGTCAGGATATTGTAAAATTTGAGGAGAAAGGAGTGCAGCTTTCAATTTTTCAAAAGAAGTTTGACATTGATCATTCCAATTAAACTGAACGGTAATTAAGTAATCAGGTAATTTAATGGTGCTGCTATTGTAGCAAAATTTGGAATAAAACGTCGATAATAATTAACAAATGCTACAAAACGTCTAACTGCGTCTTTATCAGAAGGTGTTGAATAATTTTCTACTGCTTTTATTTTTGAATCATCTGGCAAAAGACCATTAGATTTATGTCCATTACATTTATGTCCTAAAAAGGTAACTTCAGATCGGAAAAAATTGCATTTATAAGGATTTACTTTTAAATTATAATGCCTTAAAATATCAAAAACGTCTTTCAGATTATTCAAGTGATGTTGTTTACTACAACCAATAATAATAATATCATCAATGTATAAAAATGCTTTATTGGGCGTAAGACCAAAAGGTAAAACTTTCCATCTAAAAGATCCTTTATCAGTGCTAAATGCTGTAACGTCCCTTGAATCTGAGTGTAATGGAATTTGATGAAATCCAGAGAAGAGATCAATTACTGAAAAATGTTTCGCACGTCCTAAATTGTCTAAAATATCGTCCATACGAGGCAAGGGAAACTTATCAGAAATAAGGTTTTTATTCACTGCACGATAATCTACACACATTCTATAAGATTTCTGATTATTTGTGCTCTTCTTAGGAACAAGAATTATTATATTTAAATGCTTAAACTGTCTATTTATTTCCTCTCTTTGAGACATGGCAAGCCTGTAATTCTTAATGTAGACTGGTGATGAATCAACTAATCTGAGTTTCTGCTCATAAAAATTGTTTATTGTCATTTTGTCCTCTTTAAGTGCAAAAATGTCCGAATAAGATTCACATAGTGGCATAAAGTCATTTTGGATGTCTTTTGGCATTTGATTCTCTAGAATGTCCTTTAATTCCTGAACACGTTGGTTATTTATATCCTGCTTGTTAATTGAATATATGTAATAATTTTGTAACTTTTCCATCTTTACTTTATCATTTCTAACATATTTAACTTCATCGGTTATATTAACTATTCGTAAAATTGGATACTCAGAATCAATAATTCCCTTCGCTATAAAAACTTCCTTTTCAATTTCCTGCGAATCAACAAACATAGGTTCCTTAATATCATGTAATTTAAAAATTCTAAATACCTCACATCTTGGTGGTACAATACAAGTAAAGTTATTCGTTCCTTGAAATATAGATATTTGTAATCTTTTAATATGAGTAGTAACAGATAAAATCATGTTTTCGTAGTCAATGTAACACTTATTGTTTCTAAGAAAATCTTTACCTAAAATACAATCAGCTGGTATATTAAAATCATCATTAACAACATGAAAAACCTGTTGTATTATATTATTCGAAATAATTAAATTTGTACAAATAGTTCCTAGTGTTGATTTTGCATCAGATGTAATTCCGGTAATACTTAAATACTTCATTCTGATTTAAAATAATATTGGGTTGTAAACTTGAAATTTTTATTAATGAGACATCTGCTTGAGTATCTACAAGAAAAGTAGCTGATTTAATTGTATATATACGATTTAGTTTAATGAAATCAGCATAATTTAAATTTAAACTGTAAACAGACTTTCGAACAGATTGTTTGTTAAAAATATCGAGTGAAGAAGTAATTGTATTTTGCTTTAAAGCTGTTCCATTTGTTGCTGTTCCCTCAACAAGAGCTGTTGTTGAGGGACTTCTGAGTTTAAAGTCCTAACAGAAGGCCTTGAATTGTTATTTCGCGCAAAGCGACTTGATTATTGTTATTATGTCCATAGTTTGTTCTGGAGTAATTATGGGTGTTATAATCTCCACGATAGTTCCTTTGATGAGAATTATTACGAAATTGATTAAAACTATTGCCTCGATAAGCATTGGTCCGAAATTGGCTAAAGTGATTTGCTTGAAAATCATTATTATGAAAACGTACATTACTATTTCTATTTCTGGACTGACCTTGGATTGATAAAACTTGTTGTTCCTTTACTTCAGTTGATTGCTCAACTAATAGTTTTGCAACAACTTCCTTAGGTCTTTAAAAACAGATGATGCTAAAATTGATTTGACGAAAGGGGATTTTGCATTCAAACGACAAACACTAATTGTTTGTTCAACTGCCATCTCATGAGCTTTGTTCTGTGTAATAACTTCCACAACCAAAGAACGTTTTAAGGAATCAGCCAGCTGTTCAGCTTGTTTAGCAAATTCCGTAAATTCATTGTTTTTAGCATTAAGAGCAGCAATATTGCCCGCAATTACCTTCGAATTCTCTGGTTTTATTCCGTTGTTCAAAGCTGTTTTGATATCACCTACTCTTTCAATTCTATCGGGTAGTGTCTCACGCGCTTTTCCCTCAAGTTTTGATTTAACAAAGTTTATAAAAGTAGTTAGTAAATTTGGTTCCGTGAGATCTTCAATAAGTTCGATTTTATCCAAAAATGATTGTAAAGTTAATGGATTACCACCATACTTTTCTCGAATCATTGAAGCACACATAGTAATGTATGACCTTTTCTGGTCAACGGTTGCCATATTGATTTCAATTTCACCTTCTATTACAAAGTTGTTATTTAAATGAACTACCAAATCTAAATTTTCCGGAATTTCTATATTACAATTAAGTTTTTCGAAACACTTTAATAAAATTACCCTACAACTTTCGATTTTAGAAAAAATTAATACTTTATGATTCTCCAATAAACTATCTGTATTTGTTTTTGTATATCCTAAAATGGCATTATAATTTTCAATTAGAAGTGTTATGTTTTCACTTATTTTTTCTGAATTTTTCGATAAAACTCTACTCTGTAAAACCAGGTTTTTCACAGCACAAACTTCGGTAATTAATTTTTCAAAAACATCAATGTCAAAATTTGACATTTGCTAAAAATTAAAAATTATTAGAATTATCGTTGCCACCACTGTCAATCGTAATATATGTATATACAATAATTTTCCAAGTGTAGACTTGTACTAAAATATGTATTAAACTGACATCTGTTAAACTAATGTGAACATTATTCCAAGTGCCAAAAAATTTTAATTAATCACGTGCACAATACTGTCTGTAAAAAGAGTACTTATATTTTGTAATAAGAAGTTTGCTCCCTATTCATACTAAATAAATTAGTAAAAATTATTTAATATGTAAATTTAATATGTAAATTTTTATAGAAATTTTAACACTCTAAATTGTAAACCGAATTTGAAATAAAGAATTATTTTTCAAAGTGAAAATAGAAATCAGAAACATAAGTTTTTATTTAAAAACTTTATGATGTCCCCATAATGTTTTTTTAATACAAAAGAAGATTAATATATATATTTATTTATAGTAAATATATGTTATAACTAATAACAATTTAATAATAATAATTTAATTTAATAATAATATAATTAATTAAATAATTAAAATAATAATAATATAATACAGTAATAATTAAAAAATTTAACCTGCTTGACAATATTTTTTCAAATGTTGAATGTTGATTTTGTTGTATTTTGTTTTGTTTTGATTTGATTCTTGTCTTGATTTCATTTGATAATTTCATTTCATTTTCATTTGATATTTCTTGTTGATAATTTTTGTGAAAATTTTTTTATTATTTCTCTTTTTCTTTTTCATTTATTTATTTTTTATTATTAGTCATTCTGTACTAAAAAACAAATTTTTGTTAAAATTTAAGTTTGTTTTTTTTTAGTCATAGTTACATATACACATTTTTCAATTCAAAGTTTTTTCAAAAATTTTTTTCATCACTTATTTCTTTTTTTTTTTTTTGTAAAATTTCATTTCGGAAAAACCTTTTTTTTATTTCCTTTATATTGTTTGCTTTGCTTAAATCATTTTAATTTTGTTTATTTTTAAGTCTATATCACATCACATTGTATTTTTGTTTTTGTGTTTCTTCTTTTTTTTTGTATCAAGTTTATTATAACTTTTCGTTTTTATATATATATTTTCATTTTTCCAATTTCACCAATGTGAAGGTTGACATTGTTGGGCCATGGTCTCAATTGTTCGACTTCTTGGAAGGGATGACGTAAGAATTCATCTAATTTGCCTAAATGTGTTTTGCCTTGTTAGGTTATTTGGGGCAGCAAGCGGCTAGTTTGTTTAGTAACATTCACAATTTGACTCATTTTGTCTAAATATTTGTAGGTATTTTTTTGGAATACTAATTTATTTAATTAATATTTTTTCCAACAGTTTTCTATTTTTTTTTTTGATTAGAAATTCTTTTCTCTGACAATAATTACACAATGATTTTTTTTCCTTTGTAGTATTTTATATTCACACATATTATATTTTATTCATATTTCTTTTTTTTTTTTAATTTTGTACCTCTCTTTAAACTGTTTTAATTTTTTATAGTTGTCTCCTTTCTTTTTTTCAATTTGTTTTCGAAATTTCGAATATTTTTTTATTTCATTTGTCTCTATTTTTCTTTATAGTTCATATAGTAAACTAAATGTTTTTATTTTATCTTCACTCACACACACTTCCAGTTCCACATTGTTCTTTTTGATATTATATTTTTCAAGGCTTGTGTCATTTTTATTTTATAAAATTTTTTTGGTTGTTTTTTTTTATACAAAAACAAACTAATTGTTTTTCTTTTACAATAGTAATCCAAAATAGAGAACTCTTTGAATTTATTTCTTGGTGGTTTGAGTTTGTACCTTTTCTATATTTTCCACATAGGATACGATTTTAATCCTTTTATTTTTATTTAATCCACAAAAATGCAAAATGCAATAATAATTGCTTTAATACCTCTGAAATATGAACAATTTTTATTTATTTCTTTAAATGAAATAATTTTTTCATATCTTTTTTTTCATAAATCTTTTTTTAAATATCCATTTTTTTAAATATCCTTTTTTTAAAAAAAATATTCTTTTTTTTTTAAATATATTTTTTTTTCTTCAGATATCCTTTTAAAAAAATATTTTTTAGTCCTCTTTTATAATTTTTTAGTCCTTTGTTTTTAATTTTTAGTCCTTTTTTTAATTTATTAGTCCTTTTATTTTTAAAAAAATTTTTTTTTAGTACTTTTTTTTAATTTTTAAATTTTATTATTTTTTCGTCACGGTCGCCATTTAAAAGAAACAAACTCTTTTTCAGTTAAAATTGAACTCTCTTCATAAATATTTTATTTCTGTTTTTATAGCTAAAATTTAACGAATAAACTAACCTAACTTAACGAATAAACTACTTAGATTATCAGTGATAAAACTAAATAAGTGATGGCACTATACCTCCCTTTTTATAAAAAAAATTAATTTATAATTATGTTAATTAAAACTATCTTATCACTAAATTTAAAACTATACTTAAAAATAAATACATTTATAGGGATTTCATTCCCTTTTAGAGAAAATAAAAAAATTATAAATTATTTAATTTTTTTTACATAATATTTAAATATTCATTGAGTATATACTTTTTTTATTTTTTTTTACATTTTTCTCAATCTGTTTTTATGAACAGTTTTTTCCTCATTTTTTTTATTATTATAAATTGTAACATTAACATCATTTATATTTTTTACAATATACGGACCATCATAAATATTGTTAAATTTGTCATAAGGTTCTTTTTTCAACAAAACATTATCGCCAATTTTTAATTCATTAAGTTTAGCATGTTTGTCATAAAAACATTTATTTTTTTTTTGTGTTTTTCTATTAAAGTTCTATCTAAAATGTTTCTCTTTTGCAATCTGTGTTTAACTTCTGTTTTATAATTATCAATATATTGGTTCTAAATTCATATTTGCTTCATTCATTCACTTTTTTCCAAAAACTAGCTCAAAAGGAGTGAATTTATTATCAAAAACGGTGTTTGATGTAGTATTATGATAAAATGTGAAGTACTTTAAATATGTATCCCAATCAGATAAGTTTTCACTAATGTATGCTCTTATATATTCATTAAAAACTCTATGGTTTCGTTCTATTGTTCCTAAAGTTTGATGATGATAACTAGTCGAGAATTTTATATCAATTTCCAAAAATTTACAAAGTTCCGCCAAAACTTCGTTCTTGAATTCCGTACCTAAATCGGATTTTATGACTTTCATTTTTCCGTAAACAAGAATGAAATTTTGGAATATAGCACGCGCAACTGTACGCGCTGATTTGTCCGGTATAGCTATAGTCACTAAATATTTAGAAAGATCACACATTAAAGTCAAAGCGTATTTGTTACCAAAGTTCGATTCCGGTAATGGACCAATTGTATCCATTACAACTATATCGAAAACGTTAGCGGGTGTTGGAGTGAATACAAGTTTCTCTATATTTTGAGGTTTAACTTTATTCAACATACATTTTTCACAGTTTCTAACAAATTTTGCTATATCTCTAGTCATCTTCCTCCAGTAATATTTCGTCCTAAGCTTCGCTAATAACCTCTTCTGACCGCAATGTCCTCCTAAAATAGGGTCATTATGGTAAATTTCCATTAATTTCTGTTTTTTATCTTCTTCTATTATTATTTCAATCGGTTGCGTAAGAATAATCAAATAATCAAAAGTTTTCAATATCTTTATACCATGGTTTTTAAATTCCTGTATTGAGAAAATTGTAAAAATTACATCATTTTTTCGCCATTCTGCTCTGTAAATTTTTCCATTGTTGGCTTCAGTTTGTAACCTCGAAAGCATATAGTCTAAACTTTCGAATTCAACAGATAGCAGTTTCTTAAATTTTTTATAAATATTTATACGTAGTCTTTTATAATTATTCTGATCAATTATTTCGGTTCTAATTTTTGGAATATTCTTACTGAATTCCTGAGAAAATTTATCATAAATCTTTAGTTCAATGTTCTCATTATTGGAAGATTGGTTAAATTTAATTTCATCATTATTTTGTCCTTTCGACATAGCTCGGGTCGTAACTAATACTTGATTATTATCATTATTCTTCAACTTGTCTATTGATATTCTAGATAGTGCATCTGCTCCCACATTCGATTTTCCTTTAATGTATTCTACACTAAAGTTATATTCTGAAAGTTGAAGTCTAATATGTGTTAATTTAGAAGAAGGGTCTTTAATATTGAAGAAATAAACTAAAGGTTTGTGATCTGATCTGACAATAAATGAAGTTCCATAGACATAGGGTCTAAACTGAGTTATAGCAAAATGAATAGCAAGAAGTTCAAGTTGAATTATAGGTTTTTCTGTTCAGAATGTGAAAAAGATTTTGGAGCAAAGTATATAGGTAAATCATTACCATTAAAATTTTGGCTTAATATGGCACCACAACCTAGTTTTGATGCATCTACAGTTACTATAAATTGTTTCGTAATGTCAGGATATTGTAAAATTTGAGGAGAAAGGAGTGCAGCTTTCAATTTTTCAAAAGAAGTTTGACATTGATCATTCCAATTAAACTGAACGGTAATTAGGTAATCAGGTAATTTAATGGTTCTGCTATTGTAGCAAAATTTGGAATAAAACGTCGATAATAATTAACAAATGCTACAAAACGTCTAACTGCGTCTTTATCAGAAGGTGTTGAATAATTTTCTACTGCTTTTATTTTTGAATCATCTGGCAAAAGACCATTAGATTTATGTCCATTACATTTATGTCCTAAAAAGGTAACTTCAGATCGGAAAAAATTGCATTTATAAGGATTTACTTTTAAATTATGATGCCTTAAAATATCAAAAACGTCTTTCAGATTATTCAAGTGATGTTGTTTACTACAACCAATAATAATAATATCATCAATGTATAAAAATGCTTTATTGGGCGTAAGACCAAAAGGTAAAACTTTCCATCTAAAAGATCCTTTATCAGTGCTAAATGCTGTAACGTCCCTTGAATCTGAGTGTAATGGAATTTGATGAAATCCAGAGAAGAGATCAATTACTGAAAAATGTTTCGCACGTCCTAAATTGTCTAAAATATCGTCCATACGAGGCAAGGGAAACTTATCAGAAATAAGGTTTTTATTCACTGCACGATAATCTACACACATTCTATAAGATTTCTGATTATTTGTGCTCTTCTTAGGAACAAGAATTATTATATTTAAATGCTTAAACTGTCTATTTATTTCCTCTCTTTGAGACATGGCAAGCCTGTAATTCTTAATGTAGACTGGTGATGAATCAACTAATCTGAGTTTCTGCTCATAAAAATTGTTTATTGTCATTTTGTCCTCTTTAAGTGCAAAAATGTCCGAATAAGATTCACATAGTGGCATAAAGTCATTTTGGATGTCTTTTGGCATTTGATTCTCTAGAATGTCCTTTAATTCCTGAACACGTTGGTTATTTATATCCTGCTTGTTAATTGAATATATGTAATAATTTTGTAACTTTTCCATCTTTACTTTATCATTTCTAACATATTTAACTTCATCGGTTATATTAACTATTCGTAAAATTGGATACTCAGAATCAATAATTCCCTTCGCTATAAAAACTTCCTTTTCAATTTCCTGCGAATCAACAAACATAGGTTCCTTAATATCATGTAATTTAAAAATTCTAAATACCTCACATCTTGGTGGTACAATACAAGTAAAGTTATTCGTTCCTTGAAATATAGATATTTGTAATCTTTTAATATGAGTAGTAACAGATAAAATCATGTTTTCGTAGTCAATGTAACACTTATTGTTTCTAAGAAAATCTTTACCTAAAATACAATCAGCTGGTATATTAAAATCATCATTAACAACATGAAAAACCTGTTGTATTATATTATTCGAAATAATTAAATTTGTACAAATAGTTCCTAGTGTTGATTTTGCATCAGATGTAATTCCGGTAATACTTAAATACTTCATTCTGATTTAAAATAATATTGGGTTGTAAACTTGAAATTTTTATTAATGAGACATCTGCTTGAGTATCTACAAGAAAAGTAGCTGATTTAATTGTATATATACGATTTAGTTTAATGAAATCAGCATAATTTAAATTTAAACTGTAAACAGACTTTCGAACAGATTGTTTGTTAAAAATATCGAGTGAAGAAGTAATTGTATTTTGCTTTAAAGCTGTTCCATTTGTTGCTGTTCCCTCAACAAGAGCTGTTGTTGAGGGACTTCTGAGTTTAAAGTCCTAACAGAAGGCCTTGAATTGTTATTTCGCGCAAAGCGACTTGATTATTGTTATTATGTCCATAGTTTGTTCTGGAGTAATTATGGGTGTTATAATCTCCACGATAGTTCCTTTGATGAGAATTATTACGAAATTGATTAAAACTATTGCCTCGATAAGCATTGGTCCGAAATTGGCTAAAGTGATTTGCTTGAAAATCATTATTATGAAAACGTACATTACTATTTCTATTTCTGGACTGACCTTGGATTGATAAAACTTGTTGTTCCTTTACTTCAGTTGATTGCTCAACTAATAGTTTTGCAACAACTTCCTTAGGTCTTTAAAAACAGATGATGCTAAAATTGATTTGACTAAAGGGGATTTTGCATTCAAACGACAAACACTAATTGTTTGTTCAACTGCCATCTCATGAGCTTTGTTCTGTGTAATAACTTCCACAACCAAAGAACGTTTTAAGGAATCAGCCAGCTGTTCAGCTTGTTTAGCAAATTCCGTAAATTCATTGTTTTTAGCATTAAGAGCAGCAATATTGCCCGCAATTACCTTCGAATTCTCTGGTTTTATTCCGTTGTTCAAAGCTGTTTTGATATCACCTACTCTTTCAATTCTATCGGGTAGTGTCTCACGCGCTTTTCCCTCAAGTTTTGATTTAACAAAGTTTATAAAAGTAGTTAGTAAATTTGGTTCCGTGAGATCTTCAATAAGTTCGATTTTATCCAAAAATGATTGTAAAGTTAATGGATTACCACCATACTTTTCTCGAATCATTGAAGCACACATAGTAATGTATGACCTTTTCTGGTCAACGGTTGCCATATTGATTTCAATTTCACCTTCTATTACAAAGTTGTTATTTAAATGAACTACCAAATCTAAATTTTCCGGAATTTCTATATTACAATTAAGTTTTTCGAAACACTTTAATAAAATTACCCTACAACTTTCGATTTTAGAAAAAATTAATACTTTATGATTCTCCAATAAACTATCTGTATTTGTTTTTGTATATCCTAAAATGGCATTATAATTTTCAATTAGAAGTGTTATGTTTTCACTTATTTTTTCTGAATTTTTCGATAAAACTCTACTCTGTAAAACCAGTTTTTTCACAGCACAAACTTCGGTAATTAATTTTTCAAAAACATCAATGTCAAAATTTGACATTTGCTAAAAATTAAAAATTATTAGAATTATCGTTACCACCATTGTCAATCGTAATATATGTATATACAATAATTTTCCAAGTGTAGACTTGTACTAAAATATGTATTAAACTGACATCTGTTAAACTAATGTGAACATTATTCCAAGTGCCAAAAAATTTTAATTAATCACGTGCACAATACTGTCTGTAAAAAGAGTACTTATATTTTGTAATAAGAAGTTTGCTCCCTATTCATACTAAATAAATTAGTAAAAATTATATTATTTATGAATTTATTTAATATGTAAATTTTTATAGAAATTTTAACACTCTAAATTGTAAACCGAATTTGAAATAAAGAATTATTTTTCAAAGTGAAAATAGAAATCAGAAACATAAGTTTTTATTTAAAAACTTTATGATGTCCCCATAATGTTTTTTTAATACAAAAGAAGATTAATATATATATTTATTTATAGTAAATATATGTTATAACTAATAACAATTTAATAATAATAATTTAATTTAATAATAATATAATTAATTAAATAATTAAAATAATAATAATATAATACAGTAATAATTAAAAAAATTTAACCTGTTTGACAATATTTTTTCAAATGTTGAATGTTGATTTTGTTGTATTTTGTTTTGTTTTGATTTGATTCTTGTCTTGATTTCATTTGATAATTTCATTTCATTTTCATTTGATATTTCTTGTTGATAATTTTTGTGAAAATTTTTTTATTATTTCTCTTTTTCTTTTTCATTTATTTATTTTTTATTATTAGTCATTCTGTACTAAAAAACAAATTTTTGTTAAAATTTAAGTTTGTTTTTTTTTAGTCATAGTTACATATACACATTTTTCAATTCAAAGTTTTTTCAAAAATTTTTTTCATCACTTATTTCTTTTTTTTTGTAAAATTTCATTTCGGAAAAACCTTTTTTTTATTTCCTTTATATTGTTTGCTTTGCTTAAATCATTTTAATTTTGTTTATTTTTAAGTCTATATCACATCACATTGTATTTTTGTTTTTGTGTTTCTTCTTTTTTTTTGTATCAAGTTTATTATAACTTTTCGTTTTTATATATATATTTTCATTTTTCCAATTTCACCAATGTGAAGGTTGACATTGTTGGGCCATGGTCTCAATTGTTCGACTTCTTGGAAGGGATGACGTAAGAATTCATCTAATTTGCCTAAATGTGTTTTGCCTTGTTAGGTTATTTGGGGCAGCAAGCGGCTAGTTTGTTTAGTAACATTCACAATTTGACTCATTTTGTCTAAATATTTGTAGGTATTTTTTTGGAATACTAATTTATTTAAGAAAAAAATAAGTTCACACTTCTTTTACTTTTTTTTTAACCGAATTAATAAAAGTAATTAATATTTTTTTCAACAGTTTTCTATTTTTTTTTTGATTAGAAATTCTTTTCTCTGACAATAATTACACAATGATTTTTTTCTTTTGTAGTATTTTATATTCACACATATTATATTTTATTCATATTTCTTTTTTTTTTTTAATTTTGTACCTCTCTTTAAACTGTTTTAATTTTTTATAGTTGTCTCCTTTCTTTTTTTTCAATTTGTTTTCGAAATTTCGAATATTTTTTTATTTCATTTGTCTCTATTTTTCTTTATAGTTCATATAGTAAACTAAATGTTTTTATTTTATCTTCACTCACACACACTTCCAGTTCCACATTGTTCTTTTTGATATTATATTTTTCAAGGCTTGTGTCATTTTTATTTTATAAAATTTGTTTGGTTGTTTTTTTTTATACAAAAACAAACTAATTGTTTTTCTTTTACAATAGTAATCCAAAATAGAGAACTCTTTGAATTTATTTCTTGGTGGTTTGAGTTTGTACCTTTTCTATATTTTCCACATAGGATACGATTTTAATCCTTTTATTTTTATTTAATCCACAAAAATGCAAAATGCAATAATAATTGCTTTAATACCTCTGAAATATGAACAATTTTTATTTATTTCTTTAAATGAAATAATTTTTTCATATCTTTTTTTTTCATAAATCTTTTTTAAATATCCATTTTTTTAAATATCCTTTTTTAAAAAAAAATATTCTTTTTTTTTAAAATATATTTTTTTTTCTTCACATATCCTTTTAAAAAAAATATTTTTTAGTCCTCTTTTATAGTTTTTTAGTCCTTTGTTTTTAATTTTTAGTCCTTTTTTTTATTTATTAGTCCTTTTATTTTTAAAAAAATTTTTTTTTTAGTACTTGTTTTAATTTTTAATTTTTTTTTATTTTTTCGTCACGGTCGCCATTTAAAAGAAACAAACTCGTTTTCAGTTAAAATTGAACTCTCTTCATAAATATTTTATTTCTGTTTTTATAGCTAAAATTTAACGAATAAACTTATCTAACTTAACGAATAAACTACTTAGATTATCAGTGATAAAACTAAATAAGTGATGGCACTATACGAGTAAGCCAAACGAAGAGGATTGGACAGAGCTAAAAAGGGTCGCAAGATATTTGAAAGCAACAATCAACATGAAACTTCATTTTATACCTGACAGTAATCAAATTTTACTTTTCTTTGCGGACGCTAATTGGGGTGAAGACAGGGTCAACAGAAGATCAAAACTCTGGTTAAAACAACTTTTGGTAGATTTTGGCGAACAAATTAATGAACCCATTATTATAAACGAAGACAACCAAAGCTGTATACAAGCTGTAGAGGGTTTTAAATTAAATAATCGGACAAAGCCAAACGAAGAGTATTGGACAGAGCTAAAAAGGGTCGCAAGATATTTGAAAGCAACAATCAACATGAAACTTCATTTTATACCTGACAGTAATCAAATTTTACTTTTCTTTGCGGACGCTAATTGGGGTGAAGACAGGGTCAACAGAAGATCAAAACTCTGGTTAAAACAACTTTTGGTAGATTTTGGCGAACAAATTAATGAACCCATTATTATAAACGAAGACAACCAAAGCTGTATACAAATTGTAGAGGGTTTTAAATTAAATAGTCGGACAAAGCACATTGATATAAAATTTCACTTTGTCAAAGATTATATATCCAAGAATATTATTAGATGTCAATACTGTCCTACTAATGAAATGCAAGCCGACTTATTAACGAAACCACTTTCATTACAGAGAATCAAGTCCATAAGATCTGCCCTTAAAATTGTGGACAATTTGGAATGAGAAGGGGTGTTGAAAGATATTATTTAACAGAACATTCAAATTGTTACATTGAGAACACTATTTGTTATGATTAATTACTTTTGACATTTTTTATATGTATCATTTTTATCCATTATTATTTCTCTTCTTCCGTTTCTTATAACTTGGAATAGAACTAAAATTTTGTATATTGATTAAATAAAACTTTATCTGGATTAACTAAAACATCCTAGTGTGTTTCATCAAAGCTAACAGGTCTGGGCCTTTGTAAAGCATAGCGTTTAAAGAAATTCCATTAAACTTGGCGGTAGCGTCCCATAAAATTCGACATTTGCCTGGTTTATTTTTGTTATACACTGGAAACGTGGTGTGGTGTATTTATATCAATTTTGGTAATATAACCTTTGTTGAGATATTCTTCAATTGTTTTAGCATAAACCGCATAAAGGTCACTATTTTTTCTCACTTGTTTTTAAGGCACAAAAGCCTATTTTTTTCCATTTGATAATTATATGGCAAAAATATTTCATCATTTTGCCACAACAGGCAGGTTTAATAATGACCATCGTACGTTGTTTGGTGAAATTATTTAAAAGTTGCAACGATCTTTCATCCTCTTTAGTGGCCTTCAAATTTTGATTATTGATACCTAAACTCTCAATACTAAAAAGATTTTTACTATCTGATTAATTTTGTTATCTGTCTCCAAACACTCACAGATGTTTAGATTGTACTGTACAGGTTGACTGCTACCACAGGGTCCAAAAACTGTCCAGCCTAACGCTGTTTTAATAGCAACTGGTTCGTTTTTCCCACCTTATTTAATTTTGTTCGCTACTGTAATAGTTATATTGTTAAGTCCAATAAGAATTTTTGGTGTAGCAGCATTATAACTTTCGTTTGGCAAGCGCTTTAAATGATCAAATTTTCTATTAAGATTTACATAGTCAAGTGTTTGTCTAGGCAGTAAACGTTTCTTTACTGTAAGAACATCGTTACCAAACCTTTAGCTGTTATTACCAGAAACCCGCACTGTTAAACGTTGGGAATTTTCTTCAATTCTCTCTACATTTCCAGTCCATTTCAAACATAGTTGTCAGCTTCGCCCTCTAGATCCAATTGTTTAACAATTTCTTCATCTATTAGACTAATTGAAGAGCCGTCATCCAAAAACGCATATGTAGAAATTACTTTGCTGTTGTTTCCGTAACTTCTTATTGGAATTACTTTAAAGAGAATTTTTTGCTTTTCAGTATCATGTGCATTAACATCTTGCACATTGCTGCTGTCCTTTTCTTTCGTTGCTTTGTTGCTTTCGTATTTATGAAGAAGATTATGATGTTTAAATTTACAGCCGTCTACATTACAGTTTTTGTCTTTGTTGTAACAGACACCCGAATGTTTTCGTAAGCAGTGGTTACACAACTCTAATCTGTTAACATAATTCCATCTATCTTTGCGATCAGCTGACAAGAACTTTTTACAGCTGCAAACCAGACATTTCTTTTTATTAGTTTCTGTGTGTGTATTGCAAAAAACATCCTTTTGTTTACGATTACTAACGGAGTCAACCGTCATATTATTTTCGATGTTAACAGTGCTAGCCGATATCAAATATCCAATTGGAAAATTCTAATAAATTCGCGTTTTTGTTATTTTGTTGAAGATTTAATTTTGTTGATAAGTAAGTTTGAAATGTTGTGAATTCGCAATATTGTTTTGTTGATATATGTATGTGGTTTACAGGTGGATTGTATGAAGCGGTGGTCATAATAGGGCCGCTATTTGATATGATTTGCACATGTATGGACGCATTAAGTGAGGTTAGGTTCACCGATGGGACTATCGTATTCTGCTCTTAGGTGATTTAGTTAGATGATGTTGGATCGGCATCTTCTTCTTCAATTTCATGGAGAATTTCAAATTTCTTTCGCAGGTATTCCTGATCTCGTCTCATGGATAGCTCGCGTTCTTCTTCTAACCTTTTCAGCTCAAGGGCTTTCCTTCTGCTAACAGAGTTTGTGTTACACGATTGACACAACCACGACTCTTGTGGGCTTGAGACTTTTGCGCAAGTGATATGGTTTTTGACATAAATTACAACTTACCACGGCATCGTAAAGTTGTTCGTGGCAAAGCTGACATATTTGTTGGACGTCTTGTGACTAGGCGCATGTTTTGTGTGGTTGATCATGCCGTAATGTAGGGTCCATATTGGTACTTACGTGTGTGTGAGGTTATGTTACCGTATCCACTTGCAGATAGGGACGGAAAACTTCAGCATCAGTTAAATCCACTAGGCGAAGTAAAGAAGTAGCCGCAAAAAGAATAAAAAATTTGTTCACGATAGAACTACGTGATGGCTTGAATAGATTACAACACATGTAAGTTTGAAAAAAAATTCTTTATTGTCAACCTGTGACGCAACCTTGTGTTTTTATTCCTTCAATTAAGATACATTTTATTAATTATTTAATTTATTATAACAATTCTTAAAATTAATTAACTTTCTTTTTGGTTTCAAACCACCAACTTCCCAATATGAAATTTTAAGTGCTTTGTGCGCCACTACGCGTGGTTCCGAAGACTCTCAATTTTGAAAAGGAAAGTTGCGGATGTAAAAATAATAAATGACAGATTTATAAATGAGGTTTAAAAATATATAAAATAAGAACGAAGAATACCGGTTACTTTAACAGTGGCGGCTACAATACTTATATACAATTAATAAAAATTTAAATAGGACAGTTACAAGACAATACAATTTCTGTACACACAAGTGTTTGAACTAGGGACGAATTTTAAAATTTAACACTGATTATAATAAATTAAGATACTCTTAGAGTGGAACAACATATCACTTATATTTGATCTTTTGAGTTAAAATGCAAAAAAAAAACTTGTACTTCTTGTAAAACAAAGAACTATCAAGTAAATATTAAATAAATTTTGTCAATGCTAGATAGATTAACATTTATTATTATTATTATAGTCCTTTAGACAACATTTACTATTATCGCCTTTGGATAAGTACGAAAGTATAGTATAGTATAGAGTATATACGATTTTGTTTAGATGGGAATTGTTGCGTCTTTAAATTCTTTTCTGCATGTCTCACGATTCCAGCTTACCCAACTGTATGATAGAATACTCGTGAAAATTGATATATATATACGTGGGCCATCGTACGTAGAATTTAATGTTGCCTTCATTGAATTTCACCAAACTGGAAGCTGAGGCAGTGTGCCATAACTGAATCCCATACCACCATATCGCTTGTAATATAATATAATGTAGGACTTCCTTGCAGTCGAAACTTAGAGTTGAGTTTCTGACAATTGATTTTGATGCTTTTTAATTTTATTTGTACCAGATCTGTCTCTATGTGGTATTTCCATGTTTAGCGTATCGATATGAATGCCTAAGTATATGGCATGAATGTGCAGCGGTATTATTTGGCACACGATTCTCAACGCAAAATAAATATTATATGCATGCACTTTGGAATAACCACTTAAATTCTGATCTAAAAAGTCAAGAAGAGTTCTTAAAATTTCCCTTTAGATGTCAGTGAAGGATGTACCGAGACATTAAACTGCC
The DNA here is from genome assembly GCA_936449025.2 of Sarcophaga subvicina. NCBI lineage: Eukaryota > Metazoa > Arthropoda > Insecta > Diptera > Sarcophagidae > Sarcophaga > Sarcophaga subvicina. Next base: position 59,530,082 of record OW388081.2, read on the forward strand.
ACCCTCAAGTAAAGGTAACGAACATAACTGACACATTTGGGTTAGCTTCAAATTCGCGAAATTACTCTCTGTTGAGGGCAAATAAATGATTGACTTAGGCTTCACACATTCGCAAGGAAAAGAAAATAACCTCACTTGTTTGAAACCTTAAAAATTTGGCTTGATATGGACATACGTAGAACTCGAGTTGCTTTAAGTCTATTCGACCAAAGGTTGAAAAATACCATTCAACGTTTTCTGCATGAGCTGTATTGACGAGGAGGTTATGCAAAACGTTTTCTTTTATTGCCCAACACTTGGGAACCTGAGACAAATGGTTTTTGAGCACCCAGTCGACAGAAAGTTACTTACTAATTGTGTCAGAAATTGTAGACAGACTTATGATAAGATGAATATAATCGGTATTGTAATGCAACTTTTCTATTGTTTATTGTTACAAACAAATGAGAGCTATAAATAAGTAATAGTGTGAAAACGAAAATTTTAAAATGATCCTTCAGGTCGATATCCATGCTACCACATTAAGATAGACGATTCTATTGCTTAAATTCTTGTAGATTTCGGGATTTAAGATGCACGTATCATCTCTTTACTCAGACTATTCGCCTCTTCATCTGGTCTTACATTCTCGACAGTCTTCGACATTTACTGATTGCATGAAGACATCTACATCGTCTGTTATATCCATACGTTCGAGAAAATCACCGACAAGTCAAAAGACCTATTGAGTGTCTCGGTTGTCGGATTAGAAGCCACACTCGTCTCTCTTGAAGACTCTGAGGGAAAAGATTCCAAATTTATTGTCCTTAAGTCTTCCGCAGCAACGACTGGTGTTCATTGTTTGAAATAGGGGATTACTGAATTGTAGTATATCTAAGATTTTTTAGATTGGATTAAAAAAGTATTTTAAAAACAATTGCAAGATTTACTTCATAAGATCTGTTTAAGCAGCAGTGCCCATCTAATCTATTATGTGTAAAATAAGAAAACAATTTTTAAAGCTGTTTAATGCCAAATGTGCCAGAAGCGCACAGTTTAGCTTTAGTTTATTAATTGCTGCTTATCCCTAAAATTATTCAGAATTTATACATCAATAATGCTGATCAAGCATTATGTCTACAGAGGAAGGTATAGCAAGAATTTCAATCAATTATTAAGAATAGGAAAATATGAACATGTCCAACAATAACAGTGTTGATAGCATTGACTATTAAAATGCAAACGCAAGCAACGTTGCTTAAATTTACCAAACTGAAGTTCTGGCGACAATATGTGTGTATGTACATATCTACGTTATTGATAGTTTGTATTTCTATAACAAAAGAATTGTTTCAAACATGCGTCGGCAATGCTGACATCATGAACACGCTATACCTCCCGTTTACGGAAGAATGTTCATATAGCTGAGAGTTTTATGGAGATTCTTTCACAATAATAAAAAATAATTCTTAAAGTAAATTTATTTCTATCTTTTTAATTTCTTAAATAAAATTTTGTTATATTGTGTGTGTTCATTTTATCATGAGTGGTGGGACCTACAGTTTAAAGTCGACTCTGAACGACAGATTTTTGAGAAACTTTTCATGGCAATTTATTTACTCTGAGTTTTTGCCAGAAATCTGCTGAAAGGAAGTCGCCAAAGAAATACTTTTTGTATTTTGTTTTGATGTCTTGCCTGGGGCTCGAACCCTGGCTTTACGTCTACGGCGACTTTCCTCAGTTATTTAGTTAGACATTTTTATTGTATAGCTTAAGTCTATTTTTCTGTACTATTTGTTCTTTATTAAGATAACTAATGCACTATGGCTACATTATTTCTTCTATCTAATTTCTTAATTTTATATGGACTTTTATATTGATTATCCCATTTGTGTCCGGTTTCATTTTTATCTGTTCTAAAATTACAATCTAATGTATTCCTATCATAGTTATTCTTTTGGTTAATTTTATTTATATCTAATAATTGTTTGGCTCTCTTAAGTGCTACTTCTAATCTAAATTTTGCTTCTTTAGCATAATCATCTACGTTATACAGTGGTGCAACTCTATTTACCTCATTGAAATTTTTAAAACTATTTGGGATTTTACTGAAAACTAATTCATAAGGACAGTAATTATGTACTGTTGATGGTGTTGTATTAAAACAGTAAGTAAAATACCTAAGCCATTCATCCCAGTCGTCTTCATCTACTGATATATGTATATGAGCGTACGTATTCATTAAATGTTCTGTGAGTTCTTTCTATTGTTCCTAATGTCTGGTGATGATGTACTGTTGAAGTTAATTTTTCAACAGTCAGCATACAGTTTTTGTATTCTGTACCCATGTCCGTTATGAACGTCTTCACTATTGGAAATTTAACCCCTTTTATTGGCCAAAATTAATTATAGCCAAACGGCTGGACCGATTTCAATAGTTTTTTGGTATTTGATTTTAGGAAGTCTCTTAAGGGGGAAGAAGGGAGCATTAACTTTTTTCATACACTCAGAAAAAAAATTAGTAAATAAAAAATAAAATAAAATAATAATCAGTTGTAATAGGTTCCCGGACCCAATCCGAATCTAGATTAGTATATCTTATATGGTTTCATTAACCGTTTTTATTTTTTTTTGAATGTACACTAACTTTTAAAAAGGCTAGTGCTTCATCAGCGGATAGCTTGGTTGGTGGTGGTCTTGAAATAAGTTTTCGTACTTTAGCTGCTCTTGTCGGAGTACTGACAGTCTCTTTAAAACCATTGCTAAATCTAATTTGTTACATTTACAAGCAGCATGTACTAGAGGTTCAACTTCATTATTTTGATATTTAGAGATTCCCGCTGCAACTCGTCTTTTTGCTCTCAGATTTTTGGCTAAATATTAATAGCGGTCGTCCAGGTTTTGAATTAATGGGGGCAGGGTTTTCCCCCCTATTTTTAATAAGTAATTGCCTTTAACCCAACCAGATTGCTGTACTTTAAAAACTTTAGAACACCTACCGCTTATACGCCATTTCCTAATCATATTTGAGCAAAATATTCGAGACTGCTCCTTTAAATATTGCTCTATATTTTCGGAACAACCATTTTCGTTAATATATGACAAGAAGTGGGCATATACAGCTGCTCTTTCAATAACTTCGAAATTTTTCTCTTGCCATGCATTAAATAACTCACAGTTTTGCACACTATATTTACCTGAAAAAAAGAATTTTTTGGAAAAGTTTGCAAATATCCGCAGCTGAAATATGCTAAATTCGGTAGATAACTGATTGTTTAAAAGATCTCTTAGAGTGGTGCAACTATCATTTGTTATCATTTTTTTGTAAGTCCAAGTAAAATTCCAATTCATATTTATTTTATTTTTTTTAAGGTGACCTTAATTTTTCCAATTTAATTGGTCCAACAGAGGAGTTCACCAATATTACACTATATATTAATAAAGTACTCGCCTTCGACATTATTTTCCATTTTTTCATTTTTAAAAACTATATATTTTTTTATTAAGAAAACCTTTGTTAGAAATTGCCACAAAATTCACTACATTTAATCGTTAACTTATTTATAAATACAACACAAAACAACTAATAAAGTGACATTTAGGCAATATAAATGCAAAATTCAGAAATATTTGCCTACTTTAGTAGTATGTTTATGGGGTTTCGGGACCACTTACTCCATTCAAAATTTGGTGCATGCCTACGGTACAGTCGGTTAGTCGATAGGTTTGTAACATGTCTGAACCGACAGAATGAGTGTGTGCGTAACATGTAATGTGTATGATCGTTTTTTAATAATAAATTCTTGGCACGTATTGCTCATGATCACAGGTAGAAGAAATAGAAATATAAACTGATAAGAAAGGGTAGGTTGGTTGTGCGGTTGCTTTTATTTTTTGTATGATTTAATTAAAAGGATTTTTAAATTGATAAGAAAGAAATGTATAGTTGTGCCTGTGTTTTTTTTAAGCATAAGTAGAATATCTGTTTTTACATAATTGAATTTACTGATTGATCTACAACATCCCAGAGTATAAATAGACTTGTTTTAAGGATTTAAATTTTTTTTAATTTTACTGTTTTAAATAAATAAAATTATAGAACAAAGGGATTAATTAAAACAAATTAGTTTTTTTTCTTAGGTATACATATTTTATTTTTAGATTTTGTTATTTTGTACAATACAATACATATATCTATTAAACATAATAATAGTTAAACATTCATTTATACAGATTAAATAGCTTAAGTGTTAACAAATATTGTGTATAAAATGTTTGGCATCTGCGTATGTCAAAAGATTCTGAGTAAATTTATTCACAATAATACAAAAGTATGACATTATTAATACATAAAAATGGATTACTTATTTTACTAATGTTGCATATTCTTAGTTCATTGATAAGATTTAAAAATTAATCTATACGCTCTTTATCAATCTGATTACTATGTGTTGTTAGTAAATAGTTCTTCCAAATCAGCTGATGTTACCATTTTTGTTCCCCTTCTTTAAAAAGTTAATAGTAGGTTGTGTTAGTGCGGGACGATGTACTCTGAATTATTTCATTTCAATTTATATTTATTGAATAAAAATTTTAAACACAAGTGCCCACAATTTGAATCATCTAAATTAACAACACCGCATTCTTGTTTGAATGGTTTTTCAGGTAAAGAATCACGCATGTAAACACCCCTAAAGTGTTTAAGATGTCTTCCATATGTATTCAAATCCAAATCTGTTAATGGGCGATTGGGTAGGTTATCTAATAGTTTTTTTGGAGCTGGACTATAGTAGAGACCATATCCAGTTTTATATGGTTTGAGGTACAACCCTTTACCCATTGCAATTGATTCCATATATCTATTATGACGGTTAGCTTCCGCCAATTGTTCTTTTCCATTTTTGATAGCATTTACTGCTTTGACAATAGCGGATCCTCTACTTGCCAAACCACCAAGCGCTGGCAATGCTGTTAGTACGGGAATAAGTGAAAGAAATCCCCCAATTTTAGGTACAGGTATAACTCTCGGTATTATAATGTCTGCTCGCTTTTTCCCTTTAAAATTTGAATGAATAGCCTTTTGAGCTATTTTAACAGAATCATTTATTCACAGTAGCTGTGAATAATTTCTTATTACACTTATTTATTTTTCCTTTTCTCATTCTTTTTGAATTTTTTCTTTTCTTATGTCTCTGCTCCTTTAAGTCTAATCCAAATTTCACTTTATCTTTCATAGCTTTTGCTTGATGTCTATATCTTTTGATTGTGAATATGTAATATCATGCCCTCTACAAGCTACGTCTAATAAATTTATACCCTTATCTCCTCTTTCTAAACGTTTTTCAAGTTTTGTACCAGGTCCACAAAACTGATAACCAGGCAAATGGAATTCAACAGGTACTTTATTTATTAAGTTGTTTACAAATCCTCTTCTCATCTTTTGTTTTGACTGTAGATTATAACAAAATTTTTTTTTCGTTCCTTTTATACCTCTTCGCAAAAATAGCTGAAATCAAGACGATCTCCTATATATACACCAATTTATATGATTTCAGTATGTTAATTTTTTGATATTGATTTTGATCTGCTTTGTATCTGATCACGATCTACTTTACATCTGATTACGATCTGCCTTGTATCTGGTCACGATCTACTTTATATCTGTTAACGATCTACTTTTTTGGTTTTTGGTTTTGTCTATTTTATTTTAATTTTTTTTATTATTTTTTTTTTGTCATTGCCATGTTTTAGATAAACATGTTCTACCTCAATGTTTATTTGATCAGCTAGATCATCATGTATTTGTGTTATATATATATATATATATTTTTTTTTTTGGTCACAACATTTTTTTTGTTTTTATGATTATATTTATTGAAACCTTCTCCAAATTTATTAATATAAGACATTTTCAATGTGTATATATCTGATATATTGCTGGTATATACCTGATATAGCTGGTATAGCAGGTATAGCTGGTATAGCAGGTATAGCTGGTATAGCAGGTATAGCTGATATAGGTGGTATAGCTGATATAGCTGTTATAGCTGATACAGCTATAGCTGTATAGCTTGCTAGTATAGCTAGTACAGATTGTATAGCTTGCTAGTATAGCTAGTACAGATTGTATAGCTTGCTAGTATAGCTAGTACAGCTTGCTAGTACAGCTAGTACAGATTGTATAGCTTGCTAGTACAGATTGTATAGCTTGCTAGTACAGATTGTATAGCTTGCTAGTACAGCTAGTACACATTGTATAGCTTGCTAATATAGCTAGTACAGCTTGCTAGTATAGCTAGTACAGCTTGCTAGTATAGCTAGTACAGATTGTATAGCTTGCTAGTATAGCTAGTGCAGCTTGCTAGTATAGCTAGTACAGATTGTATAGCTTGCTAGTAGAGTTGTGTAGTTCACAAACGAACTAGTTCAATTGAACTATTCACACAATTGAACTAAGAGAGCCGCTCATAATAATGAGTTCTTTTAGCTCCGTAGTTCATTTAGTTCAGTAGTTCTTTTAGCTCAGTAGTTCGTTTAGCTCAGTAGTTCGTTTAGTTCAGTAGTTCGTTTAGCTCAGTAGTTCGTTTAGCTCAGTAGTTCGTTTAGCTCAGTAGTTCGTTTAGTTCAGTAGTTCGTTTAGCTCAGTAGTTCTTTTAGCTCAGTAGTTCGAATAGTTCTCTTTTCTTATTCGTTCATTTCGTTCTTATTCGCTCATTTCATTCTTATTCGTTCTATTATTTTGTTTATCGTTCTTGTGTACGACATTCCTATTGGAATGGTGGCGGTGTTACCACATAATAAGAAAAGAACTTATGGAACCATTTTTACAAAAATAAGCAAATAAATATAAAATATCTTTTCTATTTAACTAAAAGAATGGTTTGGAATAGAAATGCGAACAGAAATTCTCATTATATATTTAAAAATAAATCACATGCTTTTTAAGTGCTTCAAGCACATACATAAATGAATTAATAAAAATAAAAAAATGTTAAATACCACAATTTATTTAAAGTGAAAAATCATATCACAACTATGATAAATTTACACGGAATACATTAATTCCTTTATTGGTATTGTTTACATCAGTTAAAATATAAATGAGCAAACGTTGCCATAAAGAAGTTACACAAATTGAGGAAGAGAGCGGCGTTGTTTAAGAGAACTGAACTATTGAACTAAAAGAACGAACTAGTTCATTACAGAGAGCTGAACTAGAAAGAGCGAACACTCAAAAGAGCTAACGAACCCAACTCTACTTGCTAGTATAGTGTTTCATGTAATGTATAAATCAGATCGTGACCAGATAGCAAGCAGTTCGTGATTAGATATAAAGCAGATCGTAATCAGATACAAAGCAGATCATAATCAGATAGCGAGCAGACCATAACCAGATCAAAATCAATATAAAAAATTATTATAATGTCTAAAAATTACCATAATAAAGTGTTGGAAGATCTTGTAAAGACAAGGGCTGTTCTAAAGAAAAAGTTAAAAAATATTAAACTGAATCAAATAGATAGAGTTAATTTATTAGAAGATACCTTTCAACCAATAACAAAACCACTTAAAAAATCATTGGAAAACTTAAAGATAAACATAAGGATATAGACAACACTATTAATGATGACGATGATCATGATGATGTAAATGATGATAATGAAAACATCCCAAAACTTGAATATAAGCATAAGGATATAGACAACACTATAGATGATGACGAAGATTATTATGACGTAAATGGTGATAATGAAATCATTGGAAAACTCGAAGATAAGCATACGGATACAGACAACACTATTGATGATGATGATGATTATTATGACGTAAATGGTGATAATGAAATCATCGGAAAACTTGAAGATAAGCATAAAGATATAGACAACACTATTGATGATGACGATGATTATGATGATGTAAACGGTGATAATAACGATTTTCAGTATGAAAATATTTCAACTGATGATAATGATGGTGAAAAAAACTATGACCATAATAGACCTGTATCAAGTACATGTATCAAGAACTTGAAAAGAAAACAATGTTTAAAGCTGACGAAAAGCTCTCCATTATTTGCAAATATACAAACACTTATTAATAATAAGAAATTGGATAAAATTTATGGTTTTAATCAAGATGTAGACGGTAGTTGGAGATATGGCAAGGAAAAATTAATATTTAATAGAGATAATACTATGCGGATAGGAAATATGAATTTGAAAATGACGCCTGGATTATTTGAACTAGTATTTCATAAAAAACCTCTCCGTTATTCCAAAAATGATTTGAAAAAATATAAAGAGATTTTAATTCATACCAATGCACATAAACGTCGCTATGAACCTAATGAACAAGTGAAAGGAACACGAACCTTCAAATATATACGAATAATTAAACATTTATTCAAAACAACAACAAACCTTTTAACAAAAGGCAGTGGTTTAATGCTAAAATCACTAAATAATCTGAAATCAAATTACATATATTGGGATGATCCTAATGAACTACTTGACAGACTACGTTTACTTCTTTCATCGGAAGGTGTTGGTCACAACAGTCATCAAAACGAAATAATCTCTATTATCGAAGAACTTAAAGAATCTAACATAATTTATTAGGAGAGTGAAAGAAATGTCTTATAATAATAAATTTGGAGAAGGTTTCAATAAATATAATCATAAAAACAAAAAAAATGTTGTAACCAAATATATATATATATATATATATATATATATGTCATTGCCATGTTTTAGATAAACATGTTCTACCTCAATGTTTATTTGATCAGCTAGATCATCATGTATTTGTGTTATATATATAATAGAACATGTTTATCTAAAACATGGCAATGACAAAAAAAATAATAAAAAAAAATTAAAATATAATTGACAAAACCAAAAACCATAAAAGTAGATCGTTAACAGATATAAAGTAGATCGTGACTAGATACAAGGCAGATCGTAATCAGATGTAAAGTAGATCGTGATCAGATACAAAGCAGATCAAAATCAATATCAAAAAATTAACATACTGAAATCATATAAATTGGTGTATATATAGGAGATCGTCTTGATTTCAGCTATTTTTGCGAAGAGGTATAAAAGTAACGAAAAAAAAATTTGTTATAATCTACAGTCAAAACAAAAACCCTGTCAGTGTAAGATGAGAAGAGGATTTGTAAATAACTTAATAAATAAAGTACCTGTTGAATTACATTTGCCTGGTTATCAGTTTTGTGGACCTGGTACAAAACTTGAAAAACGTTTAGAAAGAGGAGATAAGGGTATAAATTTATTAGACGTAGCTTGTAGAGAGCATGATATTGCATATTCACAATCAAAAGATATAGACACAAGACATCAAGCAGATCAAATATTAGCTGAAAAAGCCTAGCAAGAACGTGCTAACGGGTGCTTTGTGACAAACGATATGAAAGATAAAGTGAAATTTGGATTAGGCTTGAAGGAGCAGAGACATAAGAAAAGAAAAAATTCAAAAAGAATGAGAAAAGGAAAAGGAGGGAGGGATGCATGCAAACAAGGTAAAGTTTCTGATTGTGGTCAACGTGACGACCACCAGGACGATCCTTGTCTTGCTGTATTCAAGTTGACACGCAGCCTCCTCGTGGCCCCTCCTGGATGGCATTCTAGCACCCGCTAGATGTTAACTAAAGCGTGCAGCGAATGTCCAATCCCCTGGACGTTAAATTTGGGTTGTGCGTAGGGCTTCGAACCCACCACGTAAAAACAAATATCCAATGAAAACCAAGACAGTATCCTATAAAAAGATCCCCTCTAAAGTTGACGACCACGGCAAACGTATAATGGACTATGATTTACGTATTGACACATGGAACGTCCGCACCCTTTACAGGGTAGGCGCTTCCGCCCAGCTGGCGGATGCCCTCATTAAATGTAGGACTGATATCACTGCCATTCAGGAAATGCGATGGACAGGACAAGGATGCAAAAGGCTTGCATCTTGCGATGTATACTACAGCTGCCATGAAAACAAGCACGAATTTGGATGCGGATTTGTGGTTAATAAGAGACTTCGTCACCTTGTCTCTGGGTTCACACCTGTGAACGAAAGAATAGCCACAATCCGCATCAAGGCAAAATTTTACAACATCAGCCTAATATGTGCTCACGCTCCGACGGAAGAAAAGGACGATGTGGTTAAGGATGCCTTCTATGCTAAACTCGAGGACGTATACGATAAGTGCCCGGCCCATGCCGCCAAAATCGTCCTCGGGGATTTTAATGCAAAGGTCGGGCGGGAAGGTATCTTTGGCCCCACTGTCGGACAGTTCAGCCTCCACGCAAACACTACCTCCAATGGTATGAGGCGCGTAACATGGTAGTATGTAGCACTAAGTTTCAAAATCTCGACATTCACAAGGCCACATGGATGTCCCCTGATCGGTCAACATCTAACCAGATCGATCATATTGTGATAGATGGAAGGCACGTATCCAGTGTACTAGATGTGCGCACATTCAGAGGTCCAAACATCGACTCGGACCACTACCTTGTCGCAGCCAAGTTTCGATTGCGCATTAGCGCTTCGAGGTCTGCGCACTCTAGTGCATTGCGAAAGCTGGACGTTAAGAAGCTGCGATCACAAAGGACAGCTGAGGCGTTCTCCGCTCAACTCTCGGATAAGCTCCGTCGTTCCCCATCTAATCTCAACGCCATTGGCGGACTGTGGGCCAACATCTCTCACTCCTTGCGCACTACTGCGGAAACAGTCCTTAGTTTCGAACGCCCACCCCAACGAAATCAATGGTACGATGAGGAGTGTCGCGAGGCAACTGCAGCGAAAAACGTCGCATACAGGAAAACGTTGCAGTCTGCCGCTACGCGAGCCATTGTCGAGAACTATAGAGAGAAGAGAAGGGATGAGAGACGCCTTTTCAGACGCAAGAAGAGGGAGCAGGAAAGGCGTGAGCGTGAGGAAGTCGAGATGAATAGATGTAGGAATGACGCTCGAAAATTCTATCAAAAGGTTAAGCGTCTAACCGAGGGTTATAAACCCGGAGCGTCTTCCTGCAAGGACGAAAATGGAAACTTAGTATCAGATCCGCAGGGAGTACTGAGGTTATGGAGGAAACACTTCTCTACTCTGCTACAAGGCGATGACGATACCAATACCGCCTTTAGAGATGATGTTCCGAACCCGATCGATGATGACGGCGTGGAGTTTCCGCCGCCTAGCCATGAAGAGGTCAAAGTCGCGATTACGCGCCTTAAAAACAATAAAGCGGCAGGTCCTGATTGCCTCCCCGCTGAATTGTTTAAGACCGGATGTAATGAGTTGGTAGGGCGCATGCACCAGCTTATTTACAAAATATGGCTAGAGGAAAGTATGCCCAACGATTGGAACCTCAGTGTCCTCTGTCCTGTCCTGAAAAAGGGAGACCCTACTATATGCGCCAACTATAGGGGTATAAGCCTTCTCCCTATCGCATATAAGGTTCTTACAGGCGTATTGTGTGAACGACTGAAGCCACTCGTCAAAACACTGATTGGACCTTATCAGTGCGGCTTCAGACCTGGCAAGTCCACCATCGACCAGATCTTCACACTACGCCAAATCCTGGAAAAGACCCACGAGAAACAAGTCGACACACACCATCTTTTTGTCGACTATAAGGCTGCCTTTGATAGCCCCATAAGGGATCGTGTTTTTGCCGCAATGTCTGAGCTCGGTATACCTACGAAGCTGATAAGGCTTTGCAGAATGACGTTGAGCAATTCCTGTAGCTCCGTCAAGGTAAGAATGGACCTCTCCGAGCCTTTTGATACCGTGCGAGGTTTCAGACAAGGCGACCCCTTATCATGCGACCTCTTCAACTTCGTCATGGAGACTGTTCTGCGAAAGGCAGGAGTACATCGCAGTGGCACTATTTTTCAAAAAAGTGTCCAGTTACTTGCGTACGCTGACGACACTGACATCATAGGGCGTACGAAGCGAGATGTTACTGCTGCCTTTAGTGCTATTGAACGCGAGTCTACCAAGATGGGTTTGGCAGTAAATGAGGGCAAAACAAAGTATATGTTATCGTCGAGTCGAGACGTGCGGAGTATTGATTCTCAGATTACGGCCGATAACTATACTTTTGATACGGTCAAGGAATTCATCTATCTTGGCTCCGCCGTTACCACCAGAAATGATGTCAGTCTGGAGATCAAGCGCAGGATCACTCTTGCCAACAGGTGCTACTATGGTCTCAATAGGCAATTGAGTAGCAGAGACCTCTCTCGTACGACAAAACTAACACTCTACAAGACACTCATCCTACCCGTGCTTCTTTATGGCGCAGGGGCATGGACCCTATTAAGTACAGATGCAGCGGCCTTGAGAGTGTTCGAGAGAAAAGTACTGCGCAAGATCTTCGGTCCAGTGCGAGTTGGCGATGATTTCCGTATCCGATACAACAGTGAGCTGTATGAGCTCCTCAACGACATGGACGTTGTACAGCGTTTTAATTATCCAGCGGCTGCGCTGGCTCGGCCATGTCGTTCGAATGGAGGAGGATGCGCCGGCAAGACGGGTATTTGATGCGGGAATCTGCGGAAGTCGGCGTAGAGGACGACCTTGCATCCGTTGGAACGACCAAATCGAGGAAGCCCTGTCATCGATTGGTGTGACCAACTGCCGTAGGCGCGCACGAAGCAGAGGCGCCTGGAAGGATGTGTTGCGGCAGGCCGAAATCCGATAAACGGGTTGTTATGGCCAATTAAGTAAGTAAGTAAGTGAGAAAAGGAAAAATGAATAAGTGTAATAAGAAATTATTCACAGCTACTGTGAGAAAAACTTTAAAACAATTGAAAGAACAGAAACCCCTTGATATATTTAAATGATGCTGTTAAAATAGCTCAAAAGGCTATTCATTCAAATTTTAAAGGAAAAAAGCGAGCAGACATTATAATACCGAGAGTTATACCTGTACCGAAAATTGAAGGATTTCTTCCACTTATTCCCGTACTAACAGCATTGTCAGCGCTTGGTGGTTTGGCAAGTGGAGGATCCGCTATTGTCAAAGCAGTAAATGCTATCAAAAATGTAAAAGAACAATTGGCGGAAGCTAACCGTGATAATAGATATATGGAATCAATTGCAATGGGTAAAGGGTTGTACCTCAAACCATATAAAACTGGGTATGGTCTCTACTATAGTCCAGCTCCAAAAAACTATTAGATAACCTACCCAATCGCCCATTAACAGATTTGGATTTGAATACATATAGAAGACATCTTAAACACTTTACGGGTGTTTTCATGCGTGATTCTTTACCTGAAAAACCATTCAAACAAGAATGCGGCATTGTTAATTTAGATGATTCAAATGGTATGGGAACACATTGGGTAGCATATTATAAAAACCACAACTATAAAGAATACTTTGATAGCTTTGGAAACTTACAACCACCACTTGAGATTGTCAACTACTTAAAATTTCCTATTGAATATAATTATGAACGAAAACAAAAATTTAATACATTTAATTGTGGGCACTTGTGTTTAAAATTTTAATTCAATAAATACAAATTGAAATGAAATAATTCAGAGTACATCGTCCCGCACTAACACAACCTACTATTAACTTTTTAAAGAAGGGGAACAAAAATGGTAACATCAGCTGAATTGGAAGAACTATTTATTAACAACACATAGTAATCAGATTGATAAAGAGCGTATAGATTAATTTTTAAATCTTACCAATGAACTAAGAATATGCATTTTATGTACTAATAATGTCATACGTTTGTATTATTGTGAATAAATTTACTCAGAATCTTTTGACATTCGCAGATGCCAAACATTTTATACACAATATTTGTTAACACTTAAGCTATTTAATCTGTATAAATGAATGTTTAACTATTATTATGTTTAATAGATATATGTATTGTATTGTACAAAATAACAAAATCTAAATATAAAATATGTATACCTAAGAAAAAAAAACTAATTTGTTTTAATTAATCCTTTTATTCTATAATTTTATTTATTTAAAACAGTAAAATTAAAAACTCGCCTCAATAATGTCGTAAGACGCAGAGGCAAACATAAACTGTGAATTTTAATACTTTTCTTGAATAAATATTTTTGAACTAAAAAAAAAATTAAATCCTTAAAACAAGTCTATTTATACTCTGGGATGTTGTAGATCAATCAGTAAATTCAATTATGTAAAAACAGATATTCTACTTATGCTTAAAAAAAACACAGGCACAACTATACATTTCTTTCTTATCAATTTAAAAATCCTTTTAATTAAATCATACAAAAAATAAAAGCAACCGCACAACCAACCTACCCTTTCTTATCAGTTTATATTTCTATTTCTTCTACCTGTGATCATGAGCAATACGTGCCAAGAATTTATTATTAAAAAACGATCATACACATTACATGTTACGCACACACTCATTCTGTCCGGCCAAACATTCGTACATACGTACATACATTTTCACATTACAGTCTATTTATACTCTGGGATGTAGATGAAGTAACGTGCACACACTCATTCTGTCCGTCCAATCATTCATGCATAAGTACATAAATTTTCACATTACATGTTACAAACCTATCGACCAACCGACACTACCAACTGTAGCGTAGGCATGCACCAAATTTTGTATGGAGTGAGTGGTCCCGAAACCCCATAAACATACTACTTACTTTGTTATATTTTTATTTATAATAAAGCAAAAAAAACTTCTTTTTCAAAAATTTAAATTTTGAATTTTGGCCAAAAAAAGAGTTAAAATTTCCTATAGTGCATAGGTAAGTACAAAGTTTTCAAATATCGCTTTAGCGACAGTTTTTGCCGATTTATCTGGTATTGGTACCGTTACCAAATATTTAGTTAAGTCACATATTAATGTGATTTCCATTTATCGATTTAGGAAATGGTCCGATTGTACCATCATTGGACTTTGAATGTGTTTTGTTTTCTTTGTTAGGTGACATTTTTTACATATTTACCTATGTCGTTTGTCATGTTTTTCCGGTAGTAGTATATTTTTATTTTTTCTGCGGTTCTGAATATCGCGCAATGACCTCCTTCAACCGGGTCATCATGGTACTTCAGCATTATCTCTAGAATTGCCATAGCATTCTTAGTATTTATTATTGTTACTTAGTTTAATAGCGCTATTTTAATTTTACGTAACACATTATTGTCCGTATCTTCAAATTCCTTAGTTGAGATAAATTCGAAAATCTTCTCACTAGGTGCTAACTGTAGTTTATTAATGTTTAATTTACTGGCCACTTCCTGGAGCCTAGAGAAAAATTGTCTTAAGTCAAGTTTCGCTTTGTAAACAAATTACTAATTTTTATGTTAGCTACAATAGATTTTCCTTCCTTTATATAACTTTTATTAGGAAAAATCTTTTATTTATAACATTTTCAAGGTCCATTTAAATATCATATAGAATTTAATTATTAACAATTATGCAAAAACAAATTACAAAATCAACGTGTCACAGTATCATACAATTTACAAATTTCAAATAAAAAACTTTATTAATAACTTGGGTTATTAATTCTTTAGGTTTGTTTTTGTCTCAAAAAAATGTTTTGCCTTAAGCGATTATTTCTATTATAGGCCCTAAAGCTATGGTCAGACTGAGTAAATATTTGAAGTGAAACAGCATTTTTTTCTTTGCTCTAGTGTGACTATAAAATATTTTAGGGGTACAAACAAGATTTTGAGAAATTAAATTTGTTTGCTTGCAAACAAAAATGTCTCTAATGTGACCATAGCAAATAAATATTTGATCTTGCAAAAATTTTGTGAGAGCAAACAGTGGCAAATAACAGCTGTAGCATGCAGTGTTGTCCCCTTTTTACACTAGATTTACCAAGAAATTTTTATACCCATTTATACCAACAACAGGAAAAAAGACTGGTGTTCAAAACTAACGTTTTGAGTGTGTAAATTTTGTAAGTGCTATAATGTTTTATAAAATTAATAAACAGTATTGGTAAAATAATAATAAAATGTTTCTGGAATAGTAGTTGTTGGACAGTAAGCTTCACTTCCTATCTCTTGACCTGATGACTGATAATCAAAAAGCCAAACGAAACAAAAAATCCTTTCTGGAAATATTCTTTCCGGTTGTGTTTTTATACAAAATCCAGAAATTTATTCCGACAAAATGTAAAATATTAAAAACTACTTGACGTGGCCATCTCCTAGATCCTGATTTCACACTATATGTCATATGGCGTATATATCGTGCCATTTGATCTATGACGTCGACACCAAATTTGGGTTTATTATAAAAAGACAGTTTCAATTCTTTTATTGCTGTCGGTACCAATTTTGACGCCTTTGTGTATAGTACTCAATAAAATGACATTTTTGTTGG
This sequence comes from Sarcophaga subvicina, assembly GCA_936449025.2. NCBI lineage: Eukaryota > Metazoa > Arthropoda > Insecta > Diptera > Sarcophagidae > Sarcophaga > Sarcophaga subvicina. Next base: position 59,546,448 of record OW388081.2, read on the forward strand.
GCTTACTCTTATAAACTGTAAGTGTACATTCATTTGTTGCATATAGTAATGTTGAAAAACGAGCCATATCGCTCTTTTCCTTGCAAATTTTTGGAAGGTTACGTTTGTTCAAACATACGGTACCAACCAACATAATATTTTTGCCTAATAATTTAGAAGCTAAAGAAACACTGGTAAAAAAGTTGTCGGTTATTACAGTCCTACCTTTCATGGTATAAGACTCCAGTAGTCTCATTACTACAAATTCAATAAGAGGTGTTGCCAAATTTCGTGTTTCATCTTTTCCTAGATAAGGAAAGCCATTCACAACGTACTTCGTTCCAACGTCAGAAGCCAGCCAGAATTTTATTCCAAACTTGTCTGATTTGTTGCATATACCGTGTAAACCTACATCTGGCTTTCGTTGGAAACAATTGTTCATCTAATGTAATATTTGCTCCTGGTTTGAAACAGTTTTGGCCGTTGACAATAAATTTGTTCCAAACAGTTGACACTAACGCAAATTTATCAGTTTGCAAGGGTTGACTCCTTTCATTTCTTTTATCGAAACGAATGAAACCTAAACTTTCCGTAAAGTCATGCCTACTCATAGTTTCAGAAAAAATTCAGGACCCCATTTTCTGTTCCGTAAATACGACAGCTGCAACCCTTTGAATACTGTATGCACCACTGTATGTACCTCGAGCAAACAGTATTCCAATGAAAGCTTTCAATTTATCCAGTGAAAGTGTTAATTTCTTCTCCAAAACTCTAGAGGCTTCTAAGGTTCAAGTTTTGATATGCTGTAATATATGGTGGTCAATCAATAGTAAAAAGGCACTGCTTGGCTTCTCTTCCATAATATTTCTTCTAGCATATGCTGTAGGCCTAGATAAATCTTTGAATATGCAATGAGTTGGTAACCTTCCAGCAACACCTCCTTCTTTTATTTTTTTCCACATAGTTCCGCTTGCAGAAACCTCAAGTTGTGAATCTTCCCCGCTTTCATTATCCTCTTCAGAACTAAAAGGAAACCGCATACACATTCGTTCTTGTGTATTATGGAAAGGAACACTGTCTTCCGGCATAGAAAAACATGCCAGTCAAAATGACTGGTACCGGTATAAGTACCAAAAACAAAAATTATTTTTTTTATTGTGGACACAAAATCAAAATAAGTTATCAAATTAATTGTATTTAGTTGTCATTATAAAAATCATATAATAGTTTTGGAAAAAAATATTCATAGAAAGTCAATATTTAAGGCTAATAAGCCAAAACCAGTCATTTTGACTGGCGCGGTAAATCTAGTGTTAATAATGAGTTATAAATTTGTTTCATAAAATCACCAAAACGGAAAATTTTAATAATAAACTTTATATGAAAAGTAGAAATTAAAATATATATATATAATAGTTAAAGACCTTTCGACAGGTTTATGAAAAGTTTTGATCCATTAGTTCATTATGAACAAGGAACAAAAAATAATATTTTTTGTCACATTTTTTAAATGCAAGTTTGTACCAAATGAAAGATCATACATGTAATTTGCTACAGAAAGTTATATGGAACAAAAAATTGATTGACCTACTAATTTCCAAGAAATTTGCATTTAATAGACGAATGGGTTCAAATTTTTAATACGTCAATCAAAAGCTCTTTGAAAGAACTTTTGTTTGATATCCATCTCAGGGATGATTATATTTCAAAGTTTTATTAAAGGAGCAATTTAATATCTGGACCTTAGAGACCAATATCTCCAAAACCAGTCTTCGACGGCACAAAATTTGTATGTATATATACAGTATGGTATTAAGTTTTATATTTTATGATTTAAACGCAATTTAGTTTTCAACACTGATATAGAAAAGAAAACAATTAAACAGCTGTGCGAATTTACTTTATTTTTTGGCAAAGCATATGGTGGCTGCTCCGCAACTTAACACAACACAAATAATGTTTCCTCATCTTCCATTTCGAATTTTTATTTATTTATTTTCGTTTTTTTTAAGTTTCTGTTTTGTTTTGTTTTTTAATCATACATATCTATGTACCTCTCGTTTGTTTCTCTTTTTCTGATGAAACAAAATTTTGTTTATGAGAAAACCAAAATATTTACTTCGGTCTGACCGCAGGGAAAACAAGTTTGCTCCAAACTGTATTTGATGCTGTTTCATTGTTATTTGGGAAAATAGATTTTGTCAAATATTTACCGTCAATGTGACCAGCCAACAAACTACAGAAAAATTTAATGCAATTACGAGTAAACATATTTGAAGCAAATATTTTTTCAGTGTGACCACAGCTTAAGAGTGCGGATAGACCGCACGTCTTTTATAAGCTAATGACAAAAAGCCTTTACAATTAAATTTTACTTACTACTTCTACTTAGATGTTGGGTAATCAGGAACTCGATGTGACTTATCTTGTCCCATATCTTACAGACTCCCATCCAAGGCGGTGGTGCGTTATAGTTGAATATCCGCAGAAGTATGGCATTCTCCCTCTTTAGTTTTTGGGTGCGGCCACCCCTTCTTTTTGGCCTACGGATCCTCTTGGTTGGTTTTGGGTCTTCTTTTGACTTTTGATTGCGTTTTCTGTATTCTTCCAGGGTTAGTGGTTGCGGACCCTGTCCTGATGGGTATTCCTTCATGCCTTTAGGCAAGGCGGGTCTTCCTTCACGCAACTGGCTGTCCGTTAGGATATAATATAAAATTTTTTGGGTTATTTTTGAGCACAACTTTTGCTTTTATTTTTTTTTGTTCCTTGGGTGCTTTAAATTTAGCACACAAAGGCCTAGGCAGGATTGACCTGTTTTTTTTTTGCTTTTTGTGGTTGCTTAATAAACTAGCACACCAGGACTGACAGGATCGCCATGTAAAATAGGAAAACAATTTTTAACTTTGTTTAACGCCAAGTACGCCAGAAGCGCACGGTTTGGCTATAATTAATTGCTGCTTTTCCCTAAAATTACTCGGAATTTATACATAAACAATGCTGATCAAGCATTATGTCTACAGTGGAAGGTATAGCAAGAATTTCAATCAATTATTAAGAAATGAAAATATGAATATGTCGAACACTAACAGTGTTGATAGCATTGACTATTAAATGGCAAACGCAAGCAAATTGATCGTTGCTTGAATTTACCAATCAGAATATTTTTTTTGTCTTGGGCTGGAGGTGGGAATCTTCGAAAGACACTTTTGTTCCAACAAAAGAGTACACGATTCACCATCACTGGTGCTTACGAACTAAACCCATCCCCTACATTCTTCTACCGCTCCCCCCAGCGTGACTGCCGTAAGGTATTACTTCGCGGAGGGCTGGTTAGCTTTAAAGTTTTATAACGTTAACTCAAATTTCGCCTTCATTCCTCCAACCTTCGGAGTTTCAGCAATACTTCAGCCATTTTCTGGCTATATTGACTGCACAGAATCCTAGAATTGAACACCTCTTCCATAAGCCGATTTGGTCCTAAACTCGTTTCTTCGGGCCATCTAAATCTGGGGCAGCGTGTTAGAATATGCTCCGCATCTTCCTCCTCATCTACACAGTTTGGGTATATAGGAGAAGTGTCATGTCCAAATCTGTGCATGTATTTTCTGAAGCATCCATGACCAGTTAGGAACTGGGTCACGTAGTAGTTCAGCTCGCAATGTTTGTTCTCCATCCGAGGGGTTACATCAGGGACAAGGTAAAATGTCCATCTTCCCTTTAAACTGTTCTCCCATCGTGACTGCCATTTGCGCATGGAAGTCCTTCGTTCCTCCGCTTCTATAGCTGCTGCTTGTCCTGGATACTTGAGACGACGAAAGTATATCCGCCTCATCTCATCCGCCAATATCTCTATCGGTATTGTCTTTGCCAATACCAGTACTGCTTCATCAGACACTGTCCTGAAGCCATTTATTTGTCTAATCGCACTTAGGCGATACACCGAGCACAGTTTCCTTCTTGTCGTCCCCACGGAGAGTCCCTCCGACCATATTCGGCAAGCATATAACATTATCGACGTTACAACCTTCGATATTATTCTCCTCTTAAATAAATTTGGTGCTCCAATATTTGGTATCATCCTCGTCAGTGCTCCCTGAGTTACAGATTCCTTTTCGCCGATGTATTTCACGTGCTCCTTAAAGGTCAACCTGTCGTCGATAAACACTCCCAGGTATTTTATCGCCTTCTTCGATTCAATCTTAGTGCCTCCGACGGTCACTTCCTTTTTCTCCACTATCTTCCGGCCACTTATCAAGACGGCCTCCGTTTTATATGCAGCAAGTGTCAAACCTGCTTCATCAAGCCATGCTCCAACTTTCCGAATTGCTATGTTCGTCTTCTCCTCTATTTCCATTACCGTCTTAGCGACAGATGCTATGGCAATGTCATCTGCAAAGCCCACAATTGTAGTCTCGTTTGGCAATTGCAGGCGGAGTACACCATCGTACATAATGTTCCACAGTAGTGGCCCAAGTACAGAGCCCTGCGTGACACTCGCCGTCATTACTTATTTTTCCATCATCCGTTAGGTATATTAACTTCCTGTCCTGAAAGTAATCACGCAAAATCTCCATTAAATATTACGGCGTAGCAACGTTGAAAAGGAATATCATAATCCGCCGCCAGTTCGCCGAGTTAAACGCGTTTCTAACGTTAAGTGTGACGTCTCTTGCGTCTCTTGCAATGTCGACCACTCTTCTTAACGCGTCCACCATGGACCGTCCCTTCCTAAATCCATATTGCAGGTCCGAGAGAGCTCTGCTTGCATCGGCACATGTCAGCAGTCGATTGTATATTATCCTCTCCAGAATTTTTCCCATCGTGTCAAGTAGGCAGATGGGACTGTACGACGATAGTTCACTTGGAGGTTAGCCAGGATTTGGAATGAGAACCAATTTCTGCTTCTTCCATCTACTTGGAAAAACACCCTCGACGAAACACGTGTGGAACACCTTGGCGAACATATCCGGACTATGCCGTATAGCCACCTTAAGTGCGCCATTCGGGATTCTATTTGGTCCCGGTGTTTTCATATCTCCTATTCTAGTGCATGCTGCAAGCACTTCCTCTCCTGTTACCCTGGGTATGGTGTGAGTCGTCTCCGTCTCTGTTGGTGATCCAAGTATTATTCCTCGGTACTCTATACGGCTCGTTTATGATTGCGACGTACATACTCTCCTCACACACCCTCTGGGTCAATAGGTCCTGGGCTGCCTCGCAATGATTCAGAATAATTTGTATTACTCTCATCTCCTCGAACACCAATTAAGAGCGCTTTGAAACAGCGGGCACTTCTTGCTCCCCGATATATCTGACGAACCACTTTGCAGAGTGGTTTCCGTTCGTAATTCCCAGCAATGTGACCGTCCTGTCCACACTTGCGACATGTTCCTGAGAGGTCAACTTCACACCTGCCCTGACGGACCATATGTCCTAATTGCAAGCATCGGAAGTATTTCGTCGGAATGTTCCTTTTGCGGATCCTGCATATGATGCAACCGATCCTAATCTACCTTCCTTCAGGAGAATAGTTGCAGCGTCTGCTTTAAGGCTTACTGCGGCCGTTTGCGTCCCACCATATGCCTTCCTGAGACCAACTACGTCAGTTTTACCGAAACCGTCTGGACCTGGAATGCTCTTTATTGCGTTATATACATCTTCCTTCTCCGTGGTCTCATCAATTTCCAATGGCCCCTCTGTAGTCCTCCGTTCGCTCACCGTTATTGCCGAGCAGAATTAATAGCTCTCCTTTGATGGTTCTCCGAATTTTCATCACGTTTTCCCCCTAATTTGCGAAGCTTAAGGTCCGTTTTAACCCTCCTCAAAATGTCAACATAAGATGTGTTATTCCTCAGTTGCTATCATTATCGCATCAGGCTTTGTTTTCCTCTCCTGAGGTTTCTTGTCCTTCCCTTTCTTTTTAGTGACTTTTTGCCACTCTGTTCTCTAGTTGATTCCTTCTCGCCAAAACTTTTGGTGCAGGATTTGGAGTTCTCTTTTCTTCGAGAATCTCAACAGTTTCCTCCTGTTTCCTCTTCCCCTACTGATTTCTCATCCAAGGCGAAGTTTGTGTTCCAGAGTTTCTGCAACTCTCCTCATTGGTTGTCTGCCCCCTTAACTCTCCTGTCTTAATAGAATCAATCGCATTCCTCATCGGCTGGTGAATTGATCCCCTTTTCCCATCCTACATCATATCAATTAAGCTCCTAATTTGGTCCCCGAGTTGACCAAAAACCTCGCTGGTCGATGCCGTCGAATTGCTCCCTGATGGTTCCGACTCCGATGCCACCAATCCTGAAGATTCTGCATTTACTTGGGATTTCGGAGTCCTCGTACTCTAACCGAATGGGTTCATTTCCCGATTCTGCACTGGAGATCTCGGAATCCTTGAGCTCTGCCCGAAAGAGTTCAGCTCCAGAGTATTATCTCAGATGAATTCGGCGATTTTTTTGTATTTCCATTTGGGACCCAACTCTCGGCCGCTATCCTAATCCATCGTTGTAGTCGCCACGAAAGACCCCGTGGTTATCTATGCATAAGCAGTGAGGCCACGCAAACCAGGTATTCACATCTGGTTCTACAACACCAATTTAACGGTGATAAATCAGGAACATACCGACAGACTTGCCATAATTTTAACAGGGCGCGGTAATGACAGCATAGCCCGACAGCCATTTCGGCCAGCTTTCACACCGCCTACTAAAGTGTCGGAATACCGCCATCGTCAGCGTATATCGCCAATTCACATACATCTTCCGGTATAACATAATTAGAACTTACCGGGCTCGGTTCTAATGCCCTAATCAAGGGCGTCGTAGTTTTCTGCTTCGATGAAACTGAGGGGTCCACGGAGGCGTTACTCTCCTATTTTCCCATTTCTTGAGGGAACCCTCTGTGTAATGATGCCTAGTTAATGGCGGCGTCAATTCGCCATGTCGCAAATAACGTCTTCGGTCACTTGTACCCTTTTGTACACTTATTGGTTATTCGCAGCTAACCAGCTAATGTATTCATAGTACTGCTTTGCAAGAAGGCGTAAAATCAACAAGTGTGCATAAAATCAACGAGTGTGCCAATTTAAAAAAAAAACTAGTCTTTTTCGTTCAAACCAATAATACACTCTATTTACAAAAACAAAAATAAATGTATTCTAAAATAATCAGAAAAATGAAATGTTTTAGTTAGAAATTTTTATTGTTATGAATTATATTAACAAATACTCTATATATTTATAAGAAACAATATTTTTTTACAAAAATATTCTACGATATTGAAAATTTACTTCAAATAAAAACAAAAATTAAATAACAATAATAAAATTAATTAAACATATAAGAAAACAATTTCAATGACCACAATCAACCAATTTTATAATTGCGAGCCTTTTTGCACCCTTGTTTTCATTATTGCTATGACGGGAATTTCCTACAATTTATTTTTTTTACAATTTACCTACCTGTTCAGAACAAAATGAAAACACATCAATGAATGAATGAATGAAGTAAAGTGACTAGTGAGAATTGTGGAAACTCAGATATTAAACGACACACATACCTGTAGATAATTTTGTCATTGAACCCTTTCTATTGAACCCATTTCAGATAATTGCCGGCAAGTCATTTTTTGACCTACCTGTATCGAAAAATTTAAATTTCTCTCAAAGACTTAAGTCATTGGACACTTATATATATGTATGTACATAATATATACATACATTAAATATAAAGTAAAACATAAATATAAAAATCTATCCCTTTGCACTCGGCTGTCCGCTCTGAGGAGACAAGGTAAGTCTAGCATATCACTCTATTGTCCCCTCTGAGGGGATGTGATAGTGATTACGGACAATGAAAGTATTCCACCGCAATTTTTTAAGAAACACGTGTTCTCCTGTAGTTTTCTGTTAAAATGGCACAAAAAACTAATCGAAATATGATTAAATTAACAAGGTTGATAAATCAACCGTTTTACATGTCGAAAAAAAACGTTCGAAGTGAGTTCACGACGGACTGTACACTTCTCTGATCCGTTGAGCAAATTGTAGATATAGTGGATTAGCGTACAAAGCTACAAGGGTATGGCTCAATGAAGTAGGAAACTTGATACGATAATAAAGAAATCTGATAATAGAGAAAAGAAATATACAAGATCTCAGTTCGTACTGAAAGGATCTCTGCAGTAATAAGACAGTGTTGTGTTTTCATAATTTACGATTAGTTATTTGCAAAGTATTTTTATGCTTTCTTTTATTATATACTAAAAATCTATTATTATATAATTAAGTCGAGTTGCTGGTAGGTAACGTCTGAAACGGTGCCGAGTGCAAAGGGCTAAGGAATATATATTTGAATATATTTATATATATAAATAAATATATTTACAATCACTTTTGTCTTATTTAAATCTTAGGAACTGATAAACAGAAATTTTAGAACAGTAAATTTGAAAATTCTAAAAACCATCACTAACTAGTGCACCTACGTGATTACAATCATACTCGTTTGATTATTGTAAAACCATCTTTGATCTTTGCATAGAAAATGTATTTTATTTATTTACATTAATGCATTTTCGTTTCGATCAATAAAAATGTGCATAACACTTGACATGAGTGTTCTGATTGATCGTCCATAAAAATTTGTGAGCATGAGTAAATCAACAAAAATGTGATTTTTGCAGTTCTCTGGTGTGTGCACTTTTGTCCGTTTAATTTACTTCTCTGCTTTAACAATTTCTCCAACAGAAATATAAATACATGGACTTTCATGTACATACATTTAAAAAGGTAGTGTAGTCATACGTACATACGTAGAATATACGTACTTTTTGGCATGCCAGAAGTGTGAATCAAATATAAAACAGTACCCAAAATACAACCTTGGAAAACAACGGCATTGATTCGATGGGGGAGCTTAAAAAGTTGTTTTCTTTGATTACAAATTATTTGCCATTTAAATATATCACAAATAGCTCATGTATGTTGGAAAACTGTAAAAATTTTGTTTCAACGTATAATAACATCGTGTGTTTTTAGCTCCGCTGTGATAAAATTACTGACTATTAATATTGAAAAATAACATAAACAAAATACATATACCCAAAATACAAAAACCAATAATATAAAGAAAAACAATAAACAAAACAAAAAACAATAAACAAAACAAAAAAATAAAAAAAAATTTTTTTTAACTAAATGCATAAATATAAACTATGAAACTAAAACAAAAATATCAACAAAAATAAAGAAATCAGTAAACAACAACAGAAGCAGAAACTGGTTTTAAAAATGGATAAATTGAACTCTCCCATACAGAAACAATTAAGAGAAATCAACCGTACTTCTCTTGCTGATGACACATCAAAAATGCATACAGAGCGTGAATCTCTCTATCTTCCTAATACTAATGCCTTGGTTACCCAAGCGTAAGAAACGTAAAATCGTAATGTACGTAGCCTTAAAAACGTTTGTGTAGTTATAGAAACGTTCAAAACGGGACATATGTCAACGAAGAATGTAAATAGAAACGAAACAGAACACAAAGCAACACGCAAACAAACACAACACAATGCAAAGAAATTGGTATACAGACTTATCATCAGTGTTGCCGTTTTTTGTTCAATGTGTAGATTATTCCGGATTTGGTTATTATTTTTCTTATACAAATAGCTTTTGTTTTGTTTGTTAAAATTAATTAATTATGAGACTATAATTTTGTTTTCTTATTTTTTGTTTTATTTTTCTCAATTATAATTTAAATTTGAAAAAAATGAAATAAAAAACTGTGAATTTAATTTTGATCATATATTTCCTTATTTGGTGATTTTTTCACAAATGTTGGTTACAATATTTTTTATTTCGTGGCAACACAGCTCTCTCTCATGTTCTCTCTCTTATGTGCAAATGTCACGTAAAAACGTGGGAGAATTCTGTTTTATACAGATCGTTCCGTTTTGCTAACGAGAGAGAACGTTTGGGTAAGCGTTTACATTGTGCTCCATATGCTAAAAAGAGAACGTTTTCTACGGTACGTTACGTTACGTGTGGGTAACTCCAGCATAACTCTCCATTAAGGCTTATGCCTTGGTTACCCAAGCGTATGAATCGTAAAATCGTAACGTACGTAGCCTTAAAAACTTTTGTGTAGTTATAAAAACTTTTAAATCGGGACATATGTCAACGAAGAATGTAAATAAAAACGAAACAGAACACAAAGCAACACACATTAAACACAACACAATGCAAAGAAATTGGTATACAGACCCATCATCAGTGTTGCCGTTTTTTGTTCAATGTGTAGATTTTTCCGGATTTGGTTATTATTTTTCTTATACAAATAGCTTTTGTTTTATTTGTTAAAAAAGCTTGAAGATTCGAAAATTGATATTATATGCATTTCGGAAACTTGGTTCTTTACGGATGTTAGTAGCAGTATATATAATTTAAATGGATATCGACTCTTTCGGACAACTAATGGTGGTGGTGTTGCTGTGTACGTGAAAGCTAGCATTACGTGCAGGGAGATTATCAGAAATGATGTTGGTGACAGTGTTGAGTACATTTTAGTGGACATTTTTAACAACAGGGATAAACTCTTAGTGGGTACAATTTATAGACCTAATAGAAACATCAATACGAACCAAATGTTGGAAATGCTGACTACTTACACTCTTGTATATAGCCATGCAATTTTAACTGGTGACTTTAATGCCAATATTTTGGAGGATACTAGTTTAGTAGAGGACATGAACTCCATTGGTCGAAACCTAGTTAACAATGAAAATCCCACCCATTTTACGTCCACATCTAGCACCTTACTTGACCTTTGCTTCACCAATAATATATTCCGCTTGCTGCTCTTTGACCAACTATCTGCACCAATGTTTTCACGACATGATTTACTGTTTATATCTTACAATTTTAACCTTAGAAGGAGCGCTCAAACAGGAACTTTTCAATAAGAAGATTTCGAAAATATAGACTATCAGTCGCTTGGTACTGAGTTATTATCTCTAGATTGGAATCATGTGTTCTTAACCTTGCTGTTGATGAGCAGTTGCATTTATTTGATAACAACCTAAGATTTCTTTATGATAAATATATTCCTATAAAATCGAAATCCCTACGGAATAGTAAACCTTGGTTTACTTCCGAAGTTAAAACTCTAATTGACATCAGGAATCATGCATACTCTAGATGGAAACGGTTTAAAACTCCAGCGCTTTATGAAATTTTTAAATCTGCGAGAACTGCTGTAAATGCTAAGATAAGAAATTCCAAGTCTATGTTTTATGGAAATAAGTTTCGAGACTGTATTGACTCAAAAAGAAAATGGAGAGAAATTCAGAAGATGGGTTTAGTAAATCGTGACAATGCCAGCGCGGAGATAATAGATGTCAACGAAGTAAATTATCAATTTTCGAATATTCCCATGCCACCTATAAATATTAACTTTTGTGACAACGTAATTCTAAGCCAACGACAATCACATGAATTCAATTTTATAAACTTTACTCAAGAGGAGGTACTGGAGTATTTCTTAATGTAAAATCTAATGCTATTGGTTCTGATGGAATGCATCCGAAGTTTGTTAAAATGGTATTACCTTATACACTCACAAAATTAATACATACGCAGATAAGTCGTCACTTACATACTAACTCCTTGCTTAATGAAAGACAATCTGGTTTTAGACCCAAGCACAGCTGTATTAGTACTTTAGTAGATGTGACTGAGGAAATCAGATTGCAAGCTGATAAACGTCATACTATGTCATTTCTCATACTGCTTGACCATTCTAAAGCATTTGACACAGTACATCATTCCATTTTACTCCATAAATTGGAATATATGTGAAATTTTTCCCCAAATGCGTTAAAATTATTACCATCCTACTTAAGTAATAGAAGCCAAAGTGTTTATCATGATTCAAACGTATCCAGAAGTTGTTAAATGCCAAGGGGTGTACCACAGGGCTCCATACTCGATCCACTTTTATATTCCATATATGCTAATGATCTTCCATTGAATGTAGAACATTGTCAAATACATATGTACGCTGACGATGTGCAGCTATACATTAGTTGTGAAGTGGATGATGCGCCCAATTGTATACGTTCAATAAACCGGGACTTACATAAAATTTACTTATGGGCATCTGCGAATGGACTAGGCCTAAACCCCAAAAAATCAGCTGTTTTACTTATTGGACAACCGAAAACTTTTATGACGCATCTTCCTCCAATACATATTAATATAAATATAAACATTGTTGAATCTGTTAAAAATCTAGGATTAATTCTCAACAGACAACTCAATTGGTCGGATCACATTAAAGCTAACTGCGGGAAAACGTTTGCTATGCTTCGCAATTTTTGGATGACGCAATATTTCACACCAATCTATATCCGAATGCTTTTGGCCAAAACTTACTTGTTGCCAACTCTAATTTATGGTTGCACGATATGTATATGGTATTAAAAGAAATAGTAGCATATCACATTATGCCAAACAACTTTATAATATCACGTTTGATAATTTATTGAAGTGCCGAGTACTACTGCTTTTGCATAGAATTATCTATAATCAGCAACCACCCTACTTATATCGGAAAATAAAATTTTCAAGGTCTAATACAGGAAAGAAGATCAATCGTATGAAATATTCTAAAGCTACCTCTGAGCAACACTATTTCATTAACTCTATTCGCCTTTGGAGCCAACTACCCTCACAATTACAAATAATATCAAATGCAAGCCATTTTTTTTTGTTCTTTTATGTTATATTTGTCTAAATGTCATCTTTTTAAAACAACATTTTATATAATATAGTTAAACTTTTCTTTTTCTTAAATTTATTATTTTACTGAAATTAACTTTAACTTATCCTTTAAATTTCCACTTTTATATTATAATTATTATTTTAAAAAACTTATATGTCATTTACCTAACCAATACTTTAAAATAAGACTTGTTCTTGTTGTATTGAATTTTTTTTTTTTTTTTTTTTTATTGGCCATAACAACCCGTTTATCGGATTTCGGCCTGCCGCAACACATCTTCTTGCCGGCGCATCCTCCTCCATTCGAACGACATGGCCGAGCCAGCGCAGCCGCTGGATAATTAAAACGCTGTACAACGTCCATGTCGTTGAGGAGCTCATACAGCTCACTGTTGTATCGGATACGGAAATCATCGCCAACTCGCACTGGACCGAAGATCTTGCGCAGTACTTTTCTCTCGAACACTCTCAAGGCCGCTGCATCTGTACTTAATAGGGTCCATGCCCCTGCGCCATAAAGAAGCACGGGTAGGATGAGTGTCTTGTAGAGTGTTAGTTTTGTCGTACGAGAGAGGTCTCTGCTACTCAATTGCCTATTGAGACCATAGTAGCACCTGTTGGCAAGAGTGATCCTGCGCTTGATCTCCAGACTGACATCATTTCTGGTGGTAACGGCGGAGCCAAGATAGATGAATTCCTTGACCGTATCAAAAGTATAGTTATCGGCCGTAATCTGAGAATCAATACTCCGCACGTCTCGACTCGTCGATAACATATACTTTGTTTTGCCCTCATTTACTGCCAAACCCATCTTGGTAGACTCGCGTTCAATAGCACTAAAGGCAGCAGTAACATCTCGCTTCGTACGCCCTATGATGTCAGTGTCGTCAGCGTACGCAAGTAACTGGACACTTTTTTGAAAAATAGTGCCACTGCGATGTACTCCTGCCTTTCGCAGAACAGTCTCCATGACGAAGTTGAAGAGGTCGCATGATAAGGGGTCGCCTTGTCTGAAACCTCGCACGGTATCAAAAGGCTCGAAGAGGTCCATTCTTACCTTGACGGAGCTACAGGAATTGCTCAACGTCATTCTGCAAAGCCTTATCAGCTTCGTAGGTATACCGAGCTCAGACATTGCGGCAAAAACACGATCCCTTATGGGGCTATCAAAGGCAGCCTTATAGTCGACAAAAAGATGGTGTGTGTCGACTTGTTTCTCGTGGGTCTTTTCCGTAGTGTGAAGATCTGGTCGATGGTGGACTTGCCAGGTCTGAAGCCGCACTGATAAGGTCCAATCAGTGTTTTGACGAGTGGCTTCAGTCGTTCACACAATACGCCTGTAAGAACCTTATATGCGATAGGGAGAAGGCTTATACCCCTATAGTTGGCGCATATAGTAGGGTCTCCCTTTTTCAGGACAGGACAGAGGACACTGAGGTTCCAATCGTTGGGCATACTTTCCTCTAGCCATATTTTGTAAATAAGCTGGTGCATGCGCCCTACCAACTCATTACATCCGGTCTTAAACAATTCAGCGGGGAGGCCATCAGGACCTGCCGCTTTATTGTTTTTAAGGCGCGTAATCGCGACTTTGACCTCTTCATGGCTAGGCGGCGGAAACTCCACGCCGTCATCATCGATCGGGTTCGGAACATCATCTCTAAAGGCGGTATTGGTGTCGTCATCGCCTTGTAGCAGAGTAGAGAAGTGTTTCCTCCATAACCTCAGTACTCCCTGCGGATCTGATACTAAGTTTCCATTTTCGTCCTTGCAGGAAGACGCACCGGGTTTATAACCCTCGGTTAGACGCTTAACCTTTTGATAGAATTTTCGAGCGTCATTCCTACATCTATACATCTCGACTTCCTCACGCTCACGCCTTTCCTGCTCCCTCTTCTTGCGTCTGAAAAGGCGTCTCTCATCCCTTCTCTTCTCTCTATAGTTCTCGACAATGGCTCGCGTAGCGGCAGACTGCAACGTTTTCCTGTATGCGGCGTTTTTCGCTGCAGTTGCCTCGCGACACTCCTCATCGTACCATTGATTTCGTTGCGGTGGGCGTTCGAAACCAAGGACTGTTTCCGCAGTAGTGCGCAAGGCGTGAGAGATGTTGGCCCACAGTCCGCCAATGGCGTTGAGATTAGATGGGGAACGACGGAGCTTATCCGAGAGTTGAGCGGAGAACGCCTCAGCTGTCCTTTGTGATCGCAGCTTCTTAACGTCCAGCTTTCGCAATGCACTAGAGTGCGCAGACCTCGAAGCGCTAATGCGCAATCGAAACTTGGCTGCGACAAGGTAGTGGTCCGAGTCGATGTTTGGACCTCTGAATGTGCGCACATCTAGTACACTGGATACGTGCCTTCCATCTATCACAATATGATCGATCTGGTTAGATGTTGACCGATCAGGGGACATCCATGTGGCCTTGTGAATGTCGAGATTTTGAAACTTAGTGCTACATACTACCATGTTACGCGCCTCATACCATTGGAGGTAGTGTTTGCGTGGAGGCTGAACTGTCCGACAGTGGGGCCAAAGATACCTTCCCGCCCGACCTTTGCATTAAAATCCCCGAGGACGATTTTGGCGGCATGGGCCGGGCACTTATCGTATACGTCCTCGAGTTTAGCATAGAAGGCATCCTTAACCACATCGTCCTTTTCTTCCGTCGGGGCGTGAGCACATATTAGGCTGATGTTGTAAAATTTTGCCTTGATGCGGATTGTGGCTATTCTTTCGTTCACAGGTGTGAACCCAGAGACAAGGTGACGAAGTCTCTTATTAACCACAAATCCGCATCCAAATTCGTGCTTGTTTTCATGGCAGCTGTAGTATACATCGCAAGATGCAAGCCTTTTGCATCCTTGTCCTGTCCATCGCATTTCCTGAATGGCAGTGATATCAGTCCTACATTTAATGAGGGCATCCGCCAGCTGGGCGGAAGCGCCTACCCTGTAAAGGGTGCGGACGTTCCATGTGCCAATACGTAAATCATAGTCCATTATACGTTTGCCGTAGTCGTCAACTTTAGAGGGGATCTTTTTATAGGATACTGTCTTGGTTTTCATAGGATATTTGTTTTTACGTGGTGGGTTCGAAGCCCTACGCACAACCCAAATTTAACGTCCAGTGGATTGGACATTCGCTGCACGCTTTAGTTAACATCTAGCGGGTGCTAGAATGCCATCCAGGAGGGGCCACGAGGAGGCTGCGTGTCAACTTGAATACAGCAAAACAAGGATCGTCCTGGTGGTCGCCACGTTGACCACAATCAGAAACTTTACCTTGTTTGCATGCATCCCTCCTATTGAATTTACTATAAATAAATAAAATAAATAAATAAAAAATAAATAAATAAATTTGTAAATTAGGCTCTTATGCCATTATCAAAGGCTTTCGAAGTATCTATAAAGAGAACAGAACAATATTTCTGCTCCTCAAGGGTTTCTTTTATTACATTTACTAATCTGTGCTGTCGTGTTCCTTTCAAAACCCAAATTGATGGTCTGGAGTAAGTTTCTATAATAATTTTTTCTCGAATATTTTTGACATATTAGGAAGAAGACTTATTGGCCTATATGAGTCAATCTGGTTATAATCCTTTCATGGCTTCGGTATCATTGTATAAGTGAAACTTTCCACTGAGGCGGAAACCACTTAAGACTAGTAATAGCATTGAATAAAATTAAAATCGTTGTAACTCTTCTGCTAGGTAATTTCAAAATCATTTTGTTGGTTATCTCTTCAATACCAGGAGCCTTATCTGGGGTTCAACTCTCGAATCTGAAATTGCGGAAATTTTCAAGAATAATGGGAGGAAGTTCAGTTCTTTCGGTAGATGTATCGGCACCATTTCTACCCCAATTGCTATTCGGGTTCCGTCAGGGAAGCTTACGCATCACATGTCGTTTTAGATTACGAAATATGAAAAAATATTGCTGCCATGACGTCCTTTCAGCAGTATCCTGGCAAAAACTCTGAGGGTAAAAAAAATTCTCATGAAAAATTGCTCAAAAACCTGTCGTTCGGAGTCGAGTATATGGGTAAAATTAACAAATATAACAAGGGTGGTGTGGGAAGCTACATATTAACAGTAGCTTAGAGGTTGTAATGACTAGTTAAGCACACATTGAAGGCGATAGTTATAAAAATACATACATGCCTAATTTAAATTATGTAAATACATATATCTGGCTTCGAAACCAATTACGAACAGATCGAATTTATCAGGAAAGTAAGGGACTTCATATTTTCAGAGTTTAATGATTATATTTCACAACAGCCGTTGCAATCAATTTCAATGTGCTGTGCCTCAACATCATGTTAGGATAGACTTTCGTGTAAATTAATGATTAATGACAGAACTTTAAATGTTAGTTTGTACGAAACTCATCATCACTTTATTTAAGTAATTATTAATTGCAAGATTGTGCCAGATTTATTTAAAAAATAGTGTTAAGCTTTAAGATGTGAAAATGTAATTAAATCAGAAAACTTAATTTACTCCCTAAATTTGCAAACCAGATTTGTTCTCAGAAATGTAGTAGTTTGTCCAATATAATACAATATTATTTTATAATTATAGGGAAATCCATTGCCACGAAATATATCTCAAGGTGTAATCGTTAGCAATCATTCACTTGTATTGCAAGGTGTAACCAGATCAACAGCAGGAAATTATTCTTGCGTCGGATTTAACGCTGAAGGTGAAGGAAGCAGCCCACCATTTCCTTTAAATATTCTGTGTAAGTTTTCTGTACACTCCATTATACTAAACTATATATTATTATCAAGTTTTATAAAACAAATACATTAAAAGCATATTTTCTTAATTTTACCCAATAAACCATTTAGCAATCAAACCGCAATATAACTTGAAAATAAGCTTATAATAATAGTTATTTTCTACCTTTTCTTATTAATATTACAATAATGACCCATAATCATAGTCAAACACTAAAGTCGGTTCTTTTTAAAAACAACTTTAATATTTTAACCTGTCACTAACTGTTTCTAACTATAGTGAAATTTAATAATAGTTTTAAGTTGAATCAGATTCGATGATCCGGCATCACTGTCAACGACAGAGGAGGTTTTTTTGCGCAAATTTTATTTTTTGTGTATTTTTCAATTTAATTTTATTTTGACTATTTTCCGAATATTTCGGGCACACTCTTTGCAATAATTGCGATAGTGGAACATGGACGAGGACGATACGGATGGCGACAATAATGTCAATGGCCAACAATCAACAACATTTGATGAGTCATCACAGGCAAATCTGAATTCTAAACGTAGAAGATATGATGGATCACCTACCAATATTGATGTCTCCCATCTGGGTGAAAACAGATTTGCTTTATTAGCTGGTTTAGAAATTGAGAACAAAGAGGAACAGCCCAAGCGGGGAAGAAACGAAAAGGCTGAAAGAACTACAACAAAGAGTACGCCATATTGCAAACCAATATTTTTATACAATGTAAATATAAAGCGTTTAGTTGAGCAATTAGAAGCGAAGACACCAAAAATGAATTTTAAAATAAGAAATGTCAATAAACATAAAAGCAAGCTTTATTTATCAGATGCATTGGTACACACTGAAATGATGGCTGTGTTACGTGAAAAAATATACAGTCGTAAGCCCTAGTTATGCTACCGTAACGGAATGTAACCGCAACAGTAAGAAACAGCTGATCGTTTTTGTTCTGTATAAAGCAATACGAATGGTTATACAAATGTAATGTAACGTAACCGTAACGTAAGAATCTGTAAAAAATAGAATTTTCTTACATTTTTACGTGACATCTGTTTAGCAGTGTTAACAACATGTCAATATTAAAAACCACCAAAACTGCAAATTGAAATTATAAACAGAATTTACATTTTGTACGTATGTTATGTTTGTCTGTATGTGGAATTATCTTTAAATAAAACTTCACATATTTTTAAAACCCAAATTATAATTTATTTCATTAATAACTTTTATAATTTAAAATAAAAATAAACGCTATTTTTTTCTATAACATTATGTAGGTAGTGTTTATTTTTATTTTAAATTAGAAAATTATAGTTATAGATTTCTAACTAATTAAAGAGTTCGAAAAGCATTTCACTTTACTTTTATTAGAGAATATAACTACGTTTTAACGTTCGTACAAATTTGGTTTCCGAAATACCTGACCTGTTTCTGTAAAATAAACGATTTCATTTGCTTGTCTATTTATATGGAAAATACAATCAAAAGCACTCAATTTTGTGTTTGTTTTCCTCAACACAAACTAAATTGAGTGTTTTTGTTTGAGAGAAAGTGAAATTGTTTGGCTTACAGAAACAGTACATAAAACTTTAAATAAATATAAAATCGTTGAAATGAACCTAAAAAGTCTGTAGTGATAACACTGGTTAACAGCTGCATTAAAATGAAACAAAAGGCGCCATTATTAAAAGTGATAAAAAGAGTAAAATCGATGTTTTTAAAATCTGAAATTAATATTAAGTTTGTTTAAAAAACAATAATAGAATAAAAACTCAAACCCAAAAACATGTCGTCTGTATCCATATCTGAATTTTTGTCTTTTAGTTTTTGCAATTGTTATTTCTTTATTTGTTTTTGTTTATTTCTTTTATTGTTTTGTTTACCTAAAAACATATGATTACGTTTTTACGTTCTATAATTGCTCTTACATTTTTACGTTCCGTGCACATTACTGTTACATTGCGTTACATTACGTTCCGGTAGCATAACTAGGGCTGTACTCTTACACACCAAAAGAGTTGAAGCAAATGTCATTTATGCTAAGAGATTTATATTTCGATACCGAGAATGATGAAATAAAAAATGCATTGGATAAAATTACTCCAGATGTTGTTACAAAGGTTAGTCATTTTACCACTCCACATTCGATCAGAAATGCACACAACACGGGTTTGTTTTTGATCACGTTAAAACCAGGAAAAACCCAGCGACATTTCACATATTAAATATCTGCTTAGTCAGTCTATCACTTGGGAAAGACCGAAAAGTAAAGACCGAAAGAAAAGGAAATACAATGTCATAGGTGTCAGCGATGGAGGCATATAGCAAAGAATTGTAATTCTGACTACAAATGCGCAAAATATGATAAAAAAAAAACACATTCCAGGCGAATGCCAAAGATCAAGGTCTGAAGGCTCAGATCCCCATTGTGTGAACTGTGGAGAAAGCGGCCATCCTGTCTACAATAAATTTATTGATACTCGAAAGGAGCGAATTAAAAAAATCTCATGAGGAGAAAAACATAGCCAAAAACAATGTAAACAAAATCTTAAGCAATTCGAAATGCACCGCAGGAAAATCTTTTGCAAGTTTATTTCATACAAATAAAACCCAGTAGCCAACAAAAAACCACCAATCGTCATGGATTTCTTGAAACTTGCCAGCTTGTTTCTAGAGTCAACAAAATTGTCGTTAAAAGAACAAATCAATACATTCTTAAGAGAATACAAAAAAATTACAAAACATGAAGCCAAAACAGAATTTTTGCGCCTCCTCAACAATATTAAATCTGAATATGGGCCATAGATTCATAAATTTTGTATCTTTTAATGTTCGTTCTCTTGTAAACACCAGTCGACAAGCTGAACTTTCTAGTCTGCTTTATCAAAATCATATCGATATTGCCCTCTTACAAGAATGTCACCTCCACAAGAATAAGAAAATTACTATTCCTGGCTATAACGTTATATATGACTACTCACCTATAGGAGTGGCGATAGTGCTAAAAAAAAACTAAAAACAACAGAATTAATATTGCCGGAACATCGCTCAGTAATGTTTTTATTCAAATAGAACTCATTGTTAATAATTCCACCAAAAAGTTTTTAGTTGGTTCAGTATACGTACCTTGCAATCATGCGGCTCAAGAACTACATAACGGTCTAAGCAAGATTCTTGATGTTTCCAGAAATTTTGATGGGTTTGTAATTGGCGGCGATCTAAACGCTAAAAGCACTAGTTGGGGAGACAGTTCAGATAACTGTAATGGAAGAACAATCCGTAACTGGTTACAAGGTAATTGTTTAGACGTCAAACGAGTTTGCGACGTATCCCCTTCCTATCCCAATGGTTCGTCTTACCTTGATCACTTTTTATTAAGCACGAACATAATCGACAGTCTACATCCTAATTACCAAGTCAAAAGTCTACCAACCTTTTCAGATCATTTCCCACTGAATTTAAAACTGGAATTTGGATCAGGAAATTTACACCTTAGAAATCCGCCAGTAATAACATCTTACAAAAACACCAACTAGGACTTATTTCGTAGAGACCTTGAAGCTGCATCCTGTGCATCGTACCACCTGTAATTTAAATAATGAAAATTTGGATTCATTAATTAAGGCATTCAACTCAACAGTTTCTGCAAAACATAATACTCATTCGGAAAAAATGGAAATCACTGATCGCAAGAGACCTTATCCTGAAAACATTAAAAAAAATTTTAAAATAAAGTACACATGGCAGAAGAAGATGAAAAAAATCTTCCATCAAAATGGCAACAAACTTAATCGTGAGTATAGAATATTGTCTAATCAAATTCAACTGCTCAAAACAATTATTAATGAACTGGTTAATATGGAAGAAACAAAACGATTTAGCAATAGGTTATCAAAAATCCAACCTGATCCAACCGCATTTAAAGATATATATCAAATTACTGGAAAGTCTAAATCGTGTTTTTGTCATCAAATTATTAATAACAACGCTATAACAACAAATCATTCAGAAATTGCTGACATATTTAAAACCCACTTCTCTAATGTCTTTAGTGCCGTAAATCCTGAAAGGCCTGCCTCTAATGTTGAAAATCAAGTGGCAATATCCGTCAATCATCTTCCTAGTAATATTTATTCCTTTGACACTAATATTAAAGCAGATGGAAATATTGATACTTTTCATTTTATAAATATTGATACCATAAGATCCCATATTGATAATATTAATTGCAAGAAGTCATATGGGCTTGACAACATCTCAAATTACCTAATTAAAAAATTCCCTGACGCAACGCTAAAGCTTCTCACGATAATCTTTAATAATTGCTTTAACAATGGATATTTTCCAACTGTCTGGAAAACGGCCAAAATCCTGCCTATCAAAAAGAAAAGAGGTAGTAAGATACCAGAGGAATTTCGACCGATATCCCTATTGTCTAATGTTGGTAAATTATTCGACCGTATACTGAAGGAAAAACTGGAAATGGAACTCATCATTGAACCTATTCCAGATTTTCAATTTGGGTTCAGAAGACGCCATTCAACTCAACATGCTTTGCTAAAGTTTCATAATGACGTGGTCCACAACCTAAGGGAGGAAAAGTGTTCTCTAGCTATCTCATTGGATATCGAAAAGGCTTTCAACTCCGTTTGCCATAAAAGTTTAATATACAAACTTATAAATCTTGGCATAGATCCTTATCTTCTGAAAATATTGAATAGTTATTTCACTAAAAGAGAATTCTGCGTTCAAATCAACAACACTATATCAGAGATCAGCTTTGTCAACATCGGAGTTCCTCAGGGCAGCATATTGGCGCCACTTCTTTTTAATATATTCCTCCATGATTTCCCACATCAGTACAGCAACTCTAAGGCTATTCTCTATGCCGACGATTGCCTCATTTATGCTCATGACATATGAACATGACATCATAAGATTTTATCATTTGTAAATGTGCAAAGTTTGTGGTCCCAGAAAGCAAATCACTACAACTTTCCCTAAACGGGGTAAAATTCCTCTTAAAAACTCTATAAAGTACCTTGGAATAAAGTTTGACAAACTGTTAAAATTCAATGGTAATGCGAGAAATCGTCCGGAAAAGGCAAGAAAAATATCAGGAATGTTTTGAAACCTTTTGTACAACAAATACTTGCCAATAAAGACAAAACTTCTAATTTATAAAGTTGCAATCAGATCGGTACTCATTTACGGGTTTCCTATTTGTATGAAATTAAGGACCACTTAAAAAACCTGTGCGTATGGCAGCTATACCACCGATATTAAAGCTGTGCGCTGTCCTTCGATTTTTGGCTGATGGAAGCTAACAAAAGTGCAGTGGAAATGACTTCAATGTTGGAGTAGCTCAATCCACAATGTCACTTATTTTAAAGGAAGTGTTACCAGCAATAGAGCATCGCATTTGTAGAAAATGGATAAAAACACAAATGAGCGAAGACGAAACAAATGCTTCCAAAATATGGTTTTTTGAAAAATGTGAATTTCCCGGCGTATTGGGCTATGTTGATGGTACGCACGTTCGGATTGTGTCTCAAAAAAAATTCAGCACCTTTACCTGAATAGGAAAGGATATTGCAGCTTAAATGTTATGATAGTAAATATATATCCCGACATATTTACTAGTAAATAGTTTGATTTATTTATTTGTTTTATAAAGATGTGTGACTACAAAATGAATGTTCGATATGTTGACACACGACACCCTGGAGCAAATCATGATTCTTTAATTTTCAATTTAAGTGATTTCAATACTTACTTTGCAAAGGAGCGCTCAATAAAATTCTTGGATTTTAGGTAAATGTATTTTAAATTTTAAAGTCTCCATTAATTTTTTTATATTTAAGGTGATGCTGGGTACCCTCTAAGACCGTACTTAATGACACCATTTCGAATGGCAGACGGAGGCTCTCCACAAGCCCGATACAATACGATACATGCGAAAGCACGCAATATCATTGAAAGGACGACTGATATTGTCAAGAGCAAATTTAGCTGCCTGCTTTCTGTTAGAGGCTTACATTATTCTCCCGGAAAAGCAACTCAAATTGTAAATGTTTGTTGTGCTCTGCATAACATTAGTCAACATTTTCGAGTGGAGTTCCAAGCCGATGAAATATTAATCGAAAATGAAAATATGACATCACAATTCCTTAATTCACATATTGAGGATACGGAAATTGGAATGAGTATTCGAAATAATATAATGCGTTCCTTTCAGTCATAACAAAACTATTTTATTTATTTCATTATTTTTTACTTCAATTGAATTCAGTCTCTGTTTTTATACATTTAATGTAATTTTTGGTATATATGTAATAAATACTAAATAAAAAACTAATACTAAATAAAAAAACATCACTCTTTGTGGTCAAAATACCTAAATATTGCTACGCAAAGCGAAACGACCTAATATCGTTTAACAATAAAAACGATAAACGAAAGCTACCAGCTACACCAACACAAAGCCACACGATACAAATACACACTAACACAAGGTATACAATGAACGTGTTGATTATCTAAAGCTGCACACACACATATGTATGACGAACCTGGTTGTAACAACAACAGCAAGTAAACCAGCTACGACAAATATGTAACGGACAACATAAGCAAAGTACACAAACAACAATGTACTAGCAATAGAGTTCTCGAGAAGGTGCGAGCGAGAACCTTCCACATCGAGAACGTTCATCATACTGATCATGATATGCGGACTATAAAAGGGCTGGACAAAGCAAGCAGCAGTCAGAGTTAATTCAGTCAGCCTTGTGTGAAGTTGCGTGTGAACAAAATAAGTCGTGGTTGTAAAGATCTAGCGAATACTTGTGTGAACTAGTACAGTGAATAAACAGATTATTATTGTTGTATCGTTAAGTTCTATACGGTGGTACACAAAAGTAGTGTAAATAATAAAGAGAGTTTAAGAGAAAATAACCACATATTTGTTTTTACTTTATTTGCAATTAACGAACTCATATTTAAACGTTTTTTAAAAAGGTAAAAACGTAACAATTGGTGTCAGAAGTGGGATTGCAAAATCCAAAAGTAAAAATAAATAAATAATTAAAAAAAAGGAGAAAATCAAAATCAAGATGAAACTCTGCGATCTGAAAGTGGAACGGCTTAAACGGAAGTTGAGTAAACTCGAGCTGCCAACAATGGGTACGAAAAATGAACTGCAAAGGCGATTAAGGGAACATCTGCAGCTTCAGGACATCGACATCGATTCCTACGAGTTCGAGGATCGCTAGCCGCTATGATGGAAAAGTTGCAAATATTAACGGGAGCGGAGAATCAGAAGCCATTTGCTGATGTACGCGAAGCTTCTAGAAGCGAAAATCAAAAACTTCTAGCTGAAGTACAAGAAGCTTCTAGAAGCGAAAGTCAAAAACTTCTAGCTGAAGTTGAAGAAGCTTCTAGAACCGAAAATCAAAAACTTCTGGCTGAAGTACAAGAAGCATCTAGAGCCGAAAATCAGAAACTTCTGGCTGAGTCGCGACAAGATAGTGAAATAAGAATGGAAATAATGCAATCAGCAATTATGGAACAAATGGAGCATAGAGAACAAAAATTTTTGTCAAAAATCGAGAATAAATTTGAAGCGACCACAGAGAAGCTGCACGAAATACATAAGTCAGTCAGCAAAAGAATTACCAGTGTCGAAGAGAAGGTGTCAGAGATGGAAAAGTCCGTTGACGGAAAACTAGTCATAATGGAGGAGAAGATCAACAACCTCCAAAGCCAGCGACCGGAACCAGTGCGAGTCGTATCCGAAAGTACCGGCAGAATAAAAGCACCTTGCTTTGATGGCACTTCACCCCTATCCGTATTCAAGTTCCAATTCGAGACAGTAGCCAGCAGGAACGGATGGGACGATGAGGAAAAGGCTTTGGAACTAATTTTGGCGTTAAAGGGTGTAGCAGCCGAGATACTTGAGACCATGCCAGCCAGCCATAGAAACAACTACAACGACTTAATGGTGGCGTTACAGCGCAAATTCGGCGACGAGCATAAACGAGAACTGTACCGCATGGAGTTAAGGTGCCGAGCGCAAAAGCCTAATGAGTCGCTTCAAGCCTTTGCAATGGAGGTCGAGAGATTGGTGCAACTCACATATCCAGGAGAAAACCATCCATTGATAGATAACTTTAAGACCGAGGCGTTTGTTAATGGCATACGCGACCATGACATCAAACTTGCGGTATGCTCCACACAGATGACAACCTTTGCAGAGACCGTGGCCTTCGCACTAGCCCAGGAGACCGCTCGCACGATTTCTAGACCACCAGTCAGCAAAGTGCGAAAAATGGAAGTCGTGGAGGAGGAGGAATGCCTTTTAACTAAAGTGAAGCAAGCTTTGGAAGAAAATGGACAAAGCACTAAACTTAAATGCTTTAATTGCGGAAAGAGTGATCATTTCCAAAGAAACTGCAAAGCGCCACGCAAGAGATCAAGATCCGCCTCACCATCAAGAAATAAGAAACGGGCGAACTACCAACCATCTTCACAAGAGTCCCCGTTAAACTAAAACGAGCTAGCACTGAGGGGCAAGTGCTGGCTCCCACAAGCGAGGGCCCCACAATCTCAATATCAGTGATGCAGCAGAACAACAACAATCTTACGGCGTGCGGATACATAAATGGCAGACCACATACCTTCAGTATAGACACCGGGGCGACGCAGTCTATCATCAGGCCAGATGTAGTGAAGGGAAAGTGTGAGGCACTTAGCAATGTACGACTACGGACAGCTACTGGAGAGTCTGCCACCGTCCACGGAAAAACAGAGGCGAAGGTGACTATAGCCAACATTAGTGTAAGTCACATCTTTATTGTTGCCGATATTGTGGACGAGGTTATAATTGGTGCCGATTTCATGATAGCTCATGGCATCAATTTGAATATGGGGCAACAGATTATGAGTTGGCGAAATGTGGAGATACCTCTAGACGTGGGGTACAAGCATCAAGTGAACGCAAGAAGGATAGTTGCGGTCGAACAACTTAAATTGCCACCTCAGAGTGAATCACTGATATGGGCGCGTATGGATGGAGATTGCGTGGAAAACTGCTTGTGGGTTGTGGAACGGCAGAAATACAGACGGATTTAATATCAGCAAAGGCCCTCGACAAATCCACAGAACAACGAATAGTCCCGGTGAGAGTGCTAAATTTATCAGGCCATGAAAGAGTCGTCTGTAAAAACTCAGAGGTGGGCCAATGTGTTCCAGTAGAGGCGGTAATAAACAGCGAACAAACGCCGCAACCTGCCGATATGTCAGCCAAGGATCAAAAGGAATTTGGTGAAAATGTGGAGAAATGGATAGCAGGTTTAGCAGCTGCAGAGAAAAACAAAGCCAAAAAGCTGCTAAAGAGGTATGCTTTCGCTTTCGCTACGAACAACAAAAAGCAAGGAAGAACAGCCATGGTCAAACATGAAATTGATACTGGCGAAGCGAGACCGATAAAGCAGGCACCCAGAAGCATACCGCTGGCGTAGCGTAATGAGGTCAAGGAGTTAGTCGACGAAATGAGGAAGAGCGGTGTAATCGAACCATCATCGGGTCCGTGGAGCTCACCTGTAGTCTTAGTAAAGAAGAAAGATGGCAGTACAAGATTCTGCGTAGACTACAGGAAGCTGAATGATGACCAAAAAGGATAGTTACCCGCTACCAAGAATTGACGACACACTCGACACGCTAGCCGGAACAAAATGGTTCTCCACATTGGATCTACAAAGCGGGTTGGCAGGTGGAGATTGCAAACAAAGACAAAGAGAAAACCGCATTTAGTGCGAACGGCGGCTTATGGCAGTTTAAGGTTATGCCATTTGGACTCTGTAATGCTCCGGCCACATTCGAGCGGCTTATGGAACGTGTGCTAAAGGGACTGCATTGGAAGACTTGCCTGGTGTATCTCGACGACATAATAGTGATGGGCAGAACTTTCGACGAACACCTCAAGAACCTGGGAGAAGTTCTGCAACGGATAACAACGGCAGGACTAAAACTAAGCGTTAAGAAATGTGCATTTTTCCAAAAGCAGGTGAAATATTTGGGGCATCTTGTCACAGCAGATGACATATCCACCGATGAAGATAAAATACGAGCAGTAAAGGACTGGCCTCGTCCCCAGAATCTTCATGAACTACGCAGCTTTTTGGCACATACTACAGACGGGTTGTGCCTAACTTTGCCAGCGTGGCTGCAAGTTTGCATGAGCTCACCAAGAAGTCAAAAGTCTATCAATGGGGTGAGCCACAGGAGAAGGCGTTCCAGACGCTAAAAGACCTATTGTGTGCTGCACCAGTTTTGGCGTATCCAGTCCCAGGAGAAAAATTCATCTTAGACAGTGATGCTAGCGGGTATGGTATTGGTGGTGTACTTTCCCAAGTGATCAATGGAACAGAGAAAGTCGTAGGCTACTATAGTCGCACATTGTCAAAGCCTGAACGGAACTACTGTGTAACCCGACGAGAGCTACTGGCAGTACTGGGGTGCATCAAACATTACCATAAGTACCTGTATGGCCAAAATTTCTGCTAAGGACTGATCACTCCGCACTGAGATGGCTGCTACAATTCAAGAACCCTGAAGGACAGTTAGCACGTTGGATTGAACGCCTTCAGACTTACGACTTCAGCATTGAACACCGAAGGGGCATAAAACATGGAAATGCTGACGCTCTTTCACGCCCACCTTGTAATTTGGAGTGTAAACATTGCGTGAAAGCTGAGAAAAAGGAATCCATCGTCGATATCCGGCTAACGCGGATTGAAGCCAACGAAGACTGGTCCCAAGCACAAAGGAGTGACCCAATATTGGCGAAGGTAATAGCAGCGAAGGAAGAGGACAAACGACCTACAAGAAATGAGATATCCGCAGAAGGTCCTCTTACAAAAGCATATTGGTCACTATGGGACAGTTTAAAGATCATAAATGGGTGTCTATATCGACTTTGGGAAAGCGCTGATGGCAAGACCTCATCCAACCTATTGGTAGTGCCTTCCTCCAAAATGAAAGAAGTATTAAATTAATTCCATAATGGAGCTAGCGGAGGACATCTTGGAGTGACAAAGACACTGGAAAGGCTAAAACAATGTTTTTATTGGGTTGGATGTCAACAAGCAGTGGCGGATTGGATAGCAAACTGCACCCAGTGTATTGAAGCTAAAGGTCCAGCAAGAAGAAGTCGAGGTCAGATGCAGCAGTATAACTCAGGCGCACCTTTCGAGCGGATAGCGACGGACGTCGCAGGCCCTTTTCCAGTCAGCAATGCCGGAAACCGATATGTTCTCGTTGTGATGGACTACTTCAGCAAATGGCCGGAAGTATATGCCATACCCAATCAAGAGGCGAACACAATAGTTAACGTTTTTGTGAACAACTGGGTATGCCGCTACGGGGTTCCAATAGAACTACATTCCGATCAAGGCAGAAATTTTGAGTCGGCTGTATTCCAGGAAATGTGTGAAGTATACTGTATTAAGAAGACTCGAACGACGCCGCTTCACCCACAATCAGATGGAATGGTAGAGCGATTTAACCGAACCCTGGAGGAATACTTGCGGAAAGTGGTGAGCGAGCAACAGAAGGACTGGGACGAACACATTCCGAGGTTTTTACTGGCGTACCGATCTGCGGTCCATGATTCATCATCTAGATCACCCGCCAAGGTTATCTTTGGGACTGAGATAAAACTGCCCAGTGACTTAGAGTTTGGTGTTAAGCCCGCCACAGAGAGGAACGAAACATACACTGGAAAAGAAGAAAGCCTGAATGAACTTCATGAGTTCGTGTGCACCCGTATAAAAATGGTCAGTGATAGAATGAAAGCCAGGTATGATAGAGCAGCAAACACGGAGGGCTTTCATGAGGGACAAATGGTTCTGCTATACAACCCAAAGCGGAAGAAGGGATTATCTCCCAAGCTACAAACCAGCTGGGATGGGCCGTATAAAATAATTAAGCGGTTAAACGATGTCGTGTACAGGATACAGAAAGCTAACAGCCCCCGAGCAAAAATGAAGGTCGTACACATAGAGCGACTTGCAAAGTATGGGAAAGGAGGTAATGAGCCCATTCGGGTCGAACAGGCTTAAGTGGGCGGCAGTGCTACGCAAAGCGAAACGACCTAATATCGTTTAACAATAAAAACGATAAACGAAAGCTACCAGCTACACCAACACAAAGCCACACGATACAAATACACACTAATACAAGGTATACAATGAACGTGTTGATTATCTAAAGCTGCACACACACATATGTATGACGAACCTGGTTGCAAGAACAAGTAAACCAGCTACGACAAATATGTAACGGACAACATAAGCAAAGTACACAAACAACAATGTACTAGCAATAGAGTTCTCGAGAAGGCGCGAGCGAGAACCTTCCACATCGAGAACGTTCATCATACTGATCATACGTGCGTGCGGACTATAAAAGGGCTGGACAAAGCAAGCAGCAGTCAGAGTTAATTCAGTCTGCCTTGTGTTAAGTTGCGTTTGAACAAAATAAGTCGTGGTTGTAAAGATCTAGCGAATACTTGTGTGAACTAGTACAGTGAATAAACAGATTATTATTGCTGTATCGTTAAGTTATATACGGTGGTACACAAAAGTAGTGTAAATAATAAAGAGAGTTTAAGAGAAAATAACCACATATTTGTTTTTACTTTATTTGCAATTAACGAACTCATATTTAAAAGTTTTTTAAAAAAGTTAAAAACGTAACAATATTTTATGGTTTCTGTACATCCATATCAATTTCATATTTCAATTTCAGAATTTTTATTTTTTCACACTCCACTTTAAGCTTATGAAGTTCAGTACGTTCATTAACTTGCCTTTCACACAAGGTAATTTTACGTTGTTTAATGTCTAAAATCTTTTTTTTAATTTCATAATTTTTATAAGCAGTTTTTTCGAGATCCCTAATACTTTTTAAAAGTTTAGCTTGTGTCTCGCACTGCATTCTCAAAAGCTCTAGACGCTCTTGCTCTATTGATTTCCTTTTTTAGCTGGGGTGTTTAATGTCTCAGATACATTTGTATTTATTTCCTCCAAGTCGTGATCTTGAGGAGACACAGAAGCGCGACTGGTTGTCGGAGTAATATCCTCAACACTGAAAGCGTCTCCAGATGGAGCTATTTGTTCACTTATCGATAAAAGCTGTGATACACAATCTTCAAGGTTGTTCAGGGGAATTTCCTGTGAAGGACCACCTCCTGTTGCTTGATAGTTCTTTTTATTATTAGTTTTTTTTAACACTAGCCTTGTAATGAATCCAAACCTATACGGAGTAAAAAGTCTAATAAAATGTCTATTTACAATATTTTAGGTGCTGTAACTTACTCGTTGCCACGCTTCCTTATACTTGTTTTTGGTCATTCCAAATTTTTGTTTTTCTTTTGAAATTTCTGGATCATTCTCCATTAATTTCACTAGCCGCTCAAACTGTGCTTTGGTAGTTATTTTCAATTTCCTGTATATTAAATATTTAATTATTTATATTAAGCAGAAAAAAATTTACTTAAGATTTTTCCATGTTGTATCTTTTTTTCTATTATTTTTAAAAGGGAAATGTATTAGATATATAAGTAGTGTTAGAAGCCTGAACGTAAACCTGACTGAAGGATTGTAATGGCCAATTTGTATCTATGTATATAAGTAGTGTACACTATAACTGACAGAGACTCAACTGCTAATAAGCAGTTGTCTCTATTTAACGCTTTTGTCAACCAAACTCATACAAAGTGGTGAACCGCAATACCATAAAACACAACTAAAAATCAACCGCACAACCAAAAAGTCAACTGCATTTAAGTTGAGGGTGGCAATACCGATTTCTGAAAGACGACCAAACTACTGAAAAAGTTGTCTACAGTAATAGGGGCAATAAATACTCTATAAGTGGCATCTCTGCACAGCTGATACAATAAAAGCGACAAAAAATAAGCAAAATATAAATTGTTATTTTGAAAAAATAAAAGTTAATAAAATTAATCTGGGGAAAATAAACTATTATCTCAATGGAAAATTTAGAAAAGGTATATATCATTGATTTATAAATTGTCAACAGGATCAAAAGAAAAGGTAGCGAGAGGCAAACTGGAAACTGATTTCAGAGGAAAAAGTGTGCTTTTTATCGTCTATAAAAAGTATAGTTAAAGTATACTTTTTTGATGACTATGATTATGGCCCAATGTTTTTAAAATGTGTTTTTTTAGTATTATAATTGTTTCGGAGCTTAATTCGATTTTTTGACAATTGGAAATAGGTACGAGGGTCCATTATAAAGTGATCCTCTGTTATTCCTATGGACAATGCAGCACCTATAAAATGTTGATATTTAATAATTATAATATTGTATTTAAAATTTTGTTATTTTTTTAATTTTTGCTTACTTCGTATTGCCTTTGTTGTGCTAAGATTTCGTACACTTTTCTTTTATTCAGTGCCTTTCTAGCATAACTGTTCTCCTCTCTTCAATTGAGCCGCAATTGGAAACACCAGCACTGAAATCTTCGTCATATTCACTTCTTTTTTGTTTTTTATTATTTAGAAGACGTTCCATTACTTCTTTTGTTTCTCTTCTAACACTTTTTATACATATTTATTTGGCATTTTTATTTTTATGGAACGATTATTTATTATCGGCTTTTTATTTTACTTAAAATACACGTCCGTCCACGCACTTCAAAAATTTTGTAAAAAATTTACAGGCAAAATAAAACATATTTTATGAAAAATCGTCAGATTTCTTCAATCATACTTTAGAAACAGTTGTATTTAACAATAGTTTCTCAAGTATTGTTGAAAACTGCTTGTGTATTCACATTTTAAAAACATTATTGTAACATTAATAAAAAAGCTTGAAAATAACTATTATTATAAGATCATCCTCAAGTTATATTGCCGTTTGATTGCTAAATGGTATGTTGGGTTATTTACTCTTTGAACAACGGTTTTTATTGTTCTAGTGTTAATATTATTTAAATTGTTTATAAAGGGTGGTGCCGGCCTTGACGTTAGTCAATAGAAACTTCAGTATTCGTACAAAGAACCTGCGCCAGAGAGCGGATAGCTTCAACAAGGATTTTTGCATCAGGTGTTGTTGATAAGTTGGACAACGTAGATGACTTTTGTTGCTGTTTTGTTGTTTTTGGACCTGTTAGCTTCCTTTTTTGTGAAGGTTTATCTTTAAGGCCTCTTGGTTTCTTTCGTTGATAAGGCTTTTCATGCAGCAAAGTGTGGTGGAATTTATCACATTTTCTGCATGTATCCATGGACGTGCAACTTCTCAGATCGTGACTTTTGGCTAGGCAGTTGACACAGTAACGGTGTTTGTCAACGATCTCTTCCCTCTTCGTGACTGTCATCCTCAGAAACTTCTTACAGAACCTCAAGGCATGGAACCGATGACAAAGGACACACTTATACATTTCTTCGTCCCCCCGGCATCTGCGTTGACTAGACCTCTGGCGGATACTTCTTTGGTTGTTCCTAATGTTGGGAAACATAATTATTAGAAATCTATATGGAATAAAATTCTACATTCTGAAGTATTTTTTAGCTGTCAGGTAGGATGAAATAAATGATTAGAGAAATAGAAATGAGAAATTTAGGAATGAATTTAAAAAGATTATATTATTGACTAGGTTCATCGTTCATAAATGGTAGGAGACATAATTTTACAATGGGCCTGGTGATTATTCCTGAGGCTGTGCGGACGTCAGCAGTACGTATATTTCCATCTGTACCGGGATATGTTTGCTGGATTCTTCCCAACCGCCATTCACATGGTGGTTGTAAATCATCGATCACTGCTACGAGATCTCCGACTTGTATGTTGGGGGCTGACCTCTTCCACTTGTACCGCTTGTGTAAGGATTTTAGATAATCCTCCTTCCACCGTATGGAAAATTGGTGGTGCAGTACTGTCAACTTTTCCCATCTATTAATGAGAGAGATATTATGATGGTTTGGTTCCGGAAAAGCCATTAAAGGAGCGCCTCTTAAAAAGTGTCCAGGATTTAGAGCAGTTAAATCTCCAGGGTCCTCCGATAAGGCAGATATAGGTCGAGAGTTAAGGGTTCCCTCAATTCGGGCTAGGACTGTTGAGAACTCCTCAAAGTTTAACTTTTGGGCTCCAACAACGCGCTTCAAATGAAACTTGAAGCTTTTCACGGCAGCTTCCCATAAGCCGCCCATGTGGGGTGCGTGAGGTGGTATAAATTTCCACTCAAATCCATGTGTCATGTACTTGTCAGCTGTATCATTAGCAGCATTATTAACGAACTTAGTGAATTCGCGTTCGAGATATCTGCTAGCGCCTAAGAAGTTTCTCCCATTATCAGTAACTACCCTTTGGGGGAGCCCCCGCCTCCCAATGAAGCGGGAAAATGCAGCCTGAAACGCTGCCGAGGATAAATCTGAGCAGAGTTCTAGGTGTATAGCTTTCGTACTGAAACAAACGAAAACACTTACGTAGCCTTTGGTCATGGGAGACTTTCTCAGTGGGGATGCCTTTATTTCGAATGGCCCGGCGAAATCAATACCTGTAATTTGGAAGGGAAGAGACAAATTACACCTATCCGGAGGTAAAGGAGCCATGATTTGAGTACATGGCTGCTGTTTGTTGATGATGCATGTTTTACAATTTCGCACTATCTTTTTCACACGGGGTTTGAGTCTGAAAATGTAAAATTCCGTTTGTACCATACGGCACATTTGGCTACATTCAGCGTGACAAAGGAAATTGTGTAAGTGAGTTAGATATAATTGGCAAAAGCGAGAGTTGCCTGGTAGAATAATTGGATAGCGCTCATTATAAGGAAGAGACGACTGAGCGAGTCTACCATTTATTCTCATTGTTGAATTCGAGTCCAAAAAAGGATTCATAGTGTTCAACGAGCTTTTCTTTGAGATAGGCTGTAAGTTTAGTAAACATTTGTACTCCTCGGGATAAAATGCTCGTTGAGCCAAATTGAGAAGTTTGATTTTCACAGTTTTGATTTCGGTATGAGTTAAACCGACTTGAGAGTTTAGAGAACTGGTAGGTTTAAGCCTTTGCATGCTTTTATCAATAAACCTGTAAACATAACACAAAACACGCAAAGCTCTGTCGTAAGATGAGAATCGGTGAAGAATATCCTCCATTTCGACTTCAGCGTGCAATGTTTGAGTTTCGTTGGGGGTTCAACTATTTTGAGTGGGTTCCGCTTTGGCCATTCAGATTCGGGTTTGCTTAACCATGATGGTCCAGACCACCACTGGGAATTGTTAGCCAGTTCGTGAGATT
This sequence comes from Sarcophaga subvicina, assembly GCA_936449025.2. Taxonomy (NCBI): domain Eukaryota; kingdom Metazoa; phylum Arthropoda; class Insecta; order Diptera; family Sarcophagidae; genus Sarcophaga; species Sarcophaga subvicina. The sequence goes on from OW388081.2 coordinate 59,581,286, forward strand.
TACAACCACGAGTTCCAAGATCTGCCGGGTTAAAATGAGTGGGAACATGTCGCCATATTGCCTTTGGAACAAGGTGATGAATTCGAGAAATTCTATTTGCGACGTATGTTTCCCACGAAAAGGGTGGTTTAGACAGCCAACCAAGGACTATGGAAGAGTCAGTCCACAGAAAAATATCCGTATGATTGAAAGAAAGGGATGTTTGCACGTATTCAACCAGCTTCGCCAGTAATACAGCTCCGTTTAGTTCCAAACGCGGGAGGCAGACTGTCTGAATAGGTGCAACTTTACTTTTCGCGACCAGTAAGTTCGAGAAGACGTTGTGAGTTTTCGTCTGACATCGAATGTATAAAGTTGCACAATAAGCAGCCTTGGATGCGTCACAAAAACCATGGATTTGAACTGAATCCGTTGGAGTATATTGAAGCCATCTTGGAATTGTTATCGTTTCCGTTTTCGACAAATCTGATACAAAGTCGTTCCAGATTCCGAGTGATTCATGTGAGATATCATCGTCCCATTCCAATCCCTCCAACCAAAGCCGTTGCATGAGGATTTTAGCTCTTATGACAATGGGCGCTAGCCATCCAGCAGGATCAAAGAGCTTCGCAACTGATGATAGAACCTGGCGTTTCGTTATTCTTGGGGATTGATTTACGGGTGAGAATGTGTATGTGAACGCATCTGAGAGGGCATTCCATTTAATTCCAAGTGTTTTTGTGGTGCTTGCTTCTTGGAACCGTAAAAATTCGGAGTCATATAAATCCTCCTTGGGTAAATGAGATAATAATTTTGAGTTATTTGCTGTAATCTTCTTTAGTGGAAGACCAGCTGACTTCAAAACATTGATGAGCTGAGTCTGGGCAGACAATGTTTCCTCTAATGAATATCCTCCAGATAGAATATCATCGACATATGTTTCCGAACGGAGAATTGAAGATGCTTTAGGGAATTGAGATTCAGAATCTGACGCCAGTTGAAGAAGGGTACGTATAGCGAGATAAGGTGCGCAGTTGACTCCAAAAGTAACTGTTTTAAGAGCGTAATCTTTAACTGGGCCATCGAGTTTGTTCTGGAATAAAACACGTTGATAGCATCTATCTTCTGGATGTAATAGGATCTGGCGATACATCTTTTGTATATCGCCATTGAAAACATACTGATATTTCCTCCAATTTAAAATAATAGTAATAAGATCGTTTTGCAGAGTAGGACCAGTATAGAGAGCATCGTTTAGGGAAAACTGAGATTTCGATTTCCTAGAGGCATTGAATACGACTCTAACCTTGGTCGTCTTATGATCGGGTCGAACCACAGCATGATGAGGAAGATACGAAGAATAGTATTTGCCTTGAGAAATAATTTCCTGAGATGAAGTTTCCTCCATGTGATCCAAGTCCAAGTATTCCTGAAGTACTGCACGATAGGCAGATTGTAGATCAGGATCTTTAGATAGAGTTTTCTCCATTCTGGAGTATTGGGCTAGGGCAATAAACCGCGACGAGCCTAAGAATATCTTTTCCGGAAACTGAGGTTTAAATGGTAGTCTTACAATATATCTACCATTTTCGCCTCGTGTAGTCGTATTAGAGTAGAATTGCTCACAAAATTCATCTTCTTTAGATTTGGGTTGAGTTGTAGGTATTTCCTCATCTTCCCAAAACTTTTTCAAAAGACCGTTAAGGTCAGGGGTTTCAGAGGCTATGATCGATGAAAATGAATGTGTAGTGCGAGTTTCCATGGGACCACTTAGTACCCAACCGAAAATAGTATTATATGCAGATGTGTGACCGCATATATTTTTCCTTATGCCATCGATATTAATAGACTGCTCATAATCATTGCCTAGTATGAGATCAATTTGAGATGCTTGGTTAAAGGTAGGATCAGCTAAATCCAATTCCATAAGTTCCTTTGAGTAAGGAACGTCAAAACTGAGAGCTGGGAGACATTTAGTCACCTTTTGCAAAACTATTGCCTTAACCGAAATTCTTGTATCTGTTCTTTGAGCATACAACACGAACTCACATTCCTTATTAGCCGATTGTTTTTGTCCTCCAATACCAACAATTTCAAAATGAGAGTTGTGATATGGAAGCTGAAGGCGGTTCCTAATCTTCTCAGATATGAATGTTCGTTGAGAACCAGGGTCAATAAGAGCTCTTACGGTGAAGCGTTCACCTCGAGATTCTATCTGCACTAGCGCAGTTCTCAATAGGATATTCTCGCAGCTGAAGGAGTAATTGGCACGTATCTGACCTGATGTGGATGGCTGTTCAGCATGAGTATCCTGTGAGTTTGATTGAGAAACCATTGGGGAATTTTGGGAACTGAGACTTTTACCTGGTTTCTTGAGACGAGTGTTTTCAATACTTTGAGTAGTTGAGTTACTAACTCCCTTTACCATGTGTAGTAGGGTATGGTGAGTTTTCTTGCAATAGAGGCAAGTGTGCTTACTTTTGCAATTTGCTTTGATGTGGGATGATCCCAAGCAATTATTGCAAAATTTATTTTGAAATACATAATCAACTCTCTGTTGTATAGTGAAATTTCTGAATTTGGGACAAGATCTAAGAGAGTGATCTGCATTGCACAGTTTACATATGGGAGTTATATTTTCCTGAGACACATATGTCTGTATATTGGGCAACGCTGGTTTGGTAAGACTAAGTCCACCCTTTGAGTTCTTAATACTAGTCAAGCGTTCAACAGCCTCATATCTATCCACAAGGAATTGAGACATTTGAGACCATTTAGGGAGCTCACGAGGAGATGTGAGCGATTGCTCCCATAGGGCTAGAGTTAAATTGGGAAGTTTGGTAGAGATCAATCGTATGAGTATCGGATCCCAACTTTCTACTTTTACACCTAAAGTTCTAAGAGTCGCTAAAGAGTCATCAACCGCAGATTGTATTCTTCTAATGGACTCGCTATCCTCGGAGTCCGTAGCGGGAATGTCAAATAAAATTTTTATCTGGTTATCAACGAGAACTCGTTTGTTCTCGTATCTAGTTTGAAGCGCGTTCCATGCAATGTCGAAATTATCGTGGGAGAGAGTATATCGCTTCACAATTGCTCCAGCTTCACCTCTGGTTTTATTCCCGAGATGATATAATTTAGTGACGGGAGAGAGCTTCGAATGGTTTATATAGACTGCCGTGAACATATCTCGGAATGACGGCCACTGTTCGTAATTTCCTTCAAATATTTCCGTATCGCAGGGTGGTAGTTTTATGCAATTTCCAGAATTTGATGGCATCACTGTTTGGGTTTGAGACTGAGGTGAGATAGAATAACGAGATGTTGATTGAAATCCAGAGTTGTTTGTAGCGTCCATTCGAGTGATTCTCATCAAATCTAAGATTTGCGAATTGCACAGATAATAAGCGTCCATACATGCATCGAAATTTCTCTTGGCCTCCTACTTAAAATCTGGAGCGACTAAGTCATCGTGGGACACCATGACTTTTTTGTAGCATGAGTCGAATTCGTTCCAACGAGCTTCCAAATCCTTTAATTTCACCTCAAGGATGGATTCTGTTTGATCTTCAACTGGGCTTCCGTGAAATTTACTACAAAACTGTAGCAAATGTTCGCTATGAAATAGGAAATGTTCCTTTAGGGACTCTTGTGAACTAGATGTAGAAGTCATCTTAACGCGAATTACGAAAACGAGTGATGAAATGAAATAAAATAAAATAAGTGACTGTTACCGGGTTACAAATATTAACTATAAGCTATAGTAATTACTAAACGAACACGAGAGTAATAGAATTAGTTAGTTTCGAGTTTTAGTAAATGTAAGGGGTTATTAGCAATCAACTGGATATGGGATTCAGTTATATTTTCAATAATGTTTACTTCGAGAAATATTTCAATTAATTTTAAGTTTACAAAGTAAACTAAAAATTAAATGAAATTGTGTGTGACTATGAAAGTCACACTGATCCGCAATGGTAAATTTAGGGGGTTATTAGGGGCCAACCGTGGCACTGGATATGGGATCCAGTTATTTAATCAGAAATGTGTATTCCGAAAATATTTCAAATAATTTTAAGCTTATAAAATAAACAAAAAATTATATGAAATTGTGTGTGACTATGAAAGTCACCCTGGTTCGCAATGGGTTAAACACTGTAAACACAAATTTCGCGTACCGAAAATAAATAAATTGTGATTCGCAATGGGTTAAATACTGTAAATGGGGTAGAGTTACCAACTAAAAATTTTGTGTAACAAGAATTTATTTTTAAATAAATTGGGTTTAAAATTTCATATGTATAGTGTATAATTAGAGCTGAAATATTATTGATATAGTGTTATAATATAGAAATAATTCAATTAGTATCAAAATATATAATATTTCTTTATGAAATTTATTTCAATTATTAATTATTATTATTATTTCAATAATTAATTCCGGTTTTTATTTTTTATCTCGTTTTATTTATTTAAGTTGTGGCAACTCTGAAGACAAGTGTAAGGAATATATGTATGTGTAGATGTGTCTGTGCGTATGAATTTTATTTTTTACAATTGCTCTTCCTTAACATTAAATGGTTTTTGTTGTTGTTGCTTTTTATGCGATCTCTCTTTTTTTCTTTTTCTTTTACTTTGTATAATTGCGACAAATTGTTGTTTTTAATTTCAAAAATTTTATTTCTTTTTTGTTTTTGTTTTTATTTATGTTTTGTATTTGTTCTGTTAATATTTGTTTTATTTTGTAAGGCAAATTTTTATTATTCTTTTTACCTATTAAAATTTAGGAATATATAAATTTTGATTTTTGTCATTTATAAAAAGTTTTTACTGTTTACTGCAAGAGAGCGCGAATGATGATATTATTGGCCAAATTTGGTGGTTGATTTTTAGTGAGAGATTTTTGAGAGATATTGGAAAATATATAGCAAAGAGAAATTGAAAAAAAATTTGATTTTGAAAAATGTTTTTAGGAGCTTATGTATTGTTGTTTTTAAATATTTGAATGTTCATAAATACCTTTCTATGATGGATAATTTTTATTAGGGTGAGCGCGTAATAGAGGCTTATGTACACATGTATGTAATTTTTTTTTACTTGTTATATATATTTTGTTTCTTTGTGGAGCACTTACTTAACGGTTTTCATTTATTATCAATACAAGTAAATAAATATATGTATCTTGAAATAGCTTTTTTTTCTTTTTTGGTGTATTTTGATTTACCGTATGCCCTTTTGACCGATGTATACACCGTTTCCTTTTTTAACGGTTCTTATTATTATTGTTGTCGATCTTCGTTACGGGTATTGTGGAGAAATAGAGCTGTTTTTCTTGAGAGTAGTAATGAGAACCAAATTTATTCTTTTGGAGACATAGAAAATGATGGAGAATGTAATTGTTCCGTAGGTTGCGGGGAGTTCGCGGGCAGAAGGACCATGAAATAACGAGTGTTATTTTAGGCAAACTCTCTTGTGGAAGATTGGTAAATAGGGGTTGAAAACAAGTGTACCAAACTTCCAAAGAGAGTTGCAATTATAATTACGCGATGTAATTATAATTAGGGTTAAATGGGAGAGATAACAAAAGAATTAGTAATATTCTTTTTTTTTATAAAGTAAAATATGGGGAATCTTACCTTTTGTATCTGTGATGAATAGACCCAAGTAGGAGAGAGAATGTGTTTTGGTTTTGATGTTAATTTCCAGGTAGGTTGTATGTTTTATATACAATAGATGATTTTAATGTGAAGAATAGGTATATGAAAATTTAATATTGTTTGAGAATATTAATGATGTTGGTTCAATTTCAAAAAAAGAAGTGATTTTACAAATGAGTTTACCTTTAAGGAAATTTCAGATTTTATCTATACAGATAATAGATATTCTTTTAGAACTTAAAAACTAGTGTTGGTAAACGCATATATATTAAATTAAGTTAGATGATTCAAAGGTTTGAAATTCATTTATAATAATTCAAGAAAAAGTTTAAAATTCAATATTAAAAATTAGGAGTAGTAAAAAATTTATTGTCCAAATTGTTATTTGGACAAAGGGTGTTTTTTATAGAGGTATAGAACTTTAAGTTGGCATTACTTTTCAAGATGGCGACCGAATTAACAGCTGTCAAGTGATTTATTCTCAGTTTGGTTTGGCAATTCACCATGAATAGACTCACGCCTGAACAACGCTTGCAAATAGTGCAATTTTATTTCGAAAATAATGGTTCTGTGCGGAAAACGTATCGCGCACTACGTCCATTTTATCGTCGACAAAATCGTCCATCAGAGCAGTTAATTCGATTAACCATGGAACGTTTTCGCACCACGTTTACTCTTATTGATAACTCGCATCCCCAGAGACGCTGTCCGGTGCGTACAGAAGAAGCTATTGCTGTTGTAGAGCGTAGCATTGAGGAAGACCCGAATGAGTCCAACCGCCATCGAGCACAGGAATTGGATCTGTGTGCATCCACTTTATGGAAGATTTTGCGGAAGGATATTGGTTTGCGTGCTTACAAAATCCAACTCGTGCAAGATTTGAAGCCAAACGATAATCAAGTAAGGCGTAGATTCGTCGAATAGGCCCAAAACGAGATTACCGTTGTTTCCGATTTTCACAAGCGAATTTTGTTTAGCGATGAAGCGCACTTCTGGTTAAATGGCTACGTCAACAAACAAAACTGCCGCATTTGGAGTGAAGGTAATCCTCAAGTGTATGTGGAAACACCGTTACATCCAGAAAAACTGACTGTTTGGTGCGCTTTATGGGCTGGTGGAATCATTGGTCCGTACTTTTTCAAAACCGATGGTGGCAATGGTACAGTCAATGGTGATCGGTATAGAGCCATGACTACTAACTTTTTCATTCCTGAATTGAATAACCATGATGTCCAGGAGATGTGGTTTCAACAAGACGGCGCAACATGTCACACAGCTCGTGCCACAATAGATTTATTGAAAGACACGTTTGGTGATCGCCTAATTTCACGTTTTGGACCTGTGAATTGGCCTCCAAGATCTTGTGATTTAACACCGCTAAAAAAGCCACAAACGCTTGACCATTTGGAAGACAACATTCGCCGTATTATTGCCGATATACGGCCACAAATGTTGGAAAAAGTCATCGAAAATTGGACGTCCAGATTGGACTACATCCGCGCCAGCCGTGGCGGTCATATGCCAGAAATCATATTTAAAGTGTAATGCCACAAGATTATCTTTCGGATAAATAAAATTCATGTCAATCGAATAATCCACCGTTGTTTTATTGCAACTTAAAGTTCTATACCTCTATAAAAAACACCCTTTATAATGCGTAATTATCTCACAAATATTTAAATAAAGTTGGAATTTATCAATAAAACCTTGTTATTTTTTAAATTGATTTCATGAACCCGTTTCATAATTGTGTTTATATATGAGGAATAATACAGATGCTTTGGGAAGGCTGTGTTTTGCAAAGCTCAGCAATTTAGAAAGAGTTATTATAACAATTATTATTAAACATATCAACCACAGGCATACAGATACGAAAGGTTTGACAGTTGAAAAACCTTCATAACATAAAAGCATAGGTAAATTTAGAAGGAGAAAAAAATTTTATAATTGTTTGCGAATCAAATGTGTTTGAAACAAGAGATATACAGAGTGAAAACTGGCGGTTAGAGTAGAAAAACTAAATGTAAATAAACATTTATTTTGTGTTAAAAAGGGAAAATTTTGATATTTTTTAATTTCTTCAATGAAAAGTTTAAAGATTCTTAAATATTTAAATATTAATCGAAATGTGTGTGATTTTCGGTCACAATGAATATAGTTTCTTTTGCAAGAGGTAATTAAGAAGCTAAATATTACAAAATAAAAATAAGACGTACTGCTCATAAAAATGTTTCTTGCTGAAAGTTGCCAATAGTTTTTAATTTCTTGAAAGACACAGTAAAAAATTGTTATTGTTATTAGTTGTTGTTTATTAATAGTTTTAGACAAAAATTACATTTTTTATTAACTCTCGCCAATATAAAAAACCCACCCCGAAAACTAAAAAAAAAACATAAATAAACAAAACAGAGTTACAATCAGAGAAGAACAGAAATACTTTTTGGTAATATTTGCTGTCCCTTTCACGTTTGGCCTATGCGCTGTCAAATCGCGTTTCGTTACTGTTTATATTGTGATATCAACTTACTAATAATAAGGTTGATATTGAAAAAGGCATAATTTAATGTAAAGTAATCATATTCAACTTTATTACATTATTGCGTGACGTATGTGTGTTTATTTTCCGTGGATTCGATGATGAGGACTGTGTTGCCGTATTTTTTTACAGAAACAGAAAATTCGGAAAGAAAAACTGATTTTATGATGAAACAAAGAAATTATAAAATTATTTGTGTATTTTTGATTTATTTTTATTAAAGTGAGAAAAACAACCAATTTTCTATTATATATTGTCACACAATTATAAAATATTACTTTATAAACTAACACATAAAAAAATAAAAGTCAAAACTAAAAATAAATATTTTATATAATTCATCACACAGCGATCATAGTAACATTCTTGTTACATAGTAAAAAATAAATTTGTGTGTACCTGCAAATTACAACTTTGTTCACCACATCGGCCTTCCTTCCAATACAAAGTCATTGACAGCAATGAGGCAAATAGAATTCTGTCAGCTTGAATGACAAGCCGCTAATAGCTCTCAAGTGCAAGATTTCGATATAAGAATTTCCCGCTTATAATCACTGTTCTGCAGGCATTTTTGATAGTGCTTATATCCGGGGAATACTGTATATATGTATTTTTAATTTATAACATATAGATAGAACAAAAATAATTAATTTTATATATATACAATATTAGTTGTAAATATATTTATTAAATTAATTTGTTTGCAGAAAGTTTTTGCAATTATATTTTTTTTTAGAAAATCCTTTGTCCACAAATCTAAATATCTAATTTATTTATTAATTCAGTTTTATTTATGTTAATTTGAGAAAACATCCTCTCAACGTTGGTGTTTGACACTGGTGGCGACAAAGTTGTATAAACCATTATTTTTAATTTCGGAAATGATTCTGAACCATCGCAATACTTTGTATGATCGATATGAAAATAAAGTTAAATAAATCGGAACTTCTTTGTTCAAAATATCTTAGACATTAAAATATATTAGCATTATAATAATGGTCTATTGCGGCTCACATCTTCAAAAAAATTCATTTGTCATTGCTAAATTCTCATTACCATTACAACGCAAATTTCTATGAACTGCTTATTTTGTTTTAGTGCATGCTACACGACAATATAGTGAAGACAAATAAAATTGATAGTGGTGATTGAGTTGAGATGTTATAATGATAATTCAGCTTAGTGAAATTGTGAATCATTATAAAGGCATTTTTATTTGATAATAATATTAATATTAAACGTTTCTTTGGAGTTATTATAATAAATTTAAACAAACTGTCGCCATTTGAATTAAAAAAAAACTGCAGGATTATTTTACACTTCAAAAAACTGCAAAACTTTTTCTTGTCCTTATTTATTTATTTAAGTAACATTGCACCATCAACTTTATTCCACGATCTTTGCTTTCAATGAGTGTTTCGTTTAACAAAAAGAACTGATGTATGTAAACCAATTTTCTGAAAAATTCTGCCGCTGTAATTTGTTGAGTTAATAATGAAATAAATTATAATTTGGGTCTTTAAAATATTGTTACGAAAATGAAAACATCGTTTAACATTAACGATAAAAAAGCTACACACACACAAATGCAACGAACTTGTTCCAAGTAATCCAACAACAACAATTATGAAAGAAAAGGAGATAGGCAAGTAAACAAGAACGCAACAACAAATACACAAAGAACAATGTAGTCACTCTCAAGAAGGCGAAGACAAGAACATTCTACTTCCAGCTCCTTCATCAGTCGGAATACGCGAGCATATAAAAAGGCTAGACAAAGCAGGCAACCAGTCAGTAATGATTCAGTCAGTTTTGTGTGAAGAAGTAAGCAAAGAATAATTGCGAATAAACAAATTTTTGCTGTATCGTTAAGTTTTATACGGTGGCATACAAAAGTAGTGTAAACAATAAAGAGTTTAATTAAAACAAGACACAAATTTGTTTTTACTTTGTTTGCAATCAACGAACTCATATTCTAAACGAAGTGGGATTGCAAAATCCAAAAGTAAAAATAAATAAATATATTTCAAAAAAAATTAAAATGAAACTCTCCGAACTAAGAGTGGGACGGCTTAAACGATTGTTGGGTAAAATAGAGCTGCCAACAACGGGAACGAAGAATAAACTCCAAAGGTGGTTAAGGGAACAACTGCAGCTTCACGGCATCGACATCGATTCCTACGAGTTCGAGAATGAAGAGGAACGAGAGTTAAAGGCACCTGCAACCACTAGCGGTACCAACATAAATTCGTTGCTAGCCGCTATGATGGAAAAAAATGCAACTATTAACTGATGCACAAGAAGTTTCTAGAGCTGAGAACCAAAAGCTATTTGCTGATGTACGAGAAGCTTCTAGAACCGAAAATCAAAAACTTCTGGCTGAAGTGCAAGAAGCTTCTAGAGTTGAAAATCAGAAACTTCTGGCTGATGTACAAGAAGCTTCTAGAGCCGAAAACCAAGAGCTATTTACAGCTTCTGGAGTCGAAAACCAAAAACTGCAAGCAGCAATTTTGTCATAAATCGAAAAGGAGCTCGAAGCGACATCAGGGAAGCTGCAAGAAATACATGAGTCGGTCAGCAAAAGAATCACTGGTGTCGAAGTAAGGGTGTTACATTTGGAAAAGACCGTCGACGGAAAAGTCGCTATGATGGAGGAAAAGATCAACAACCTCCACAGCCAGCGACCGGAACCAGTGCGAGTCGTATTAGAAGGAACCGGCTGGATAAAAACACCTTTCTTTGATGGTAGCTCACCCCTATCCGTATTCAAATTCCAATTCGAAACAATAGCCAGCAGAAACGGACGGGACGAAGGGGAGAAGGCATTAGAACTAATTTTGGCGTTAAAAGGTGTCGCAGCCGAGATCCTAGAAACCATGCCAGCCACCTGCAGAAACAACTACAACGACTTAATGATGGAGTTACAGCGGAAATTCGGTGATGAGCATAAACGAGAACTGTACCGCATGGAGTTAAGGTGCCCAACGCAAAAGGCTAATGAGTCGCTTCAAGCCTTTGCAATGGAGGTCGAGAGATTGGTGCAGCTTACATACCCAGGAGAAAGCCACCCGTTGCTAGACAACTTTAAAACCGATACATTTGTTAATGGTATACGTGACCCAGGCATCAAACTAGCAGTATGTTCCACACAATAGTCAATCTTCGCTGAAACCGTGGCCTTTGCACTAGCCCAGGAGACCGCCCGCACGATTTCTATACTACAAGTTACCAAAGTGCGAAAAATGGAAGTTGTGGAGGAAGAGGAATGCCTTTTGAATTAAGTTAAAGAGATGTTGAAGCAAGTTTTGGCAGAAAACGGACAAAAGATTAAACGTAAATGCTTCAACTGTGGAAAGGGTAGCCATTTTCTAAGAAACTTCAAAGCGCCACCTAAACGATCCATCAAGGAATAATAAACGGGCGAACTACCAACCATCTTCACAAGAGTCCTCGTTAAACTAAAATGAGTGTGACGTACACTCACGACTAAGTGTCATAACACCAACGGAGAAACTACAGACAAATACTAAAACTAAAAGCAATATACCTCAAACAGCAATAGAATTTTTGAACACAGCTGCTAAATTAATACCAGCATATGATGGTAAAGCAGATAACCTGCAAAGCTTCATAGATACGTTGTGCTTGGTGAATTCCATTAAGGAAACACATGAAGCAATAGCAATCAACTTAGTGAAAACCAAACGAAAAGGTGTGGTAAGAAATCCTATATCTAGAGAAACCATCTTACAGGAAGCACAATACAACCAGAAACGAAACCGAATTTGGCAGCGCATATGCCAAACTTGAAAGGGACAGCAAATATTACCAAAAAGTATTTCTGTCCCTGTCTGTTTGTAACTCTGTTTTGTTTATTTGCTTCTGTTAGTTTTTTATATTGGCGAGATGTAATAAAAATTTAATTTTTGTGTGAAACTATTAATATATAATAAAAACAACTAATAACAATCACAAATTTTAATTTTTTCTTTCAAGAAATTAAAAAATATTGGCAACTTTCATCAAGAAAAGTTTTTTATGAGCAGTACGTCTTATTTTGATATTGTAATATTTAGCTTCTTAATTACCTCTTGCACAGGAAATTATATTCATTGTGACCGAAAATCACCCAAATTTCGATTAATATTTTAATATTTAAAAATCTTTAAACTTTTCATTGAAGAAATTAAAAATGTTTCCAAATTTTCCCTTTTGAACACAAAATAAATGTTTATTTACATTTAGTTTTCTAATTTAACCGCCAGTTTTCAACAGATATACGTTGCTTCTAACACATTTGATTCGCAAAACATTATAAGATTTTTTCTCCCTCTAAATTGGCCTGTCCTGTATGTATCTGCGACAGGAAGTCATAGCTAAACTAAAGGTATAAACACTTAGACGTCAGGCAACAGTTCGGCAGTTCGACAGAAAATTCTCCAACTGTTGTTTCTGCCGTATGCCGACTGCTTAAATTTTTTGAAAGCAGAGCAGAAAAAACGACTGACACAAAATCAATACATTTGAATTTAAATATATTTTTCAGTGTTGTCACTATCACGTTTTTTGTACGCAAAAATAAACTCACTTATGAAAAAACCGCACACACAAAACATTTAACAAATGAATTTAGATACAAAATTGAATCTATAATTCTATTTTATTTATTATGAATACATGGATTGCTTTTTATTTCTTAATTTTAGAATTGTTCTTTCTCTTCAATAATATAAGTATATTTAGCTGTTTTTTATTCTGATTTTATGTTGTATTTGCATCACTAATTTGCTTTTAGCTGCTCTCAAAAATAGAAAATAGTTTAATTTGGGCAGAAAATGCTTAGGTTGTTGTCTTGGCTTTTTCTGTTCTGCGTTCAATATAATCGTTTTCGTATAAACGTGTGTATTCTAAACTTGGCTGCTTTCTGTTATCTGTCGTCTATGTGTTTATACCTTTAAGCTTATAATTAGGATTGCCAGATTCGAAATCGTCAAAAAACGTACATCGAAGTTAAAAACCAGTACAATTGTTTAATTTCAAAATTTATTTAATTCAATAAAAAAAACTAACAAAAAATAGTTCACAACAGTAACAATGAAGAACATAAAAAAGAGATCATAAGTATTTGTATTTAATATAAAAAATTAACTTAAAATTTCATTTAATTTAAATAAGTTTTTGTGATTTTAAATCTATAGAATTTATATACAGGTCTCCCTCGTATAACGCTGTACTTCTACATCGCGTTTTCGTTATAACGAGATTAAAAAACAGTTTCATTACAACGCGAAATTTCGACTTGTATAACGCGAAATTGAAAATGGCAATGCTTTTTATTTTTGCCTTACGCAGTTTGTCATGCATTCCTGGGAATTACAATTTTGGGTATCACAAGTTTTTGCTTTCAAAACATAAATGATGAATTAAAAAAATATAGTTACAGTTAGAACTCTCGTGTAGATTACTTGTGTAATCGGCGAAATAATTTGTCTTGTTATAATTAAAAATCCAAAAGTTGAATACATCAGTTTTTAACAAGGTAAATATGATGTTCGAAGTAAGTGACACAGACTAGTGAAAGCACAAAAATTAAATTAGTTAATGAATAATATTTATGTTTTCCGATTGTTTTTTTTAATTATGTTATTTAATTTTTTTAAATAAAGTATGAATTTTGATTTTGACTTGCAAACGTCCATAAATCTTTAATTTAGTACCTATTTTATTTTGGAAAAAGCTTATTGGAACATAACCCTCAAATTTATATGAAAGCTAAGTCTTCTATAACGCAAATTACATAACGCGGAATTTTCTTGGAACGTAACCACCGCGTTATACGAGGGACGCCTATATATTTCAGACTAGACTAAAATCAATGTATATTATGATAGTATTATTGGATTTTTAATTTATCTGAATAAAAACTCATAAACAAATTTTCATGGTTTAATAGTTCAAAATTGATTTTAAAAATATAATTTTAATGGTATACTTTGATATAAGTATATAAGTACGTACATATATACCTTTTTAATTTTTGAAAATTATTAACTTTAAAATTTACTGATAGATTTAAATAAATTATAAATATTTATCACTCTTTTGTATTTGATTTACAATTTAATTTTTACCTTTTTCGGTTTTTAAAAAATTGAAAAACTCAGTACAACTCTATTCAAAGTTTGTTTTTATTATTAACTCGCTTTCCAAACTTTCTATTAACAGTTTATCTTGTTCCTTAGTAGTGTGTTTATGGGGTTTCGGGACCACTTACTCCATACAAAATTTGGCTCATGCCTATGCTACAGTCGGTAGTGTCGGTTAGTCGATAGGTTTGTAACATGTAATGTGAAAATGTATATACGTATGTACGAATGATTGGACGGACAGAATGAGTGTGTGCACGTTTCCTCATTTACATCCCAGAGTATAAATAGACTGTAATGTTAAAATCTATGTACGTATGTACGAATGTTTGGACGGACAGAATGAGTGTGTGTAACATGTAATGTGTATGATCGTTTTTTAATAATAAATTCTTGGCACGTATTGCTCATGATCACAGGTAGAAGAAATAGAAATATAAACTGGTAAGAAAGGGTAGGTTGGTTGTGCGGTTGTTTTTTATTTTTTGTATGATTTAATCAGAAGGATTTTTAAATTGATAAGAAAGAAATGTATAGTTGTGTCTGCGTTTTTTTTTTCACGCATAAGTAGAATATCTGTTTTTATATAATTGAATTTACTGATTGATTTACAACATCCCAGAGTATAAATAGACTTGTTTTAAGGATTTAGATTTTTTGTAGTTTTTCTGTTTTAAATAAATAAAATTATAGAATAAAGGGATTAATTAAAACAAATTAGTTTTTTTCTTAGGTATACATATTTTATTTTTAGATTTTGTTATTTTGTACAATATAATACATATATCTATTTAACATAATAATAGTTAAACATTCATTTATACAGATTAAATAGCTTAAGTGTTAACAAATATTGTGTATAAAATGTTTGGCATCTGCGAATGTCAAAAGATTCTGAGTAAATTTTTTACAATAATACAAACGTATGACATTATTAATACATAAAAATGGATTACTTATTTTACTAATGTTGCATATTCTTAGTTTATTGATAAGTTTCATAAATAAATCTATATATACTTTATAAATCTGATTACTATGTTTTATTAATAGTTCTTCAAATTCAGCTGATGTTACCATTTTTGTTCCCCTTCTTTAAAAAGTTAATAGTAGGTTGTGTTAGTGCGGGAGTACATCTCTAAATTATTTCATTTCAATTTATATTTATTGAATAAAAATTTTAAACACAATTAAATGTATTAAATTTTTGTTTTCGTTCATAATTATATTCAATAGGAAATTTTAAGTAGTTGACAATCTCAAGTGGTGGTTGTAGGTTTCCAAAGCTATCAAAGTATTCTTTACAGTTGTGGTTTTTATAATATGCTACCCAATGTGTTCCCATACCATTTGAATCATATAAATTAACAATGCCGCATTCTTGTTTGAATGGTTTTTAGGTAAAGAATCACGCATGAAAACACCCCTAAAGTGTTTAAGATGTCTTCCATATTTATTCAAATCCAAATCAATTAATGCGCGATTGGGTAGGTTATCTAATAGTTTTTTGGAGCTGGACTATAATAGAGACCATATCCAGTTTTATATGGTTTGAGATATAACCCTTTACCCATTGCAATTGATTCCATATATCTATTATGACGGTTAGCTTCCACCAATTGTTCTTTTCCATTTTTGATAGCATTTACTGCTTTGACAATAGCGGATCCTCCACTTGCCAAACCACCAAGCGCTGACAATGCTGTTAGTACGAGAATAAGTGGAAGAAATCCTCCAATTTTGGGTACAGGTATAACTCTCGGTATTATAATGTCTGCTCGCTTTTTCCCTTTAAAATTTGAATAAATAGCCTTTTGAGCTATTTTAACAGCATCATTTATATCAAGGGGTTTCTGTTCTTTCAATTGTTTTAAAGTTTTTCTCACAGTAGCTGTGAATAATTTCTTATTACACTTATTCATTTTTTCTTTTCTCGTTCTTTTTGAGTTCATTCTTTTCTTATGTCTCAGCTCCTTCATACCTAATCCAAATTTCACTTTAGCTTTCATAGCGTTTGTCACAAACCACGCGTTAGCACGTTCTTCAATATCACTATCTTTAGATTTAACTCGTTGCCAGACTTTTTCAGCTAAAATGTTATCTACTTGATGTCTTGTGTCTATATCTTTTGATTGTGAATATGTAATATCGTGTTATTTACAAGCCGCGTCTAATAAATGTATACCCTTATCTCCTATTGCTAAACGTTTTTCAAGTTTTGTACCAGGTCCATAAAACTGATAACCAGGCAGATGTGATTCAACAAATTTCAATCTTATATTGATAACCATTTTTTCATTACTTTCATACCTCTTCGCGTGAAGCACTATACTAGCAAGCTATACAATCTGTACTAGCTATACTAGCAAGCTATACAATCTGTACTAGCTATACCAGCTATATCGGCTACACCAGCTATATCAGATATACCTGCTATACCAGCTATATCAGCTATACCAACTATACGAGCTATACCTGCTATATCAAGTACACACCAGCAATAGCAGGTATAGCTGATATAGCTTGTATAGCTGATATAGCTGGTATAGCTGATATAGCTGATATAGCTGGTATAGCAGTAATACTATGCGGATAGGAAATATGAAATTGAAAATTACGCCTGGATTATTTGAACTAGTATTTCATAAAAAAAACCTCTCCATTATTCTAAAAGTGATTTGAAAAAATATAAAGAGATTTTAATTCATACCAATGCACATAAACGTCGCCATGAACCTAATGAACAAGTGAAAGGAACACGAGCCTTCAAATATATACGAATAATTAAACATTTATTCGAAACAACAACATACATTTTAACAAAAGGCAGTGGTTTAATGCTAAAATCACTAAATAATCTGAAATCAAATTACATATGTTGGGATGATCCTAATGAACTAGTTGACAGATTACGTTTACTTCTTTCATCGGAAGGTGTTGGTCACAACAATCATCAAAACGAAATAATCTCTATTATCCAAGAACTTAAAGAATCTAACATAATTTATTAGAAGAGTGAAAGAAATGTCTTATATTAATAAATTTGGAGAAGGTTTTAATAAATATAATCATAAAAACAAAAAAAAATGTTTCTAACAAAAAAAAATTATATGTATATAACACAAATACATGATGATCTAGCTGATCAAAGAAACAATTTAAACACTGAGGTAGAACATGTTTATCTAAAACATGGCAATGACAAAAAATTAAAATAAAATAGACAAACCAAAAACCGAAAAAGTAGATCGTGACCAGATATAAAGCAGATCAAAATCAATATCAAAAAATTAACATAATCAAGGAAATTGATACTTGTGCTGGACGGACGTGTTCTAAATTGTGCTCCGCTAATTTGTAAATTTATGCCATTTTCTTAATAGATTTATTATCTGTTTTGTTTACTTTGGTTTTCCTAATTAATGTTGCGAATTTTAATAAAATCAAATTAACTTCTAACATTATTAAACAACCGATTTTACATTAAAATCTAAGAAGCAAACATAATCAAAAAAAAAAAAAAATAAATAAATAAAAAATCAAATTAAAAACAAACAACAATCTCAAGAATATAAACAATCAAATCAATTTATAGTGTGCAACAACAAATTAAAATTCTTAAATTTTAAATTCACAAAAAATCTACCTAAATTGAACAGTTAAAATACACTAACAAATCTTACATCCAACAAGGAGTTATTCTTACATAAAGATTATTTCAAATAAACGAAAATTGAAAACTGTAAACAAACAACAACAATTTTCAACCTAGTAACTAAACTTTCTTGTGAGATAAATATACACTAAAATAAACACAAATAAGCTACACTTCGGTGACCTTGCTTATCTAATAAATACACAACCACATTACACCAAACAAAACAATAGACAACAAAATAAAAAACGAAAGTAAACAAATTAAGACATATCAGCTGTTTTGATTGCAAGTACTGCTTATGAAAGTGCTGCCAAGTTTTTGCATTTTATTAATTTTTGATTGCATTTATTAATTGAGTATTGGCGGTTAATTTTGAACTTAATTTTAATCACAAAATTACCTTTCCGATGTACAACTTAAGAAAAGATAAAAAAATCGGAAAAAACAATACCAACAAATCAAAAATCAAGAATAACAACAATAAAATTAAAATGCAAGCAGTTGATAATAATGAAAACCGACCATCAACCAGAGCTGAATTGTCCAACACCCCTGTGAATAAACGCCTAACGGACATTAATCAAATGACAAGCTCTTCTCGGTCTTCACTACTCGACTCACCATTCAAACTATTAAACTGTATGGACAGCAGGTTTGAAAAGTTTACGGAGCAAATTCTGCGCACAATTGACCTCAAGTTTAAGGAGTTTAAAGAGGAGTTAATTAGTGATCTGCGCGAAAAATACAGCATAATTGAAAATAAATTGTCAAACATTACCGAACGGGTAACCATACTTGAGAATAAAGCTTCCGAAATAGACAAGATTCGCGAGGATATAAGTGACCTCAAAACTAAATTAAGGCAACGGGAGAATTATCCGGTTTCATCTGAGCTTAGGATTAACGAAATCCCGTACGCACACGACGAAAACCTACCGGAAATATTCCATAAAATATGTAACACCATCAATACACCCGTACCGAACATTCAATCGATCTATCGCCTAAGGAATCATAACAATAAACATAGGGAGAACTCAAAAGATGCCGCTATTATTGTGAAACTGTGGTCTGCATATGATAGGAACTTCTTCCTGAAATCCATGGCAAACTACAGGAAGCTACACAATGGTTTTGTCTTCCGCCTTAGGGATATTGGTCTCACCTCAGAAGAAAAGTTATATGTCAACGAAAACTTAACTCAAACCAATTTTAAAATATTGAGCGCGGCAATTCGTCTCAAAAAGAAAAAAATGTTATCTTCTGCGTTCACTATGCGGGGTTATGTATACATAAAAAAGGATACGAGTGATGACCTCATACTAATAGATGATATGGATAGCCTCAATAAGTTATTTCCTGGTCCGGCTGTTTGAACACCTAAGATATTTCCTGACTTCTATAAATCTCACCATCTTCAACATCAATTTAAATAATATGTACTCCTACTGTACCTTTCAAAAACGTATGTATAACTCCTTTTTATTTGAACGCTTAATTATTATAGTCTCTGATTTACACCTTATTCTTAAAAGCATTGCCAAAACTTTCATACGATATAATGACTTCCAGTGATTATAATTCCAGAGACAGTGTGTATAACATGCTACGAATTCTTGCTAGGCAAAGAGTGGGTCTCAACATTGTCCACATAAATGCTCAGAGCTTGAATAATAAGATTGACGAATTTAGGTATTTATTTATGTCCGCGGGTATTGATGTTATTTGTGTTTCCGAAACTTGGTTTCCCTTAGATGTTCCAGATTCAGTTTTTAATTTACGGGGATTTAAGCTTTTCCGGTCGGATAGGAGAATCCTAGTTGATGGAATTGAGACCAGGGCTAGAGGTGGTGGAGTTGCGATTTATGTTCGTGACGGTATACTATGCAGGCGAAAATTATTAACCCACATCGGGAGTGAAATTGAATATTTATTTCTGGATATTTCAACTGGCGATGGACACAAGCTTCTTCTAGGTAGTGTATATAGACCGAATTGTAGTTTGAATTTTGAACCTTTTATTTCCATTCTTGAGGATATTACCATTCAATATGACGACATAGTTATCGTAGGTGATTTCAATAATAACCTTCTATTTGATAATCCGCTAATTGGGCCAATGCTATCACTTCATCTGAATCCTGTGAATATTTCGACACCTACACACTTTCATTCAACGTCCAGTAGCCTGATTGACCTGATATTTGTAAATCATAATGAGAGGGTACTGTTATATGACCAAATTTCTGCTTCCGGTTTCTCTAACCATGATCTTCTCTTCCTGAATTATAATATGTCTGTAACTTGTGCTGTGGACAGATATGTCACTTATCGTGATTTTAAGAATTCAGATTATGTAACTTTGAATCATGAACTGGATAACATACATTGGGACCAGGTCTATACACTGGGTAATGCTAATGACCAATTATTGTTTTTTCAGGAAAATGTGCGTCAGCTTTATGACAGATGCGTTCCTGTCAAAACCAAGCTCATTAAACCCAAACGACAACCGTGGTTTACTACTGAAATAAAAGCACTAATTGAGAAGAGGGATAGTGCCTACAAGCGGTGGAAGAGGTACAGGACTGATGACTTGAAAGCTCTTCATAAATCCGCACGGTCGGAGGTTACTAGGCGCATAAGAATTGAGAAAACATTGTATTATGGTAGAAGGTTTTACAATGCGATGGACAATAAATCTAAATGGAATGTGATTCGTGAAATAGGAATTGGTGCTAGGTGTCCTAAAACTGATTTTGATGTGGATGTGAATAAACTTAATGACCAGTTTGTACATTCAAGTGTTCCACTGGCAATCGGTGATATGTATGATGACCTTTGTTGTGTCCCTCCACAATATTCCTTTAGTTTTCGTTGCGTTGATCAGTTCGAAGTTTTGGAATGTATTTCAGCGGTGAAATCGAACGCAATTGGCTCTGATGATGTAGATCCTTTGTTTTTGAAAGTTTTAACACCTCGACTTTTGCCGTATTATACCCACTTATTCAATACAGTGCTGACTAAATCTACTTTTCCTGATGAATGGAAACTGGCTAAGATCATTCCCATTCCCAAATCGAACAATGAGTTTAGACCAATTGCTATTCTTCCCTTTTTGTCGAAGGTAATGGAAAACATTATAGCCAGACAGATCAATGTTTATCTGGAATGTCACAATTATTTATCAGTCAGTCAGTCGGGTTTCATGAAAGGTAGGAGTTGTACTACCGCTCTATTGAATGTAGTTGAGGATCTTAGGTTGGAGCTAGATGCAAATAGTGTAGCGTTTTTAGTTCTTCTCGACCACACCAAGGCATTCGATACAGTTAATCATAAAATTTTATTGAATAAACTCCGGAAACTGTTTAATTTTTCTAATTCTGCCGCTAGTCTAATATTTTCTTATTTGTTGAACAGATGTCAGAGGGTTCATTTAAATGGGAATATTTCAGATTCGCTAAATATTTGTAGAGGTGTTCCCCAGGGATCAATACTGGGACCACTGTTATTCTGTATGTATATTAATGATCTACCGGATGTTTTGGTTGACTGCTGTGTTCATATGTATGCGGATGATGTGCAGATTTATGCCAGTACTCGTAAGGAGAATATTGATTCTTGTTTGCACACTGTTAACAGTGATTTGGATAGGATTGACAGTTGGGCTTCGGCGAATGGACTACGCATTAATCCCTCTAAGTCCAAATGTTTAATTCTTTCGAAGACCAATGTTTCGTTTGCCTTACCTGGATTGAGTATCAGGGGAAATAAAATTGACTTTCTCAAGTCTGCTACCAATCTGGGTATTGTATTTAATGACAGATTATCGTGGTCTGGCCATATAAGTGTCGTTGTTGGCAGAATATATGGCATGCATAGGAATCTATGGGCGGTCATTGATTCAACTCCTTTTGAAATTCGTATGAAACTTGCTAAAACTTATTTAATTCCTGTGCTATTGTATGGGTGCGAAATTTTTGCAAACTGCGATAGTAATGACAATCGGAAACTAAACTTGGCATACAACAATATAGCAAGATACGTCTTTCTTAAGGGTCGCCGGGATCATATTTCTCATTTAGCGTACCAGATATTTAGTGTGAAATTTGATAATCTTCTGAAAATTAAATGCCTCATACTATTCCATAAAATTATTAATACGGGACAGCCGGAATATTTATTAGGCCGAATTAAGTTTGCTAGGTCATGCCGGGGCATGAAGATTATTCAACAAAGTTATAAGACTCTTTTGTCACAGCGACAGTTCTTTATACACACCACTAGTCTCTGGAATTCCCTACCAAATTATATCCAAAAGATAGGCAATGCAAATGCGTTCAAAAAGGAGTTATTTAAATTTTTCTCTTAATGAAATGCTTGGTTATTATATCGATTACATATTTATCCTTACTTTCTATTACGATTTTTGTAAATATTTCCTTTTTATATTATTGGAATTCTTTATTTTTTTTAACTTTTTATTTTCTTTTTATTTCTGTAGTATTGTTAGTTTTTCTATATTATTTTAAATTATATTTCTACTTAAATTTTATGTTTTAATCAATTTGTTTTTTATATTAATTTGTTATTTTGCTTAACTTCTTATATTTCTTATATATCACAATTTTTATTATTCTTTTATGTTTTATATCTTATTGATCCTAAACATAGCACTATAACTTATAAGATTAAAATCTTGTTGTGTTATGTTAATTATAATAAATAAATAAATAAATAAATAAATAAATAAATAAAAAAATACTGAAATCATATAAATTGGTGTATATATAGAAGATCGTCTTGATTTCAGCTATTTTTGCGGAGAGGTATAAAAGTAACGAAAAGAATGGATATAATCTACAGTCAAAACAAAAACCCAGTCAGTGTAAGATAAGAAGAGGATTTGTAAACAACTTAATAAATAAAGTACCTGTTGAATTACATCTGCCTGGTTATCAGTTTTGTGGACCTGGTACAAAACTTGAAAAACGTTTAGCAAGAGTAGATAAGGGTATAAATTTAAAAAATTTGAGGATTTCTTCCACTTATTCCCGTACTAACATCATTGTCAACGCTTGGTGGTTTGGCAAGTGAAGGATCCGCTATTGTCAAAGCAGTAAATGCTATCAAAAATGGAAAAGAACAATTGGCGAAAGCTAACCGTCATAATAGATATATGGAATCAATTGCAAGGGGTAAAGGGTTATATCTCAAACCATATAAAACTGGATATGGTCTCTATTATAGTCCAGCTCCAAAAAACTATTAGATAACCTACCCAATCGCCCATTAACAGATTTGGATTTGAATAAATATGGAAGACATCTTAAACACTTTAGGGGTGTTCTCATGCGTGATTCTTTACCTAAAAAACCATTCAAACAAGAATGCGGCATTGTTAATTTAGACGATTCAAATGGTATGGGAACACATTGGGTAGCATATTATGAAAACCACAACTATAAAGAATACTTTGATAGCTTTGGAAACCTACAACCACCACTTGAGATTGTCTACTACTTAAAATTTCCTATTGAATATAATTATGAACGAAAACAAAAATTTAATACATTTAATTGTGGGCACTTGTGTTTAAAATTTTTATTCAATAAATATAAATTGAAATGAAATAATTTAGAGTACATCGTCCCGCACTAACACAACCTACTATTAACTTTTTAAAGAAGGGGAACAAAAATGGTAACTTCAGCTGAATTGGAAGAACTATTAATAAAACATAGTAATCAGATTTATAAAGAACATATAGATTTATTTATGAAACTTATCAATAAACTAAGAATATGTTACATTAGTAAAATAAGTAATCTATTTTTATGTATTAATAATGTCATACGTTTGTATTTGTTCACGCGAGTGAACAAATTTAATCAACCCTAATCCTGCCTTCCAATATCCTTTCCACATAATGAGAATAACATCACCAACACACATCAATATTCACAACACGCATCAATATTCACAGCACACGCCAACCTACACACATTCATAACATCCCTGTCGTACACTCAGTTGACTTTAAATTAACTTAAAACCAACTATTTCTCAAGCAGTGGTGGTTGACACTTGGATTACTTTTATATGGAAATGACTAACTATTTTAACATTGCGATGTCCTAGGAAGTAGTCAATTGTCCGACTCTGCATTACTTTTAAATTAATTTAAAGTTAGTTACTTAGCAGTTAACTTAAAGTAAACCTATTTGTAGCTAGCTATGAACTTACTACTTTTAATTAGCTTTAAGCAAGTTTTTTTTTAAACTGACTATAAGTTAGCTAAATTTCAGTGAATGAAAAGTCAGTTCTTTACACGTTGGCTTTTAACTCACAATAATAAGCTATCATATTAATTATTCGAAATGAAACAGTTTTTTAAAATTTATATTTTAATAGAAAACAAAAGTTTATTTATGTGAAAAGAAAATAAATAAATTAATAAAATAAATAAATAAACAAAATAAATTAATAAATAAAATAAATTCATTTCAATACATCACATGTAATATTTGCACATTTGTTGGTAAAAAAAAGATAAAAAGAGGTTCTAAATATAACATTTTCAACATCCTGAGTTTCCACATCCTGAGAGCTGAGTGAGCGACAGGCATCTGTTTAAAAAATATGTATATAAATTTTTACATGTTTTAAGACTTGGTTAAAACTTATATTTTCAAATTAGCACTTACCTGTTAAGGCATCATAAAAAGCAGCAAAGTCTTTTAAATGCTTTTTACCATGAACACCATCCAAGTTTATGTCCATGCACAAATTTGGTGACATAATTTCCGTAAGCTTTTTTGGCAAGCGGCCCTTTAATATTGTTTCACTTCACTTCAAATAAAAACACTTCAAACCTTGCGAATTTATGTATTTTTTAATTTAGTGTATTTTTTTTTAATATTTTATGCAAATAATAAATTTTTAACCAAAAATATAAAGCGAAAAGATGACACGCGGTTTTGTTTATTAATCAAACGTCTAAGACGTTAGTTATCTATATCCAACGGCGTTAAGAATTGGAGTGTTTGTATACACTTTGGTTAATGTAAATTTTGCATTGCGTAGTAGTTAGCTTTAAGTTAGTCGATACAAGCAAACTTAAAGTTATTTTTTTTTGTAGTTAGCTACTCATTTGACGGCAGGGATCTTCAACATAATATTTCACAGCTTTTATAGAGCAGTTGACTATCGATCCTGAAGCAATACGAAACAAATACTCAACGAGCCCTACGCGTGTGAACTAAATTATATTAATTGAATTTGTATATTGAAGAGTAATTATAATAATACATGTTGTGAAATAATAAATATTGTGAACATTAACAAACTTAAAAACATATTTTGAACGATTGTGAACAAATTACATATATTGTAAAACAAATATAAATAAATACGTTTTATAACGTTTTAAAAAAATATATATACATGAAACATTAACAAACACTTATCATTTACGTACATACATAATTTATATAGTAGAAAAGGTTTGTGCATTATCAACACCTTTGTACACCCTACCCCCTCTTACCCTAAATACTAACCCTACCCTATAACCCGTTTGTTCATGGTCCTTCAAGGAAAAAGAAGAGACAGCGTATGTATACAGTCCACAAAAAACCCCCTAGTTTGTGCAAATTCTAAACCACCTTAAAAATATAACCTCACAAACCCCAAATTTTAAAATTTGTACTAAAATCAAAAGAATTTTAAAACAATAACAACAATAGTCCAGTGCAGAAAACAAATAAGTGCAAAGTGAAACAGATAAACAAATTAAAATAAACACACATACTCTAACAAAAACAGTGTTAAACATAAATCACCATATACAAAAAAACGTTACAAAATATCCTACAAACAAAAATCAGTACTCGATAATCAACTAAATACTTAAATATATAAATCAGAAAACACAAATTAACAATTAACACAAATAATAATCATAGAAGTTCACATTAGAAGAAAGAGTGCATTAACAAAAACAACATACATATGAAACAGTAAAAAAAATAAGAAATTACAAAATCAAAAATCATAATACATCATATATTTAAAATTATCACACATATTAAAAGTACAAAAATAAAATCATATTACATAGAACTGTAAAAATAAAAGTTAAAAATAAATTTAAAATCAAAAGAGAAGTACAAAAGTTTACTAAAGTTCACAAAAAATACAAACAAACCACATATTACACTAAAGAAACAAATATTATATATTTTCAAAACAATACAAAAGCAAAAAATTAAAAGTCCAAAACAAATATAAATTAAAAAGGAAACATAAAAGTTTACAAAGGTTAAAAAAAAAATAGAAACAAAATACACATTATAAGGAGAAACACATCTTGCACAGTTTTCGAAATAAAACATAAACAAAACCAAAAGTTAGAAAAGAAAAATAAAAAATTGAACAAAATTCAAAACAAGTACCAACAAAATACATAGTGACAAAATACATAAAATTGAAAAAAAAAAATAAACTGCACAAACAATTGCTTTCCAATACAGTTCACTAACAAAAAATAAATCAAAAACAATTACTAACAAATAACCATTATTAATATTACACACAAACAGAACACAACAAACATCACACAAAGAGGAATTGAAAACAGAAATTGGTTTGTACCAGAGGTCAGCAATGAGTATTCAAAACGATGAGTAGATTAGAATCATACTTATAATTTCTGATACTTATACGCATTCATACTTATTAAAATGTCATACCCATCCTACTCATACTCAAAGTTTGAAATACTCATGGTACTCGTACTTAACAATACGCACGATGTTATTGATTTGGACTCTCCACGACTCATCGCATACACGAATCACAAAATATGTATGATTCGCGTACGAACACTACAATACTCACATGAAGGTTGTGTGTTTGCTCTCCTTGCTGTCTTTATCTTTTTTGTTTATGTGTCTTTCTTCTTTCTTTGTAAATGCACCAACAACTAAGACTGTAAATTTTGATGAATGATTCGAATCACTCGAATCACTCAGCAGACAAGGTAAGTTGAAAATTTTCAATTTACGTTTTTTAATATTTGTCGGATAATTTGTCGCGAATTTTTTAAATTTTTAAAAGAAAAAAATCACAATATAAAATATTATCTCATAAAACCCACCCAGTACTTACCCTTTTTTTCGATAATATTTTCAAAATATTGTGAGTAACAAATATTGCCGTTCTCTTTGTGTAGTGTCACAAAAACACAAAGGATACCCAATAGGCAATTTTGTCTGCTAAGTAGATTTATTTCAATTCTGAAATTAATATTTTTAAACCAAATTTACCCGTGATAAATCGACTTAATATTGGAATTTATTGAATTCTTTCCAATCCTCTAGTGTTAAATTTTTAAAAATAAATATGTCGGAATTAAAAACTTTAGCCGCCGATATTCTACGTTATATCCAACAGGATTTAAGTGCCTTTGAGGAAGACTTTAAGGCCAATATAGAGAAGTCTCAATCACTACCCGCATTGAGATTCATGAAGCATGAAATGGAAGAGTTGTGGTCGAATATTGACGGAAAAATCAAACAGATCCGAGAGTCGCCACAACTCAATGACCCCGAAGTATCCAATTCAATAAATTTTAATGGCCTCTCCATGATTGTGAGATCGGCCAAAAAGTTCTATAGGTGGTCTATGATTTCTATAGATGAATCTACAGAAAATTTAACCCAACCCAAAAATTCAAATCCCACCCCACACGAACCCTCACAACCCACCCACTCAGTTTGATTTAACGTGCCCCCTTGCTATATGCAAACACTTAGTGGGGATTTCAAGTCTTGGGCCTCGTTCAGAGACCTATTCAAGGTTATTTATGACAATGACACCCGCCTAAGTGGAGTAGAAAAACTTTTCTACCTCAAAAATAAGACTAGCGGCGAGGCTAAAGAAATAGTCGACAACGTACCCTTGACTAATGACGGTTTTCTTATTGCTTGGACCCAACTGGTAAATCAGTATGAGAATAAAAGAATGCAAATTAACGCACAAATTAAGACCCTTCTAAATTTATCAGCGGTAAACACTATGTGCAGTGTTTCAATAAGAAAACTGCAGAGAAAGATAAATTGCTGTATTGCAAATTTAAATACATTGGAGATAGATACGGATAATTGGGATCCTATCATTGTATATCTCTGTTTAACAAAATTACCCAAAGAAACCCGAAGGGAATTTGAAAAAACCCTGAAATATTGTGCCGAAATGCCTTCCTGGACAGATGTGGATGTATTTCTAACAAATACATTCAAAGAACTCACTTCTGTCAATGATGTTCCGGAAAGTAACCCTAACCCTAACCCAAACACCCACCCAAAACCCAAATACCTCCAGGACATCAACAATCGAATTGACAGAAGAATAAAGACGTTCCATAATGTGACACTCAACAATAGGAAGGATACCCGATCCACAAACGCATTCCAAAGCAAAAACTCGAATTCACCCCAAACGCAACCAAATTCCCATAATTACCCAAAACCCCAGGGGAAACTCGATGGTTCATTGTGCAAACTGTGCAAAAGTAACCATACTTTGAGGGAATGCTCATCATTTACTTCCCTGGGAGTAAATGAAAGAATTGAATTCGTAAGAAAGAATTCAATTTGTTACAATTGTCTGGCCATTAGTCACATGGTATCAGAATGTCGCAGTACATTTACATGCAGATACTGTGGCGGCAGACATAACACCCTTTTACACAAACCCAACCCAAACACTAACCCACAGAATGACGATAAACCCTCCACGTCAAGTGCAATACAGTCTTTCTCTACCCAAACCCAATCAAGCAAAACCCAATTAGATGACAGAGCTAGATTATTGGGCACAGCTGCTTTGAATATTAAGATACACGGTAGAAAATTCCGCTTATTGACCCAGCTTCAGATTTTTCATTCATTTCTGATGAGCTAAGGCGCAAATTACACTTACCCACCCTACCCATAGTTGCTGAAATCTCAGGTCTAAATGAGGTTGTTTCAGCACGTTCGAACAAGATGTGTGATATACATCTTAGTTCTAAAACGAATAAGGAATTTTCACTGAATATTCAGGCAATTGTTGTCAAAACACTCACCCGAAGTTTACCCACCCGAAACTTAAACCCTACTTTCATAAAGAGTTGGACAGGATTCCATTAGCAGATCCTAAATTTTATGAAAGCCGCCCAGTTGATATTATAATTGGTAGCGATTTTTACCCACAAATTATAAGAGCTGGTGTTAAGAAAGATATTCTTGGCACATTAATAGCTCAAGAAACTGAGTTTGGTTGGATTCTAACCGGACCAATACAAGATTCTCACCCTACCCGAAGAATAGTTTCTTATTACAGTTCTGTCAAGCTTGAACCCGCTGAACCCTTCTTTAGTAACGAGAATATTACCCTAGCGAAACGATGGAAAAGGTTGAAAATTCAACACCATCAGTTTTGCAAGAGAAGGAAGGATGAATATTTAAAAGAGCTCCATAAACGGAGAAACACTAAACGTCCGGTGGAAGTCAATGACATTGTAGTCATTAAACAGGACAACATACCCTCGAATGAATGGTTACTCGGACGAGTAACCAAAATTCACCCAGTTTCCGATGGACTACCTAGAGTAGCCGAAATACGAACATCAACCGGAACGTTGACTTGGCCCATAACTAGGGTCGGAGTCCTACCCACACACTAGTCAACTCCCTTGAAATAACCTTCCATATTTCACCCTCGTTACACACCCGTTACTCACCCAGAATATTAACTACTTACCCAAACACACTAACAATATCCACCCGAAATAGACCACCCACCTGTTTCGTGCATTAATTAACCCACTCACCCTTATTAAATGGCACAAGTTTTTGCAGTTTTGTAATAATGACAATATTCGAGTTCCTAGATGGATACATTTTTCACCTTCAGCAGGAATTGAGTTTCATGACTTTTCAGATGCTTCTGAAAAGGCATACTCTGTGATTATATACGCACGAGTTATACCCGTAAGTGGACCTATGTCCGTAACCCTCCTCTTCGCTAAGACGAGAGTTGCACCTATCGAAGTCATTTCGCCGCCGATATTAGAACTTTATGGTGGAGTGTTGTTGGCAAAAATGGCATACAATTTGATTACCCAGCAAAGGCTAACCCAACACCCAATGAATTTTTAGACGGACTCCTCGATAGTTTTGGCATGACTCAACAAAACCCCAACTACTTCTGACGGACCGTGTGTATCCAATTTCAGATGCGGGAGAAACCAGGAACTGGAGAAATGCGGACTCTTATTACAACCCAGCCGATGTTGTCAGACATGGTTGCAATGCTGACGGACTGAAGGATGACAAGTTCTAAAATGAACCAACCTCGTTGAAGGAATATCCGACAAAGTGGCCAACAACACATCTACCCTCCGAAACTCAAGCTGAAGTTGAAACTGTAGACCCAAAACCATCTATGAACTTCACTCACCCTACCCTGAACATTTTGGAAACATTTTCTGAATGGTCCAAAGCTTTTAGAATATTGTCGTATGTCTATCTATTTTGTGACTGCGTATCATTTACTCGAAGAAATAAATTTCGACATGACAGCATAGTTCTGGATCGAAAAAACCCACAATCTATTGACGAAAGACTCAATAGATTATTAACCCACCCGAGTATTAAACTTGATGCGCATGGGATCAAAACTACCCGTGATAGACTAGTAATACTCTGTCAGACACAATATTTCAATGGGGAATATTATAGTCTGAGAGGATCAAATTTACTCACCCTTACACCCTTAAGAATCACCCACTACTCACCCAAACACTCCTTACCTACCCAAATTATTACCCAGTAGTCACCCATAGCTTCATTTCAGATCCCACCCGACAGAAGGTTATGGCCCGATTAAGAGTCAAAAATTGATGTTTGGACCCATGGGAAGACCACGACATCCTGACTGGAAAAATTTATACCCATACCCATTTTTAGAACAATTAAAAATAATTGTCTTTTTATTCACAAGTTGCCGGCCCGGGAGGATGTTCACGCGAGTGAACAAATTTAATCTAATCCTGCCTTCCAATATCCTTTCCACATAATGACAATAACATCACCAACACACATCAATATTCACAACACACATCAATATTCACAGCACACATCAACATACACACATTCATAACATCTTCAACATAATATTTCACAGCTTTTATAGATCAGTTGACTATCGATCCTCAAGCAATACGAAACAAATACTCAACTAGCCCTACGCGTGTGAACTAAATTATATTAATTGAATTTGTATATTGAAGATTAATTATAATAATACATAATATTGTGAAATAATAAACATTGTGAACATTAACAAACTTAAAAACATGTTTTGAACGATTGTGAACAAATTACATATATTGTAAAACAAATACAAATAAATACGTTTTATAACGTTTTAAAAATATATATATACATGAAACATTAACAAACATTTATCATTTACGTACATACATAATTTATATAGTAGAAAAGGTTTGTGCATTATCAACACCTTTATACACCCTACCCCCTCTTACCCTAAACACTAACCCGTTTGTTCAGTATTATTGTAAAAAAATTTACTCCGAATCTTTTGACATTCGCAGATGCCAAGCATTTTATACACAATATTTGTTGACACTTAAGCTATTTAATCTGTATAAATGAATGTTTAACTATTATTATGTTAAATAGATATATGTATTATATTATACAAAATAACAAAATCTAAAAATAAAATATGTATACCTAAAAAAAAAACTAATTTGTTTTAATTAATCCCTTTATTCTATAATTTTATTTATTTAAAACAGTAAAACTAAAAAAAATCTAAATCCTTAAAACAAGTCTATTTATACTCTGGGATGTTGTAAATCAATCAGTAAATTCAATTATGTAAAAACAGATATTCTACTTATGCGTGAAAAAAAAACGCAGACACAACTATACATTTCTTTCTTATCAATTTAAAAATCCTTCTGATTAAATCATACAAAAATAAAAAAGCACAACCAACCTACCCTTTCTTATCAGTTTATATTTCTATTTATTCTACCTGTGATCATGAGCAATACGTGCCAAGAATTTATTATTAAAAAAAAACGATCATACACATTGCATGTTACACACATTCATTCTGTCCGTCCAAACATTCGTACATACG
This sequence comes from Sarcophaga subvicina, assembly GCA_936449025.2. Lineage (NCBI taxonomy): Eukaryota > Metazoa > Arthropoda > Insecta > Diptera > Sarcophagidae > Sarcophaga > Sarcophaga subvicina. Next base: position 59,613,485 of record OW388081.2, read on the forward strand.
TACATAGATTTTCACATTACAGTCTATTTATACTCTGGGATGTAGATGAGGAAACGTGCACACACTCATTCTGTCCGTCCAATCATTCGTACATACGTATATACATTTTCACATTACATGTTACAAACCTATCGACTAACCGATACTACCGACTGTAGCATAGGCATGAGCCAAATTTTGTATGGAGTAAGTGGTCCCGAAACCCCATAAACTCACTACTTTTCTTCCTCTAAAAATTAAAAATTAACTAAAAATTAGACTAAAAATTCGTTTACTGGGTGCATTATAATGAGGAATTGAAAAGACGAAGCAACAAATCTTTTCAAAATTAGGAAATGATCCACTATTTAAGAATTCTTTCCATTTTTCTTCTGCAGATTTTTGTTTTTCAATGTTTTCAACAAATGTTTTTAATGATATAAATTCTTCAAAAAGTTGATCTAAATCAATATTTTTGATTGAAAATAATGTAATTATTTCCACAAATTCATGAAAAGAAATGTTTGTATTTAGATGAAAAATTGAAAGTTTTTCAAACTTATTATTTTCTAAATTGAAACGACATTTTATATAAGTACTTACTTACGGAATATATTCGATAAAAACTCTGCTGCGCGTTTTTTAAAAAGGCAAATATCTCTTGCTGATTATTGCAACTACTACATATACGTTTGGCTAAAACCCATAGAATTTTTCATCCTGCAGTTGTACAAATTTGTCGTTTAACTGTTTTATTATTTGAAACATATCAATTATTACAAGGCTATTATTTTCTGCTAACTTTTTAATAGCAGATATTATTGTATTTTCTATATTATGGACAAAACCGAGGCATGCTTCAAAAATTTCATTTTCGAAAAATTGACGTAAAACAGGGGAACAACAATCTTGCGACAAAAAAGAAGCCTTAATTTATATTTTGTTTTTTTATGGACATGTCTCTATAAAATTACGGTGACAGTACAAAAAAGGTACACAAAAAGTAAAAAAGAAGTACAGATACTAAAAATAAGTACATTTGCGTACTTCTTTAGGGGTTATGCAGTTAAAAGTACAAAAACTAAAAAAAGTACGCGTACTGCTGAAAACAGTACGTCTGGCAAGCCTACTCATAATGGAGTCTGGAAACTTTTCAACTATGAACGAAGTGATGGCAAAGTTCGTAAATAGTTGTACAGAAGTTTTCGGCCAACCTAATTCAGTACTCTTTTATGGTTCCAATAATAGAGGAAAGGGTTCAAATCGTAGACAGTTTTTAGGTAATAGATATAGGAATAATAATAGGCGTAATAATAATAATAATAATAATAACAATAGGTATCGCGGTGGGGACAATAGTTACCGCGGAAGAGGTCGAAACAGCTATGGTACGAATAATAACAACGGAAATACTAGAAATATAAGGCTTGTAACAGAAGATAATTCGGAAAACTTACAAGGCCCCCTGAATGTTTAATTGCGAAAGTTTATAACATTAATATTGGACTATACAGCTATCTGAGCTACAGATTGAAACGACGGGAAAACGACATTTCTCATCGACACGGGAGCGGACATTTCTCTTATTAAACAAAAAAGGTTCTTAACGAACATATAAATTATGGTATCACTACTAGCCTCAGTGGAGTAGGTCATGGTTTAACTACTACCCTTGGAAAAGTATCCACTGATTTGATGATAAAAGATATTCTTATTGGACATGAATTTCAAGTTGTCAATGACAACTTTCCTATACCAGTGGACGGAATTATTGAAATGGATTTTGTACGAAACTACAATTCACGAGAACGAGATTTAATAATACTACGGCCTGATGATTTTGTTTCAGATGTAGCGATTCCGTTACTGAAGTCACCTGACGAAAATTCAATATCGATTCCGGCACGGAAGTGATAAGATTTATTAACGTTTAAACCACTGAAGAAGAGTATTTAATCCCACATCAAATGATTGATGACGTGTTTTTATCGCACATACTATTACATCAAAATCTTAATCAATGGTTCGACTTATAAATACGACGGACAACAACCTTATCATATAGATGTAGGAATTTGTCGATTCCTTTTATTATTATTATTATTAAATAAAACACTGTATATTAAATTAAGTTAAATCAAATTCATTTTATTTAAAGGCGGTAAAAAAACTAAAAATATATGTACATGAAACTAATGTGTGTCAAAAACTAAAAATATTAACTTCACTCTTCGAACGTCACTATCACTCTGTCCTACAAAAACTAAAATTCAATGCTTTTCCCTGTCTGTCTGTTGTTCACAATATATTCCAGCTCATTCTCTCCCACAGATAAATGAGTGTTCGTCCGTCTCTCTGTTTCTGTCTATTAATTGTTGTCCGTCTTGTCCTTAACTGTCCCAATCCTACATCCGGCCATTCCTGACCTCACATTCGTCCCGAATGTTGTCCCCATCTTTTCATGTACTCCGACACAGTCGTACACTTTCTACTTCCCTCTGAATCTCCCACCTTCTCAACCTCATACCGACCATGACCAAGCTTCTTCACCACCATATAAGGACCAAGAAACTTCGGTCTCAACTTCATTCCCGAACCAAATTGTGTTCGCTTAATGGCGACTAATTCGTTGACCTCATACGCTGTTTCAGGAACCCTTTTTCTGTAAAAATTCCTCTTATTCTCCCGTTGGATGCGCAATATATTCGTTCCAGCTCGCTCTCTTAACTGACCACGTTTTTCATCATATTCTCGTATGGTCAGCTCATCCAATAAGTATCTTAAACTAGGGAATTCACCAATTCTCATATCCAAACCAGTTGATAATTTGAACGGAATAATTCCAGTACTTCTTGGCGGTGTACTATTTATTATCCGTTGCACGTGTTCAACATGTTTGTACCAACTGCCAGACTTTTCCACACAGAGCTTCTTCAGCGTCGGTTTTTTTGCTGTCTTTCCTTCTCTTCTTGCATTTGTCGAAGTTTTTCTTCTTCAGCTTGCGTAAGTCGATGTTTATCTTCTTCCATTTGTTGACGTTTGTTTTCTTCCCTTTGCCGTCGCTTTTTTCCATTTTGCCCCCGCCGGTATTTCCCTTCAGATCTTTTTACTGCGGGTTGTTCAGCATTTTCATTTTTAGTCGCTTTATTTGTTGATTTTGTACCACCGTTGTTGTTATTATTAGAGTTGCGTTTATTTTGTCGATTTGATTTTTCATTAACTATTCCTTGCTGTGACTGACGATTGTTCTGCTCATACTTGTTATCATTTGACAGGGAAACTCTAGGAGATGTTTTATTTCCTTTTTTGTGTTTCATAAGGTTTTTGCTGCTGAGACTCCTGTTGTATGCTCCTTTCCACATTTTGTTGTTGATTTGATTGTTTACTGTCATCCTGTTGCTGCTGTTGAACATTATCTTGTTGGGGAATTTTTTCAACTACTGGCAAGCGATGCTGGTCTTCAAAAGATTTTTGCCGCTGCAACTGCAGTACCATTTGTTGCCCGTGCTGTTGTTGTTGATGAACTTGAACATGTTGTTCTAATGCGGCTACATACCCCAAATCATCCGTTTCCCTAATTCCCGTAGAATTGTCTCTGCTTCGGAATTTCGCTCCATCCGAGTCAATGGCCAAATCAACATTAGCAAAAATATCATTACCCAAAACAACAGGATACAACAGATCACCTTCCCTACAAACGTGGAATGTTACATCCATTTCAACCTCGTCCGCACGGATCTTAATCGTAAAATTACCCATCGTTGTAATCTTTTTTCCACCTATTCCAACCAAAGTTTTCCTATCGGGCCCGAGATCGATATCACCTAAAAGAAATAAAGTACCGCAACAAATAGCACAAATGTCGCTACCAGTATCAATGAAAGCAGAGATCGTCTTATCTAGAATCGAGATGTCCTTGAATATTCTCCTTGATGGGATGATAACATCATCAGACATCGTATGAACATTACTGGTGCTCTTGCCATTTCCTCCGCCTCCACTTCCTTTCTTATCACCGTTCTTCTCCTTCTTGACCTCTTGTCCGCACTCAAAAGACTTATGTCCAAAGCCATGCCACTTGAAACATTTCACCAGCGGATTTGTGCACGCGTTCGATAGATGTCCCTTGTCGCCGCACTTATAACAGCGTCTATCATCCTTGGTTTCAGGCATCTTCTTCACAAAACTTTTCGGTCGCGCGCCCTTTGAGCTTGATTCCGACACTCGTATCTTCTCATATATTTCGATATTCTCCTTAAGTTGGTCTAAGTTCCTTGACTGATACAAAATAGCCTTGTTTGACCTATAGTCGCTTATCCCATCTATGAAATATTCAATCAGGCTTTGTTCGTCTAATCTAATAGGATTTCCAATATCTCGCAGACTATAAAGATATTCGCGTAATGTTTCACCTGACTTCTTCTTCCGATTACTCAATGTTCGATGAATTTCTAACGATGACAGCTTTCTTCCGAATTCTCTCTTCAAAGCTTGCTTCAGAGAACTCCAATCCTTAATACCAGATTCGCTTCTAGCAAAAGTCTTCGCAGCACCCGTCAACAATTGTTTCGCTTATATGTACTTTTGAAGGTCGTTCCATTTTACAGCATATGAACAGTCTTCGAATTCTTCTAACCATTGTTCAATTTGGGGCAAACCATCGCCTGAAAAAGCTGAAACCGAATCCTGAACGTCCCTTAAAGTAAAAATACTATGGGGTAATGTCGCAACATTGCCGGCAACTACAGAAGAAGTTTCATCATGATCAGAATTATCATCCACAACCTCGATATTAAAATGATTCAAAAGTCTATCCTGCAAAACACTTTTATTACCCGTCTTAGAAATTCCTAATTCGTCCAATTTGGCTCTCAAGCCCTCTAAACTTAAACCCAAAATTTCGTCTCGGTTCATTTTGTTCGTCAGCGGCTTATAAATTTAAATTAAATATTATTATAAAAATTGAATAATTATTACAAATAAAATATTAATATTAATACAGTGCTATTCAAAATATTGTTCAAGTATAAAATTTGATGGAACAATTTCACAATCACGTTAAAATTAATTAAAATGTTATAAATCTTATCAATTATCGTTGAATAATTTAAGCATTAAAATTAATTATCAAACTCTACACAAATTATAAAATATTCTCATAAAATTGATATTCAGCATTCAACAATAAACTCTGTATTCAAATTAATTAAAATTAATCAAAATATTCCAAATCATATTAATTTTCCTTAAAGAATTTAAACATTCAATTAAAATTCACATCTAATTCAATTAATCAAAATACTCAAATTATCTTCATAAAATAACACCAATTATCTTTACACCATGTATGCAATTTCCAAGTTAAATATGAGAGGCTTTTATCTTCTTCTTACGTCACAAAATTTGTATACAATACTACCATCTACACATCACAATTTAATGCATTCATCTCAAGCACTCAAACATCTAAAATCATCTATTGTCGTCTGAAACTAAAAAAAAGAAAAATTGTCTATACGCCTAAAGAATGCAAACGTCCAAAGCGCTCAAAATTCAAAACTTCAACGTCCATTAACATATAATCTACTCAGCCTCACAATATTAACCTCTCCTTATAGTCACAATAGTCCTACTCAAATTATCTAAATGCATACATACACACTTATCTTCATTATTACTAATACACGCCTTGGTTGACATCAACAGCAATAACAAAAATCTTCACGGCTCCGACTGCTCAACGATCATTTACTGCTCAAGCAATTACAGCAACCAGTTTCGTCATCTACTACGCTTTAACTCTCTCACCATGCAAAAAACAGCTTCTTTACTCTCCGATCATCTTTCACTCATAAGCACTCGTTGATTTCAAAATAAGGGTTGTTTTCATATGAACACTATGTTGTTTTTGTAAAAACGTTGAGTTTCATTACTTTGTTCTATTTTGCCTAATACACTTGTGTACACACATTTACACAACAACATCAATGCATGTTTTTATTTGTTACTATGTTCATGAGTTTTTCGTAGAGTTTTTTCCATTCAATCTCTTTGTAACGTCTTTCTTTTTTAACATAACATTTGCATGACCATTCTTGTTGCCAACTTCACAGTTTTTTTTTTCGAATATAGATAAATGGTATATTTCACAATTTTCTTTTCTCTTTCACACGCACTCACTTCAATTATAAGGCCTCTTGGTTTCTAGAAGCTTCGTTTTTTTCATGCGACAGAATTTTTCCTTACTTATTCATGTTGTTGTTGTATCGTATACTCATATACATACAGCACATCACTTCAATATAAAAAATAGTATGACTACGTCTTTTCTTTTGTTTCTTTTGTTTTTCTTTTTGGCAGTTATTAGTTTTTCATACAGTTTTTTCCATAATTTCATCACCCTTCTATCAAGTTCACATATTCACTTCTCCGCCTGGGCCATCCCGGTTGAGCCCCCAATTTTGTAGGAATTTGTCGATTCCTTTTATTATTATTATTATTAAATAAAACACTGTATATTAAATTAAGTTAAATCAAATTCATTTTATTTAAAGGCGGTAAAAAAACTAAAAATATATGTACATGAAACTAATGTGTGTCAAAAACTAAAAATATTAACTTCACTCTTCGAACGTCACTATCACTCTGTCCTACAAAAACTAAAATTCAATGCTTTTCCCTGTCTGTCTGTTGTTCACAATATATTCCAGCTCATTCTCTCCCACAGATAAATGAGTGTTCGTCCGTCTCTCTGTTTCTGTCTATTAATTGTTGTTGTCCGTCTTGTCCTTAACTGTCCCAATCCTACATAGATAACGTTCATATTAGAACGGAAAGTCTTAACGACTACAAAATAGTAAAGCTAAAAAATAATCCTAAAGATAATGATAAGAAAGAAATACTAAGAAAACTTTCTTAAAATTTTCCGGAATTTGTCGATGAAGAGTTAAAAACTCTTTGCTCCGAATTTATTGAAATTTTTGCATTAGAAACGGAAAAAATAAGCGTAAATAACTTTTATAAACAAAAACTGAAATTAAGTGATAACTAACCAGTCTATATAAAAAATTATAGAATCCCTCATTCTCACAAAGATAAAGTTAATTTACAGGTGCGTAAATTAATAGACGATGACATAGTAGAGCCTTCCGTTTCCGAATACAATAGTCTAATATTATTAGTCCCAAAGCAACCTTTACCAGGTTAAGCCCAAAAAAGATGAAGGCTAGTCGTTGACTATAGGGCAATTAATAAAAAGTTAATTGCCGATAAATATCCTCTACCACGCATGGACGACATTTTGGATTGGGCAGATTAGATGTTTAGATTTAATATCAGGATTCCATCAAGATTCAAGAGACATTACATCCTTCTCTACTGGAAACGGATCCTTTCGGTTCAAAAGATTACAATATGGCATAAAAATAGCTCCAAACTCATTTCAGAGAATGATGTCCTTAGCCTTCCCAGGTTTAAAACCAACCAAGCTTTCCTAAGGTTGTTGGTAAACACAATTGTACGTCTACAACGGATGTTTTCGGTTACAAACGACTCGACTGGTTAGATTTTTCAAGTTAAAAAAAATGATTTCAAAAGAAACCAAGCTTTCCTATATATGGACGATTTGATCATAATATGTCGGAAATATAATTTAAAACTTCATCCAGACATGTGCTGATTCTTCTGCCGTGATGTAACATTCTTGGGACACAAATGCACTGACAAAGGAATTTTACCTGCTGACAGCAAATTCTCCATAATAAAAAATTATCAAACACCGAAAAATGGTGATGAGGCAAAACGCTTTATGGCATTTTGTAGTTATTATAGGAGATTTATTCCTAATTTTGCGGAGTATTCAAGACACCTCAGTAAATTGTCCAGGAAAACATTCCTTTCGAATGGTCTCAAGAATGCGAAAAATCTTTCAAGTACCTCAAAAATCAACTACAAAGTCCTAAAATACTACAATATCCTGATTTTGAAAAAGAATTTTGCATTACTACTGATGCAAGTAAATACGCATGTGGCGCCGTTTTAAGTCAGGAATATTAAGGTATTCAATTGCCCGTAGCGTATGCATACAGAGCATTTACAAAGGGTGAAATCAATAAGTCGACCATAGAGCAAGAACTAATTGCCATTCATTGGGCAATTCTATATTTTCGACAATATATCTACGGTAGAAAATTTCTGGTCAAAAGTCTATGCTCCATGAAAAGTCCCACATCAAAATTAACTCGCATTAGACTGGAGCTGGAAGAAAAGGACTTTGTAATTGAATACATCAGGGGAAGAGAGAACTACGCGGCTGATGCATTATCGCGAATAGAGTTCTCTGATATTTGCAAAACTAATATAAATGACATTTTTAAAGTAACTACTAGACTACAAACTCGAAATAAGCAGGGAAGAACAAGTGATACAAGAAAAGAAGATAAAAATAAAGTATCAGAAATGCTACATGTATTTGAAGCCATCAATATACAAGAGTACTGTAAATTGCCACGTTTATATTTTAAAAATAACAATTTTATTATCCAACGTAGAAAAAATAAATTTTATGAATCGCAGAACCATATGGAAATATTAATTATATTAATATATGAGCCGTTCAGTGCACAAATCGATTAACTCCATAAAACAAAAAGTTGAGAAATGCGATGCTATCTGCATATAATATCGACAAATGTTTTTGCAGGTATTAAATTTCCTCCTCTATTCCTGTATGCCAAACCTTTTGTTCTTTTATACTTTTGTAAATTTCGTGCCCAATTTTTAGGATTACGACTTCTTTTCCTCCCGATCAATGTGTTTGTTGGAATATCTGTACTATTACAATCAGATGAATCCGAGGAAAACAACAAAAGTTTTCCTGAGCCAGACTTTCTGTTTATAAATCGTATTGAAGATCGATCAGATGATTCACTGTTTTCCACATCCACATTGTTATTAATCTCACTCATCTTGACTACAACGGTACAATATTTATTTCTTTATAATTATAGAGAAATCATTTTTTATAATAATACAAACCTGGTAAAAAGGCACTAAAATTTGACATTATCATGAAACGCTTGCTAGTGTATTTTAGTTGGACAAAAATTTTACAGTACCTGCAAATTGATAGCTGTTATCATTCAACGGTTGCTAGTGGTGCATCTGAAATGCGTTATTGAAACGATTTACATAAGAGTATGGAGTTAATCAAAATGTCTTCTGAAATAAATTACTTATTATTCAATGGCCCAAAAAAATTTGTCGTTTAATGCTGTTAATCTTTACTATTCAATAAAGTTATAATAAATATAAAAAGTTATGACTACCAAAAGTGCTTTGACACTTAAATTTAAGGTTTTTCAAAAAGTGGAGTTAATCACTTTGTGCACTGAATGGCTCATATATTAATTAATATTATTATTGCGAAAGCTTGAGAAAGTAGCTAATAATAATGGCTTCGCGTGTTTACAATTATCATTGAGAGATAATTTGTTTGATAATGTGCACATTGATACATTTAAGAATAGAATATTGAAAAATTTGAAAATAGTACTCGTACCAGCACTAATAAAGGAAGAAACAAAATCTGATAGGGCTAGAATAATCAAGAGATATCACGATGATCCAGTATGGGGTGGACATCCTGGAACAACCCATTTGCTTCAGAATCTTAGGAGACGATACCACTGGAAAAATATGACAAGAGATATTTCTCGTTACGCCAAAGCTTGTAGTGAATGTCAAAGTGCAAAATTTGGCGTTAAACCTAAAGAACTTCTTATCATAACGCCCACACCAGCAAGGGCATTCGAAATCGTTATTATCGACACAATACACATTCAAATTTGTACATGGGAAATATCCACCTGGATTTCATTAGTAAGAATTTTGTAGAACCATTGTATAACATAGAATCATACCAAAAAGAGGTAAAATTTAGGTTAAAGGTTGCTCAAAGACGAGCTGCAGATCTTTTTGAAAAATCCAAATTAGTTAGGAAAAGACAATCGGAAATAAAATCAGAACTTTCAAGTATTAAAGTTAATGATTTTGTTTTAGTCCGCAATGATGCGGGACACAAATTAGATAAAATTTTTAACGGTCCATTTAAAGTAATTGAATTAGATAATAAGAATAGTGCATTAGTATCAGACGATAATAATAAATCGACATGGATACATAAAAATAGACTTAAAGTTTATAAATATTTAATACCATTTCAATAGTAATTACACTAAAATATATAAATATTTAACACTATATTACATTACTGTAAATTATATACCATATTTTATATACATTCATATAAATGAATTGAAAATATTGCAAGAAAAAATATATAATTAGTAGATTTATACAGATTTAAGTAAAAAAATACGTAATATGTATCCTTAATAATTGCATAAAATAATACAACTAATAAATAAACTAAAATATATATTTTTTACTAAGAATTGCACGTAGTAAATAAGCTAATAAACATATAACTATAGTTACTCTTTGATATAAGTATACAATAATCAATAATGTTAAATCGGTTATTCTTTTTGTGCAAAAGGAGGTGTGACGTACACTCACAACTTAGTGTCACAACACCAACAGTTAGTCAGTTCACATGATGCAACCTGACTAAGCCCTTTCCCATAGTCTGTGAGTCTACGTCGCAACTCAACACCTTTAATGTATATAGCTGTAAGTTAGTTTGTTAAGTGAATAATAATAATAAAAGCTTAGTTTTAATAACACAACTAAAAGGCGCGGTTTAAATCACACGGGCTAGCACTGAGGGGCAAGTGCTGGTTCCCACAAGCGAGGACTCCACAGTTTCAATATCAGTGATGTAACAAAACAACAACAACCTTACGGCGTGCGGTTACATAAATAGCAGACAACACATCTTCACTATAGACACCGGTGCGACGAGTCTATCATTAGACCAGATGTAGTGAAGGGAAAGTGTGAGATACTTAATAATGTAAGACTTCGGACAGCTACTGGAGAGTTTGCCACCATCTACGGAAAAACAAAGGCGAAGGTAACTATAGCCAACATTAGCGTAAGCCACGTCTTTATTGTTGCCGACATTGTGGACGATGTTATAATTGGTGCCGATTTTATGACAGCTAATGGCATAAATTTGAATATGGGGCAACCATAGCTGCCAGATTTAATCATTTATCGTCATTTTGACGATTTTGAGCTCCAAAAATATCATTCTGACGATATGACGTTTATGCCCTTATTTTGACGATTTTTGGAAATTAAAAATTTACCTCATATTCTTTACTTTAGTACATTAAAACCCATTTTAAGCTTTGTATTTACTTACGGCTGTCTTCGTCGAGAAAGCCGAGTGTTACGTAGGAATTCCTGATCCTCGGGAACAAGTCCCTTATTTCGCTTGAGCATAATCCGTTGTAATAGCAGTAGTATGTTTTTGTACGTTCAGGATCAATTTTTCCATACAAATTTGGGATCATCCCTACGCTACAGCCGATCATGGGCGGTTAGTCGATAGGTTTGCAACATGTATTGTGAAAAGGTAATGCTTTTTAATGTGTGTGTGTTATAGTTGGTTGAGTGATCGGTATGTAACATTTGTTAGAGAGAGTGATGTGTTGTTTAGTTTATTCAATGCAAAACGCATATCAAGTTACATACTGTCTGGGGCGTGTATACAAAAATATTTAAAATAATTATCATTGTGATATTAGATCTGCTGACGTATGAATTCTCTTTGCAAATACATAGGTGTGATTAATGTTGAAATAAAAAAATGTTTAATTTGTTTTATTTTTATATTAATATTTTTATTGGGAAAAAATAGAAAAAATATTATTCTAAAACTTATACTAATTACATTTCTTATAATTATAATTAAATTTTATTAAAAGTACAGTTTTTACATTTCAATACATAATAGATATTTATTATTTTTCTTGCTTCTTCTTCTACTTGATTCTTTTTATTTTTATAATAACTGCAATGACAGGTGTTTGGACCGCACGTTGCATCTTTATTAAGCAGACGCAATCTTCAAAACTTTTTCCATGTGCAGTTTGTTTTGTTTTTAAATTATGAATATATCCAATAAGTGATTGTATATCAATCAGTTTTTTCCTATCTTCATCGGAAATAATTTGTGTAAATGTTTTTAAAAATTAAATAATTATGTTAGGAACATTTTATATATCTAGTTACTGTATGTTCATATGCAATGTTTGCAAATAATGTTTAACATTAATTGTTCTCATATTTATACTATTTCATCATCATAACGCCTAATCAATTGCTGTTGTTGTTTAGTTAACAAAGATTGAAGATGTAATCATTAAAACACTATTCATTTTTCTACTTATTTACTTTTATTTATCATTAAAAAAATTATATATATATAAATATATACACTGCACGCGCGCTAATGTGAACACCGCATTATATGTGTTTAATGTTTGATGTGTTGCTGGTTCGTGTTTTAATTGTTCCTTTAATTTTGTTTGAAATAAAATGTTTTTGGTTTTGTTGTTTTTGTAATTTTAATTTGTCTATTTTATTAAATTCAATATGTAGTTCTTATGTTATTTTATTTACAAAATTGTTTTGTTTTAATTTAATTTGTTTAATTTCAATTTATGTTTTTGTTTATTGTTTTTGTTCACAATTTTTACTATTTAATGTTCTATTTATTTGCAAAAAAAAAGGGTCACAATATTTGTTTTTGTTTTCAATTTTTTGGATGTTCACTGTTTAATTGTCGAAACTAGAGTGATTTTATGCATAAATCAGATCTTAATATTAAGTAACAAAGAACATAAGAAAGAAGCAAGGAGAAAGAGATGACAAAAATAAAATAAAAGAAACGCTACTCTTTATGTTATGTATAACGTTGAACATTCCGGCCCCCATGACTTGGTGAAGTTTACCACAGGTTTTGAACAGGTCCTATTTGTGGCTTGTGGGTCGGTAAGTTGCAAAGCCTCATGAAGATGTTCACAGATATGGCATCATGATGTACGTTAACGTATACTGCAAGAAAATTGCCAATGTTTGGGGTGTTGAGATTGTTGGGATGCCATACCTGTAAGTACAAAATTAGAATAATATTAGTGCATGTAAATGGTTAGGGGTTATATTAATTTGCAAACAAAACCAAAATTTTTGTAATTGGTCTGGTGATTACTTCATTTTTGGTTTTGATGTCTACAACTCTACAGTTTTGGTCAGGTCCAAGATATGTTTTGATGATTCGACCCATTTGCCATTCATTGGGTGGCAAGTTGTTGTTTTTGATGACTACCAGATCGTTGACTTTAACGTTGTCCCTCTGAATCTTCCATTTGTACCTGCGTTGAAGTTCAATCAAGCATTCGGACTTCCATCTTTGGCAAAATGAGTGGTAGATGAGCTTTAGGCGTTTCCAGCGGTTGATGAGATTCAGATTTTCGTTGCTTACATCTGGTTCAGCTGGGGTCAATAATGCACTACCAATAAGGAAGTGTCCAGGGGTCAATGGATTAAGGTCATTTGGGTCATCGCTAGCAGGACTTAAGGGTCTAGAATTTAGGCACGATTCTATACGAACAAGAATTGTAGATAGCTCTTCAAATGTGAATTTCATGTTCGGTATCATCTTTTTGAGGTGTGTTTTGAATGATTTTACACCGGCTTCCCAAAGGCCGCCCATGTGTGGGGCTCCTGGGGGATAAACTTCCAATTAAGATTTTGATGACTAAAATGATGGGTCACTTGATTTTGAAGAGTTTTTATGAATTCTAGACGGCCTTTCCTTAGAAGTTCTGCTGCTCCGACGAAATTTCCTCCATTGTCTGAGTAAATAAGTGCGGGACATCCACGCCTTCCTATGAAGCGGGAAAATGCTGCTAAGAACGATTGGGTCGATAAATCACTTGCTGCTTCAAGATGAAAAGCTTTTGTAGCGAAGCATACAAATATGCAAATATACCCTTTTGTAATAAGACAAGCTCGGCCTGTAAAATTTTTGATGTCAAAAGGTTATGCGTAGTCTAATCCAGTTGTAGCAAAGGGTCTTGATAATGTTGTACGTTCTGGTCGTAATGCAGCCATGATTTGATTTTGCGTCTGTTTTTGTACAAAACACACGTTTTACAGTTGTAAATTACGCTTTTGACCAAGGGTTTCAATCTGAATATCCAATATTCTGTGCGTAGGACTCGAACCATTAGTTGGTTTTCTCCATAAAGGGTAATTTTATGTGTAAATTCCACTAGGAGCTGTGATAGCTTCGAGTTATGAGGTAGCAATATTGGGTAGCGTTCATTGTACGTTAATGCAGGTGATTGCGCTAGTCGCCCATTGGCTCTAATAATGCCATGGTGATCCATGAAAGGATTTAAGGTCAAAAGACTGCTGGTTGGGGATATTTTCTGCTTGAGTTTCAAATGTTTGTGCTCATCTGGAAAATGATTTTGTTGCGTCCATATGATGAGTCGATGTTTGACGAAATCTATTTCTTCTCGGGTGATTTCTGCTGAAGATACGCGAAGATGGGTTCGGTTGCTTCCAGTATTTCTCCATAGTCGTATGACATAAGCGAGTACTCGATAAGCTCGTGATAGGTCTGAAAATCGATTTAATGGGTCTTCGCGTGTTGTGGTTGTAAATGCTTTTACAGTTTTAGCTTCTAGATTTGTGTCACCTGTTTGTGTTGGTATCGGCCATTGATTTTTAGGCAATTTTAACCAGGAGGGTCCAAACCACCATAAGTTGTGGTTTTCTAGTTCTTGTGGAGTACATCCTCGGCTGGCTACATATGCTGGGTTCTCCTTTGAGTCGATATGTTGCCAATTTTGATTTCCAACCTTATCCAGGATTTCAAAACCACGATTTCCAACGAAAGTGTTCCATGAGCAAGGGGCTTTCTTTAACCAGGACAGCACGATTGTTGAGTCGGTCCAATAATATGCCTTGATATTTTGAATTTGAAGATTTGCCAATAATACGGATCCACATAGTTCTAAGCGGGGCAAAGATATTTGCTTGATGGGAGCTGCACGGGTCTTTGAAGCCAGAAGAAATGTGAATACTGAGTTTTCAGCTTGTATTCGAACATAAAGAGTCGCAGAATAGGCTTTTTCTGAAGCGTCACTGAAACCGTGAATTTCCACATTACAATTCGGGCTAAATTGCATCCAACGGGGAATTTTCAATATGTTTATTGCCGGGCAGTTTTTTATGAATTTTTGCCACTGTAGACAAGTCAAGGGTTTTAATATATCATCCCAGTCGACTTTATCCAACCAAATCTGTTGCATAATTAGTTTTGCTTCAACCATTATTGGAGCTATCCATCCACAAGGGTCAAAGAATTTGGCAATTGTCGATAAAACTTCTCTTTTCGTGTAGTTTTCTTTTAATTTGACATCTGGTGCTGTAAATGTAAATGCGTCTGAAGAAATGTTCCATTTGATCCCAAGAGTTTTTGTTCCAGTGCTTTCTGACAGATTTAACCAATCGAGAGGTAGTAGGGTCTCATTTGGTAAGTCTTGTATAACTCATGGGTCATTTGATGTCCATTTCATAAGGTCGAATCCAGCAGATTTTAGAACTGTTGTAAGTTCTTTTCCTGATTTGATGGCGTCGTTTAATGTGTGACCACCTGCTAAAACATCATCCACATACATGTTTTGTTGTAGAGTTTTTGATGCGAGAGGGTGAGTTGATTTTACATCTTCAACTAATTGAAGAAGGGTTCTAATGGCCAGAAAAGGGGCGCAATTGACTCCAAAAGTCACTGTCAGGAGTTCGTAATCCTCAATAGGGTCCTTTTCTGATTGCCGAAATAATATCCTTTGATATTTGGTTTGAGTCGGATCAATGAGTATCTGTCGATACATTTTTGTGATATCTGCGTTGTACACAAAACGGAAGAATCTCCACTTCAATATCAGAAGCACCAAGTCCTGTTGAAGTATGGGTCCTGGATACAATATGTCATTCAAACTCTTCTTCTTTGAAGACGGGCTCGAAGCGTTGAAAACTACTCTAAGTTTCGTTGTCAGCCTTTCGGGTTTTATTACTGCATGATGTGGCAGGTAATAATTTGGGTTTGTTTTCATTTCCAGAGGAGAAATTTTCCTCATATGTCCTAACTCGAGGTACTCAACAATTACTTGGTCGTATTGTTTTTTGAGTTCGGGTTTCTGGCTAAGTATGCGTTCCATTCTCAAGAACTGTGACATGGCTATGTTTCTCGAAGTTCCTATTCCTTCGCTATTTTTAAAGGGTATGGTAACGATATACCTTCCTGTGTCGTTTCTTCGTGTTGTCGACATGAAGTTGTTCTCGCAAAATGTGTCCTCATCTGACCTCAAAACCCGTTTTGGGGTTTCTACCACCTCCCAAAAGCGTGTGAGGATTCGGTCAAGGGACGTAGTGTTGAGTAATGACACTGTTGTAATAGGTTGTGTCGTTGTTGAAATTGGTCCCCCCACAATCCAGCCAAATACTGTTTTTTGTGCCAAAAGGGATCCAATAGACCGCATCGGTAGCAGTCTCATTGAAATGTTGCAAATCTAAAGTCTGTGGTGGTAAATTAGATAGAAGAGTCTTCAGAACTGGTGCCCCGAATTTAAATTGTAAATCCACCTTGGAGCAAAGATGGAATAAACATGCTTTGGTTGACGTCTCTGAAACTGTTTGACTCAAGCCTGTAGCATGAACTAAATTTCGTTTGATGGGCAAATTTAGTCAATTTTTCAACTTTTCTGACATAAAAGTTGATTGTGAACCAGGGTCGATGATTGCTCTTGCCTGGTACTTTTCGCCTCTAGTTTCGATCAGTACAATTGCAGTAAATAACAAGGTCTCTTTCTCATTGGGAGATTGATTGAGATGTTTGCTCTCTTGCAGTATCAAGGAAGTGATATTTGGTATGGAAAAGTTTGATGCTGATGTGGACTGTATATTGGTGTTTTGTGATGCGATGCTCCTGCTTGGTTGGGTCGGGTCACAATTCTGAACTAAAGTTTGGGTTTCTGATCCCTTATGTAACAAAGTGTTGTGTCTTTGCTTACAGAATCTACAACTGAATTTACTTTTATAGTCCTTAACACAACACTGTGGTCAATAGAGATGCAATTGTAACATGAATTTGTGACCTTTACAATGTGAATTCTGTCGTTAACATTCTTTTCTAATAACTTGGGGCAAGACCAGAATTGGTGAGACTCTTTACAATGTTGGCATTTGTAATTTGAGTAATTTTTCCGTGCCCTATTTGTGTTGAAAAGTTTCATATTTTTCGACACAGTTTCATTTTGGGTCGTGTTTATATGAAAAGTGTGAACTCGTTTTGGCTTAGATTTAAATTTGATTGTGTGATGGCCGCTATAGATTCTAGAGTCTTAGAATTGTGTGTCAAGAAAGTGTTGAATTGTTTCCAAGTCGGAACTTTTGTAATTTCCTTAAGTGAATTTTCAAATTCCTTTAAAAGAGTCCGAGGGAGCTTTGTTGAGCAAATGTATACCAGAAATGGGTCCCATGTGGCGGTTTCTATGCCTAAAGCATTTAACACCTGAATGCATCCATTAACTGTTCGCTGAAGTTTTTGAATCGATGAGCCTGTGTCTTCAGCTACGTTCGGAAAGTCAAATAAAATTTTTAATTGTTCATTTACTTGGATCCGATTATTCTCGTATTGGGCTACAAGGTTTTCCAGGCTATGTCGAAGCCTTCGTTAGTCAATGGGGCATTTGAAACTATTTTTCTAGCATTTCCTCCAGTCTTTTGTATCAGATGAAAAAGTTTCTCAATTTTACTAAGTCTAGAATTTTTTATGTATAAAGCTGTAAAAAGATCGCGGAAAGTAGGCCATGTCACAAAATCTCCATAAAATGTGTCCGTGTCGCAAGGTGGTAACCGCACAAATGAGATGTCATGATTTTCCTTTGGCTGACTTTCAACATCAGAAATCCGTTCTTCCTTCTTTGGATTCGATAGGGCTTGAATTTCTGCATTAATTGACCCTAAACACGTTTTGTAGGCAGAAAAACGTTTTTTATAACGATCACGAAGCTTATCTTTATCGATGGGTTTTTCTTTGGAATCTTTGTTTGTGTCCCTACACTCTCCATACGTCCTTTTGACTTGTGTCCATAGAGAATCAAGTTCGACCCGAAGTACCTCAAGAGAGTGAATGTTGTTTTCGGCCGCACTTTGAGAATACTCTATTTCAAAGTCCAAAAGGTCATTTGTACAATTTACAAATTTATCGAGTGTCATTGTTTACCGATGAATTAAATTTTAAAACGATCAAAATAAGAGTCAAGTTGAAACAAAAAAGTCCCTGCTAGCGATTTCACAAGAATTTTCAAAAATAATAATTAATTTCCCGATTGGTTATTAACGTGGGTGTATTTTGTTTCCCCAGTAAATTACTAAAAGAAGTATGGGTGGTAACCCTTTTCGTTTTTCTACTTCTCTTTCTTCTTTTACTCGACCGGGACAAAAAATTATAAGAGCGTATACTTGTAATAAAGAGTTTATGTCTCTCTTTATTGTCTTATTTTTATTATTTTTAGTACTTACTTATCGTTGTTGTGTCTTTGTTTAAGCTGTTGTTGCTCTCTAATTTGGGTCTCTTCTTGTTTGTGTCTTTTGCTGTAATTTTGGTTCTTTTTTGTTTTTCCACTTTGCCTTTGGATTCTATTTTTTTTTTCTTCAAAAAAATTAACTTTTTTTTACCGTTGCTTATTTTTTGTGTCTTAATATTTTTTCAATTTTTTAGCAAGTTTTTGTTTTTGTTAAATGCACTGCACATTACTATATTAAATTCGGTTCGAAGTGACCAAAAAATGTTTAATGTTTGATGTGTTGCTGGTTCGTTTTTTAATTGTTTCTTTAATTTTGTTTGAAATAAAATGTTTTTGGTTTTGTTGTTTTTGTAATTTTAATTTGTCTATTTTATTAAATTCAATATGTAGTTCTTATGTTATTTTATTTACAAAATTGTTTTGTTTTAATTTAATTTGTTCAATTTATTTTTTTGTTATATTGTTTTTGTTCACAATTTTTACTATTTAATGTTCCATTTATTTGCAAAAAAAAGGGTCACAATATTTGTTTTTGTTTTAAATTTTTTGGATGTTCACTGTTTAATTGTCGAAACTAGAGTGATTTTATGCATAAATCAGATCTTAATATTAAGTAACAAAGAACATAAGAAAGAAGCAAGGAGAAAGAGATGACAAAAATAAAATAAAAGAAACGCTACTCTTTATGTTATGTATAACGTTGAACAATATGAACACCGCTTAATGTGAACATGTTTTTTGCTTCATTGACTACTCTAAAAGATGAACAAATGTAAAAAGCTCTATAATTTGAACAGATTTTTTTTTTAATTTGAACGTTAAAATTCTATGTTTATTAGTTGCGGGAATCCCCGTCTTAGGTGTACTTATATACAGTCACACAGATAATTATACGTACCCCCCTAAAAATCATATATTTAAATGATAATATATGGACAAGTCAACTGATTTTTGCGCCAAATTTTTTGTTTTCCGTCACAGCCGAACAAATTATATTTGTTCTCATCACTAAATATTACATTCGCCCAAAAATCAGTTGACTTTTCCATATATTATTGGGCAAATTCCAATCGTGTGACCTTTTTCTCGGCACTCGGCTGCGGAAACCGTTCTTTCTCAAAACACTTCGAACTGTTTCGGAATGCACAATAACATTGTGATCACTTTCCGAGGTATTTATTTCTACGGCTGTAGTCCTAGGATTTTTATCCACAATACCTTTTATATACCGGGCTACCCTTGGAGAAATTTTATGCGAAATATACGTCGTATGTATAATTTTCTATGGTGCCATATTGGTTTTAAGCAAACTGCAGTCACAAATTCATAGATTTTGGGAATTTGTTTTATGTAAGTAAATGTGTCGTTACAGACGTTAATGTAAAGAAATTTTAGATTAGAAGTTCATTACTTTTTAAAAACGATTTTAGGGGGGGTACGTATAATTATCTGTGTGACTGTATATGTATGCGTTAGTACATCTGCTTGCATATTTATTCTTCATTTGCTACTTAAATACTGTGAAGAAAGCTTGTAAAGATTAAATTATAAAATGTGTTCTAAAAAATTTAAAAAAAAAGTAAAAAAATTCATAAATAATGATTTTTGTTTAAAATATGATATAATTCTGTTTTAAAATTTTCGGTATTCGGAAATGTGAACAATTCGCAAAAGCGAACAACGTCAGTTTTAATTAGTTCACATTAGCGAGCGTGCACTGTATTTACAAAAGTTTTTTATCTCATTTCGACGCCGCAATTATATAACGTTCTAAGTACACATAGAACGTTTTTCATGTTTTTGCATTTTTAGATTTTACGTTCTCTAACTTAAATATTGTCAAAATTTTTTTAAGATGCGCCGATCCGTTCCGAAGTTATAGGGAAAAATCTTCTTAGAATATACATATAGTCGTATGTCGCGCGAAAACTTTGAGAGCTCATAACTCAAAACACACTTTTTCGACTTAGAATGTTATAGAACGGACACTTCGATTTGTAAGAGGAATATATTCAAACATTCTATCGTGTATAATTATACAATATGCAGATGTATCTGCAGGTATATTTGTTTTTTATTTCTATACGGATATCTATTGCTCCAGTTTTAATTGCTTCATTCTGATGGCTAACATCTATTATTGGCGCTGTTGTCTTAAATTTTTCCCTTGTCAATAATGGTTGCGAGTCAGGTAAATAATAGTTTTGTTGAAATTTTGAATACATATCATGCAATACAACAAAACGATTTCGATCGAATTTTAAATTTAAATCATCACATGGGTATACATCAGAATTCAAATGTAATTTTACATCAGTTAAATCACAACGAACAAATTTATTTTCATTATTGTGAAATACTAAAAGAAGGAATCGTGGCCTCTCATTTTCACTCGCTAGCTTAACATTCCATAGAACAGCTGTGCTTTGTGGAAGTGAAGGATAATAAGATAATAATATGTATCCCAACTTCTAAAGGCAATATTTAGCGGTCGGCGGCTATTAATTGTTTTAAATATTTCCAACTTGTAAGCATCAGCCAATTGAATATGTGCTACTTTCCATGTAATGTTTAGAATATATAACTCGAATTTTTCATTTGTAACAATAGATTTGAGTACTTCAGAATCATCTTTAAAGCGTAGGAGAATTAGTTCATGTTTAGAATTGAGTATTACTTTATTAAAATCTTCAGCAAATCCAAGAATCATTTTTAATGGAACACAAAAATTAAAATAACCGGAAACTAGTGTAAAATCATCAGCATTTATTTGCTTTCAAATTCATTTAATGATTCATAGTTTTTCATTTCTGTAGTTATTCCCAAATGTCGTGTACGATCAATTTCTATACCATTAAGTTCATATCAGATTTCATCAAAGAGAAAACCCATACAGTTGTTAAGAAGTTTTAGAGAGAGGGTGGCTGTTGAATCTTCCTTTGTTGCATGCCCTTCAATATTGAGAAAGCTTTCACTTGGTAAAACATATAAATCCTGATATTCGAATTTCATCATTATTTTTATAAGATTGTAAATATGATGTATAACTATGATATTCCTTTTTAATAATTGAAATATCAAATTGTGGTTTTTGTAATACGTTTATTATATTACTCATTTTCTTCTACTTCTATTTCTATTTAACTTTAATTGAAATCCTAAACTTTGTAAAAACTTTTAATTACTTTTACTTAGATTATTTTTCGGTTTCCTCTTGTGTTTTTTCAATTTTATGTGCTCTTTAAAAGAAGAAGACAATTTATCTCTTGTTTGCTGTGTAGTGAGTGTTGATGGCGGAATGAATGTTGTTTCCGCATTCGAGATCCTTTATTGATATTTTCTCACCTCGAAAATTTATTAAATTTCCGTCCTGATCGACAATTTTCAAAACTAATGTATATATTGTTCTTGTATTAACTGGTAAATATACATATAACATTAGCTGGTGCTTCGGTTATTTTATAGCGTGGACTAACGTACAATGATGTAGGTATGAGCAGATGTGCTGTTAATATATGTATAATCCAGTTACAATATTACAATCAACGGATATTATATTTATTTTTGTTATATCTATAGTTTCATCCGAATAGTGCTCTTCACCATTTTTAAGTAATCTATTGCTAAACCAAGCAATGATCCAATAGACCATTCTCTATTGAAACAGATCGTATCTAATGAACTTTTTATAAATGTCTGTAAAGTATTGTAATTAGCTTCAATTCTCAGTTGCCCTTTAGGATTAAGACTATAATATTTACTAGTAATCAAATCTGAAATATAAGATATTTCGTATGATCCAATAGGAACATCAATTTTATAATCACCAATATGAAATATATTATTTACAATATCAACATTCGGAATAGAATGATATGTATCGAAACTAATTAATCCACAAAGATAAGGTTCCTTATGTTGAATTGGCGGAAAATAGTTTGCGACAAGTACAGATGTGTTACCGTTTAATGTTAACGTTATTGTCATCTTAGAGTACAGTTGTTGAATAATACAATTTTAAATTAATTAACCATCTTTTATAGAAGATCATTAGCATTAATCTAAGAATTGTGTTCTGATGAAAATCCTAACCATTTAACATAAAACTTTTTCTTAAAACCTTTTCAACTAAATATGTTTGTGGATATTTTGTTTTCATTAATTCAAATTCATAAAAACTACCCTTTATATCATGACCTTGATAGTCTTCTAAAACGTATGTTTTTGGGTTAGTATTTCTTACACGTTTAATTTTAAAAATTGCAGTTCTCTAATTTGGTGTATAACCCTTTCTAAATATATGTTTATATTTGCTAATACGAACATTATCGCCAACTTTGAATTTAGGTTTTCAAAAATCTTCAAATTGTTAAAGGCATTATCGATTAAATGTTTTTCGTTTGTAGAATTCACTTCGTTTGGTGTCATTATTATTGCTCTGTGAAGTGTGTTGTTGTATCTATCAACAAGATCTTGATATATATTAATCCATTTGTAAGTACCTTGATAACCAGGGTACCAAAAATTCACTCACGCTCATGAAAAAGAAAAAGAATTTTGTTTTGTTATCTTCCATTCGTGAACAAAAACAAACAAAAATAAAAGTTTGTTTTATTCATTCATGTATGATATTGTTAATAATGTTTTTTATTTTCGTTCAAAATTGAGAGAATAAGAAAAACATTTTTTCATGCACATGCACATTTTTGAGAAATAACATTTTTGTAAAAATCTCACAAATGAAAGAGCATAAAGTTTTATTTTGCACTAGCATTCGAAAATGAAATGTAAAACTTTTTTATAGTTCTGTTGATAAATAAATGTAAAATGTTAAGAGTGTTCATACGTGCACATGCACATTTTTGAGAAATAAAATTTTTGTAAAAATCACACAAATGAAAGAGCAATAAGTTTTATTTTGCAATGTTGAGAGTGTTCGGGTTTTTGCATGCAAGAATAAAACAAAAATATGTGCACAGACTGGTAAAACAAAAATTTTGTGCATTTTTATGATGGTTTTTTTGTTTGTGTTTTCCATGCAAACAAGCAGGCAAGTGAAATAGCCTGTGTTACAGAAACAACATCGTATTACAATACGCTCATGTGTGTCATATATGACTCATTGGATAGCGAAGTTGTTAAAGTAAACCGTTATAACAAAAATATGTGCACAAGTTGTGCCTAACGACTAAAAAATCAAAATATTTTTCTACATACATACATATTGAATGCAAAAGAATGAGAAACCATTTTTTGTTTGTGCAAAAATAAAATAAAATATTTTCATTTTCATTTTCATTCATTTTTGTAAAGTAGCAAATAAAACAAATAACTCACATATGAAAATAAGAAACAAACTACAAAAAGTCCGAACACATATGATAAAAAAACAACAACATAATGAGTATGTACTTTAATGAGAGCGATGAGAAGGCCTCTCATATTTGTACATTTTACATTTCTTACTATTCGCGAATATGTTCCAAAATAAAAAACAAATGTTTTCATTTATGAATGCTTAAAATGAAAACAATTCTTAGCTAGTCATTTGCAAAAAGTGAGCATAAAACAAAAAGTTTGAAAACTACACTCGTGTATATTTATCATAAATGTTTAAATTTATGTGTTCATATATGAATTTTTCTGAACCCTGTTGTTAACTACACACTTTCCACATCATTCCCTTTAATGTTCTATTAAATCGTTCAACTATTGATGCTTTCAAAACACTATATGTTGAATAATAAATTTGATGAGATTGCATTAGTTGACTAAAATGTGTATTAAAAAATTCTTTTCCATCGTCTGTTTGTAAATTTTTCGGTTTTAATTTGCTTTTATTAAAAATATTTTTCATTGCTTCTGTTACACTTAAAGTAGTTTTATTTTTTACTGCTTCAGACCAAACTTTTTTAGAAAACGTGTCTATAACAGGTAATAGATATCGGTAATCTCTATTGTACGATTCATATGTAATCATTTTAACTACATCCGCTTGCCATAAATCATCAATTCCTTTAACTATAACTCGTCTTCTTCCAAAATTTTTCTGTGCTTGTTTATGTAAAATGTAAAATTCTATATGATAATTAATTAATGTAAACATTTCTTTTTTATTAGTTTTTTTTAACAATTTCAATTTTTAGCAATATCATTTGCTAGACTTGTTTCAGATTTCTTTTGTTTAGGAAGTAAAGATTTAAAAAGATAATTGTCAATGTTGTTAAATTTCTTTTCATTTTCAACTGTAATTCTCTTTATTATATTTAAATCGGTTTTAATATTTTCATTTTCCTTTATTTGTTTATTAATAAATAGCAACGTATCATTTTTAAGAGTTGTCACATCAATTTTTATATTTGTGTTCCTTTCCATATCGAAATAATATTATTTGTTTGTATATGTTCAATTTTTTCTATATTCTTCAATATTGATGTATTAATATTTTTAAGCGAAAGATTGATTTCTTGTTGTAATAATTCTAATGAGTTTTTAAAGTTTTTATCAACGTCATTAATTTTATTTGTAAGTAAATCTGTTCGTATTAAGATATGCTTTTGTAACTGCATTTTAGATTCAACCTTGTTATGACTTTTTAAGCATTCTCCAAATTTATGGTATCTGTTTACAATCTGATCACGATCTGCTTTATATCTGATCACGACCTGCTTTATATCTGATCACGATCTGCTTATGATTCGTTTTGTCTTTTTTTAAACCTATCTTATAACTGTATAAAATTATCAAATCCCTTACGATATCGTCCTTGAGAGTTGAGGTAAAAAATTAGGTGCTAGAGCTCTTATTGCTAAACCTAATTTCCATAGTTGACACAAAATTCATGGAAATATGCATGCCATCCAAATGAAAAGAACTAAAACTGAATATAATAAACCAATTTATATTGGTTTTTCAGTTTTAGAAATATCCAAATGGAAAATGCATAGCTGTATATATGCTGTAAAAAGACCCAGCTCACCCTGTTATGAAAATAAAAAAAATTAAAAGTGAAAACAATATTTTTAAAAAAATTATAAAGTATAAGCAAAGAAAATAAAGTATAGTTAAAGGAGTTATAGTTAAAGGAATTGATGATTTATGGCAAGCGGATGTAGTTAAAATGATTATATATGAATCGTACAATAGAGGTTATCGATATCTATTAACTGTTATAGACACGTTTTCTAAAAAAGTTTGGTCTGAAGCAGTAAAAAATAAAACTACTTTAAGTGTAACAGAAGCAATGAAAAATATTTTTAATAAAAGCAAATTAAAACCGAAAAATTTACAAACAGACGATGGAAAAGAATTTTTTAATACACATTTTAGTCAACTAATGCAATCTCATCAAATTTATTATTATTCAACATATAGTGTTTTGAAAACATCAATAGTTGAACGATTTAATAGAACATTAAAGGGAATGATGTGGAAAGTGTGTAGTTATCAACAGGGTTCAGAAAAATTCATGTATGAACACATAAATTTAAACATTTATGATAAATATACATGAGTGTACTTTTGAAACTTTTTGTTTTATGCTCACTTTTCGCAAATGACTAGCTAAGAATTGTTTTCATTTTAAGCATTCATAAATGAAAACATTTGTTTTTTATTTTGGAACATATTCGCGAATAGTAAGAAATGTAAAATGTACAAATATGAGAGGCCTTCTCATCGCTCTCATTAAAGTACATACTCATTATGTTGTTGTTTTTTTTATCATATGTGTTCGGACTTTTTGTAGTTTGTTTCTTATTTTCATATGTGAGTTATTTGTTTTATTTGCTACTTTACAAAAATGAATGAAAATGAAAATGAAAATATTTTATTTTATTTTTGCACAAACAAAAAATGGTTTCTCATTCTTTTGCATTCAATATGTATGTATGTAGAAAAATATTTTGATTTTTTAGTCGTTAGGCACAACTTGTGCACATATTTTTGTTATAACGGTTTACTTTAACAACTTCGCTATCCAATGAGTCATATATGACACACATGAGCGTATTGTAATACGATGTTGTTTCTGTAACACAGGCTATTTCACTTGCCTGCTTGTTTGCATGGAAAACACAAACAAAAAAACCATCATAAAAATGCACAAAATTTTTGTTTTACCAGTCTGTGCACATATTTTTGTTTTATTCTTGCATGCAAAAACCCGAACACTCTCAACATTGCAAAATAAAACTTATTGCTCTTTCATTTGTGTGATTTTTACAAAAATTTTATTTCTCAAAAATGTGCATGTGCACGTATGAACACTCTTAACATTTTACATTTATTTATCAACAGAACTATAAAAAAGTTTTACATTTCATTTTCGAATGCTAGTGCAAAATAAAACTTTATGCTCTTTCATTTGTGAGATTTTTACAAAAATGTTATTTCTCAAAAATGTGCATGTGCATGAAAAAATGTTTTTCTTATTCTCTCAATTTTGAACGAAAATAAAAAACATTATTAACAATATCATACATGAATGAATAAAACAAACTTTTATTTTTGTTTGTTTTTGTTCACGAATGGAAGATAACAAAACAAAATTCTTTTTCTTTTTCATGAGCGTGAGTGAATTTTTGGTACCCTGGTTATCAAGGTACTTACAAATGGATTAATATATATCAAGATCTTGTTGATAGATACAACAACACACTTCACAGAGCAATAATAATGACACCAAACGAAGTGAATTCTACAAACGAAAAACATTTAATCGATAATGCCTTTAACAATTTGAAGATTTTTGAAAACCTAAATTCAAAGTTGGCGATAATGTTCGTATTAGCAAATATAAACATATATTTAGAAAGGGTTATACACCAAATTAGAGAACTGCAATTTTTAAAATTAAACGTGTAAGAAATACTAACCCAAAAACATACGTTTTAGAAGACTATCAAGGTCATGATATAAAGGGTAGTTTTTATGAATTTGAATTAATGAAAACAAAATATCCACAAACATATTTAGTTGAAAAGGTTTTAAGAAAAAGTTTTATGTTAAATGGTTAGGATTTTCATCAGAACACAATTCTTAGATTAATGCTAATGATCTTCTATAAAAGATGGTTAATTAATTTAAAATTGTATTATTCAACAACTGTACTCTAAGATGACAATAACGTTAACATTAAACGGTAACACATCTGTACTTGTCGCAAACTATTTTCCGCCAATTCAACATAAGGAACCTTATCTTTGTGGATTAATTAGTTTCGATACATATCATTCTATTCCGAATGTTGATATTGTAAATAATATATTTCATATTGGTGATTATAAAATTGATGTTCCTATTGGATCATACGAAATATCTTATATTTCAGATTTGATTACTAGTAAATATTATAGTCTTAATCCTAAAGGGCAACTGAGAATTGAAGCTAATTACAATACTTTACAGACATTTATAAAAAGTTCATTAGATACGATCTGTTTCAATAGAGAATGGTCTATTGGATCATTGCTTGGTTTAGCAATAGATTACTTAAAAATGGTGAAGAGCACTATTCGGATGAAACTATAGATATAACAAAAATAAATATAATATCCGTTGATTGTAATATTGTAACTGGATTATACATATATTAACAGCACATCTGCTCATACCTACATCATTGTACGTTAGTCCACGCTATAAAATAACCGAAGCACCAGCTAATGTTATATGTATATTTACCAGTTAATACAAGAACAATATATACATTAGTTTTGAAAATTGTCGATCAGGACGGAAATTTAATAAATTTTCGAGGTGAGAAAATATCAATAAAGGATCTCGAATGCGGAAACAACATTCATTCCGCCATCAACACTCACTACACAAGAGATAAATTGTCTTCTTCTTTTAAAGAGCACATAAAATTGAAAAAACACAAGAGGAAAACGAACCGAAAAATAATCTAAGTAAAAGTAATCAAAAGTTTTTACAAAGTTTAGGATTTCAATTAAAGTTAAATAGAAAAAGAAGAAGAAGAAAATGAGTAATATAATAAACGTATTACAAAAACCACAATTTGATATTTCAATTATTAAAAAGGAATATCATAGTTATACATCATATTTACAATCTTATAAAAATAATGATGAAATTCGAATATCAGGATTTATATGTTTTACCAAGTGAAAGCTTTCTCAATATTGAAGGGCATGCAACAAAGGAAGATTCAACAGCCACCCTCTCTCTAAAACTTCTTAACAACTGTATGGGTTTTCTCTTTGATGATATGAATTTAATGGTATAGAAGTTGATCGTACACGACATTTGGGAATAACTACAGAAATGAAAAACTATGAATCATTAAATGAATTTGAAAGCAAATAAATGCTGATGATCTTACACTAGTTTCCGGTTATTTTAATTTTTGTGTTCCATTAAAAATGATTCTTGGATTTGCTGAAGATTTTAATAAAGTAATACTCAATTCTAAACATGAACTAATTCTCCTACGCTTTATAGATGATTCTGAAGTACTCAAATCTATTGTTACAAATGAAAAATTCGACTTATCTATTCTAAACATTACATGGAAAGTACCACATATTCAATTGGCTGATGCTTACAAGTTGGAAATATTTAAAACAATTAATAGCCGCCGACCGCTAAATATTGCCTTTAGAAGTTGGGATACATATTATTATCTTACTATCCTTCACTTCCACAAAGCACAGCTGTTCTATGGAATGTTCAGCTAGCGAGTGAAAATGAGAGGCCACGATTCCTTCTTTTAGCATTTCACAATAATGAAAATAAATTTGTTCGTTGTGATTTAACTGATGTAAAATTACATTTGAATTCTGATGTATACCCATGTGATGATTTAAATTTAAAATTCGATCGAAATCGTTTTGTTGTATTGCATGATATGTATTCAAAATTTCAACAAAACTATTATTTACGTGACTCGCAACCATTATTAACCAGGGAAAAATTTAAGACAACAGCGCCAATAATAAATGTTAGCCATCAGAATGGAGCTATAGATCCGTATAGAAATAAAAAACTTAACAAATATACCTGAAGAGGCATCTGCATATTGTATATATATACAAGATAGAATGTTTGAATATATTCCTCTTGCAAATCGACGTCTCGGTTCTATAACATTCTAAGTCGAAAAAGTGTGTTTTGAGTTATGAGCTCTCAAAGTTTTCACGCGACATACGACTATATGTGTATTCTAAGAAGAATATAACTTCCCTATAACTTCGGAAGGAATCGGCGCACTTTAACCAAATTTTGACAGTATTTAAGTTAGAGAACGTAGAGTTTAAAAATGCAAAAACATTAAAAACGTTCTAAGTACACTTAGAACTAGAGTTGGGTTCGTTAGCTCTTTTGAGTGTTCGCTCTTTCTAGTTCAGCTCTCTGTAATGAACTAGTTCGTTCTTTTAGTTCAATACTTCAGTTCTCTTAAACAACGCCGCTCTCTTCCTCAATTTGTGTAACTTCTTTATGGCAACGTTTGCTCATTTATATTTTAACTGATGTAAACAATACCAATAAAGGAATTAATGTATTCCGTGTAAATTTATCATAGTTGTGATATGATTTTTCACTTTAAATAAATTGTGGTATTTAACATTTTTTATTTTTATTAATTCATTTATGTATGTGCTTGAAGCACTTAAAAAGCATGTGATTTATTTTTAAATATATAATGAGAATTTCTGTTCGCATTTCTATTCCAAACCATTCTTTTAGTTAAATAGAAATTTATTTGCTTATTTTTTGTAAAAATGGTTCCATAAGTTCTTTTTTTATTATGTGGTAACACCGCCACCATTCCAATAGGAATGTCGTACACAAGAACGATAAACAAAATAATAGAACGAATAAGAATGAAATGAGCGAATAAGAACGAAATGAACGAATAAGAAACGAGAACTATACGAACTACTGAGCTAAAAGAACTACTGAGCTAAACGAACTACTGAACTAAACGAACTACTGAGCTAAACGAACTACTGAGCTAAACGAACTACTGAGCTAAACGAACTACTGAACTAAACGAACTACTGAGCTAAACGAACTACTGAGCTAAAAGAACTACTGAACTAAATGAACTACGGAGCTAAAAGAACTCATTATTATGAGCGGCTGTCTTAGTTCAATTGTGTGAATAGTTCAATTGAACTAGTTCGTTCGTGAACTACACAACTCTACTTAGAACGTTATAGAATGGAGGCGTCGAAATGAGATAAAAAACTTTTGTAAATATATATATATAATTTTTTTAATGATAAATAAAAGTAAATAAGTAGAAAAATGAATAGTGTTTTAATCATTACATCTTCAATCTTTGTTAACTAAACAACAACAGCAATTGATGAGGCGTTATGATGATGAAATAGTATAAGTATGAGAACAATTAATGTTAAACATTATTTGCAAACATTGCATATGAACATACAGTAACTAGATATATAAAATGTTCCTAACCGAATTATTTCATTTTTTAAAAACATTTACACAAATTATTTCCGATGAAGATAGGAAAAAACTGATTGATATACGATCACTTGTTGAATATATTCATAATTTAACTACACATGGAGAAAGTTTCGAAGATTTCGTCTGCTTAATAAAGATGCAACATGCGGTCCAGACACCTGTCATTGCAGTTATTATAAAAATAAAAAGAATCAAGTAGAAGAAGAAGCAAGGAACATAATAAATATCTATTATGTATTGAAATGTAAAAACTGTACTTTTAATAAAATTTAATTATAATTATAAGAAATGTATTGAGTATAAATTTTAGAATAATATTTTTCTATATTTTCCCCAATAAAAATTTAATTATAAGAAATGTATTTAGTATAAGTTTTAGAATAATATTTTTTCTATTTTTCCCAATAAAAATATTAAAATAAAAAAATACAAATTAAACATTTTTTTATTTCAACATTAATCGCACCTATGTATATACAAAGCGTGAGAATTCATACGTCGGCAGATCTAATACCACAATGAAAAATATTTTAAATATTTTTGTATACACGCGCCAGACAGTATGTAACTTGATATGCGTTTTGCATTGAATAAACTAAACAACCGGCATAAACGCATCACAATAATCCTACATAACCCTACATCACTATCTCTAACAAATGTTACATACCTAAAAATATTTAGCTTATTTTTCAAAACAAAAATATGGAACTATAAAACAACCGGCATAAACGCATCACAATCACCCCACATAACCTTACATCACTCTCTAACAAATGTTACATACCTATCACTCAACCAACTACACGCACACACATTAAAAAGCATTACCTTTTCACAATACGTGTTACAAAACTATCGACTAACCGACCATTACCGACTGTAGCACGTCTAGACTTCACAAACTAAAATACACCTTTGCACACTACACGTTACAAACCTATCGACTAACCGACCATGACCGGCTGTAGCGTAGGGATGATCTCAATTTTGTATGGAAAAATTGATCCCGAACATACATACACATAACGGGTGATTTGTTAGCTATTATCTTTTTGGCAACATTGGTTTAGACAGCTCACACACGTTTCGTGTTTTGTTTCACTGTCAACCATCTTCAGTCTGGTCTATAATTTAACCATGAATCATCTTACGTACGAACAACGCTTGCAAATCATTGAATTTTATTATCAAAATGCGTCACAGTTTGGTGCGGTTTATTGGCTGATGGCATCATTGGACCGTACTTCTTCAAAGATGCTGCGAATCGTAACGTAACTGTGAATGGTAAGCGCTACCGTGAGATGATATCCAACTTCAAAATGCAAGAGCTCGACTTCCATGACATGTGGTTTCAACAAGACGGTGCCACATGCCACATAGCACGGGTAAAAATGGACTTATTGAGAGGCGAGATCGGTGAACATTTTATTTCACGTTCGGGATCGGTCAATTGGCCGCTTAGATCGTGCGATTTAACGCCTTTAGACTATATTTTTTGTGGGTTAAAGCTCATGCCTATATAGACAAACTCGCTTCAATTGACGCATTGGAAGACAATATTGATTGATTGATTCGTGAGATAATGGCCGAAATGTTGGAAAGAGTATGCCAAAATTGGACTAACCGGATGGACAATTTGAGCCGCAGTCGCGGTCAATATTTGCATGAAATAGTCTTCAAACATTAAATTATATGGACCGTACTATCGATTCAAATAAAGATTTCATGCATTTTTCTAACTTTTATGTGTTTTTTTTTTTTTTTGAAAAATTTTCCTATTGCTCTTAAAAAATCACCCATTACTACTAATAGCGATAGAACAGTGAAACACAAGCCATATTGCAATGATGCTCCAATGAGTGAATAGAGTTCGTACCCTACCGTTATAATTGTGCAACTTCGCCCTCTCCTGCACGCGGTCGAGAAATCTCAAAATATGCGTTGAGGCACTTCCGGATATAAGTGGTGTAAGTAGCAAGAAGATCAGATGAAGTGAAGTATTTCTTGCACCGTCTTAAGAAGCTAAGGCACTGAAAAATATGTCGGTTCCAGTTATTATCACACTGAATTTTCATGCTCAGAACATCAAGAACTTCTGACTCCCTAATATTTAAATAATGATTTATTTCTGCGCTTATGTGTCAATAAACAACCCTGGGATAGACTGTTTAAACCTTAAACAATCTTTTCCTGAAAATAATATAAAACATCTCGATTTTTGGTAAAAAAAAAATCAGAAATGAAAATAAGAAATGGTAGCTTTTTTCTAGCCTTGACTAAATTTAATAAAAATATTAATATTATCACATTCATCAGCTAATGTAGAGAGGGTATTAAGCCAAGTTAATTTAAATTAAACTAAATTCTTTAGAAGCAATATTATATAAAAACATTATTTAAAACTTAGCAGTTGTAACTGTTTCGACTTTAATATTGTATCTGATTTGATTAAAATGTTTAACTCTAACATAATATAAGTTAAGAACTTGTTTGATTAAGTTCTAAAAAAAAACAAATTTTATTTTTTTAAATTTTATTTTTTATTTTATTTACTCATGAAATTTACAAAATTTAGAAATTTGTTTACATTAAAATTTTACTCTTATTGCGACATATCGCTTACAAAGAGAATCTATAAAAATTGCTTACATCTAAAATCTAGGGTTGATTTTAAAATATTTCCTTATAAACTAGATTTTTATTACCACACAATCTGTAAGTGGAGTTTAATGCACTTTCATTGCACTTGAGTGTAATGAACTTTTAAGTGGATTATTTTATTTCAATTCTGTCGATCTTGCATTTTTAAGTTCGATGACTTTCCAGTGGAATTAAAATTGGGTCAACATAAGTTTGAATATTTGCACTTTTATTAACCACAGTGTTCACTCTTCCCCTCTTAAATATGTTTGTCCTCAAACATTAGAAGTGGATAATCTAGGGGGTTTAAGTGGACCCGAAATGATAACGAAAGGACCATTATAATTTTCATTTGATGAGATTTCTGAAATACAGTCTTACTTTAGATTACTTTTGATACCTGAACCAATCTCAAAGTTGTTTTCGGTTGAGGTATTATTAAATGTTATTTTAATTATAGTTTTACAAATGAGTTTGTCTAGAGCTAATGTCAATAAAAATACAAAAAGAATAACAGCAATTAGAAATTTATTAATAATTGCTTCGGTCTCTAGATATTCTATTTTGTTTGTATTATTTAAATGAAGTTGGTTAAGTTTTTCTAAGGAGAGCATTTCAATATATAGTTTTTCTAAAGGACTTAGTTGTATTATTGTTGGTGAATCTAATATTATTGGGGCTTCCAGATTTCGAAAAATTTTATTGTTAACAGTTACGGATTCATTATGAAAATTAATCAGGTATGTTCCACTCATTAGTTGGTTATTTACCATTCCACGGAAATTATTTAATAGAATTAAACCTGGTTTTAGTTTTTCTACTGCTGGGGTATGGAAAACATCAGAAATGTCGCAATGTGGACCAGATCCGTTTAGCAGCGAAGGAGGTTGAGTTAACAATGTTCTTTAAATCATTTCCCTTACAAATTGTGATAATGTTGATAATTGTGCAATTTCTCTTAATAGCTAAAATTTTTTCTTTATTTTTCAAAATTTCTTTAAAATCTATGTTTACAATTTTATCATATTTTTTATAGGTTTTATTAGTATTTTTTTTATAATTTTCTTCAGAAGCAAGGGGAATCCAATTCACATACAATATTGTGGGATTTTTATACAAAACCTTCGCATTAGCAAATAAAAGGGCTTCCTCAACTGACAAAAATGGAAATGTTTCTTTGTTTAATGTTTCAGTTACTACATTTATTTCTTCTTTTTTCAACATGACTGAGTTAATTATATTATTTTTCGGCCATTGAATGGCATATTTAAAATTTTCTAATTCTTCTTTAGCCAATCTTAGTCTAGTTTGCATACTTACACTAACAGCAGTGCCAATTGAATCATGATTTCTGATAACTTTATTTATTGCATTTGTATATTCAGTTAATTTATTTATTCTCTTGGAAATACTTTCATTTATAATTATTTGTTTATTGTTATTGTCATTCAATTCATTAATATTGTTTTTAAGTAATTCAAAATCGTCATGGTCCGGAGAACCAGCGATATATTTCCATGCTGTGCCGAGTATGTTTATTGACCGTTTTTTTCTTGCTGCTTCCTTTAACTGCAATGATTCCAAAATCTGCATAGCTTGAATCAACTCATGTTCCAAAGATGGTATGAACATGCATTGGGAGTGGTTATTATTATTGATAAAAGATTTTATTTCATCAAAGAAGTTTTGATATTCCCTTAAATTCATTACGTGCACAACCCTGTATGTACCATCTTGTATTTTTGCTACTCCTTCCGTTAGAGTAACAATATGGGAGAGTGTATAATTGAGGATTTGGAGTTCAGCATAGGAATGAGATGGGATATTTGTATAAAGGAGGAGGAGGAATCTGTAAATGTATTAATTTGTTAGATTTAACTTCTAATATTGTTCTTGTGGATGTTCTTATTAGATTCAGTAGTTACATATGTTCCCTTATCTTCTTTAATTATTTCTTTCTTATATCTAGGAGTTAATTTGTTTCCCAATCTTGTATTTATTTTTGCAAAAATTATTTCACCTGGTTCATAAGTTTTTATTTCCTGTCTATTTTTGTTGTGAAATTTCATATCAATTTCTTGCTTTTGTTTTAATTTATCTATATTTACTAACCTATCGTTTTCTAGTTGGGAAGGGTCTGTACTAACTCTTCTGCCGAAAAACAGTTCAATTGGTTTTTCCCTGTTGTACTATGTATTGAACAATTATGCTTGTATACATAAATTTCTAGCAATTCTTTAAATGTATTATGAAAGTTTTCTACTTTTGTACATCGCATAATTTCGGAGAGCGTAGAATGAAATCTTTCTACTTGTCCGCTTACGCTACTTGAGTAAGGAAGTATCGTAAATATTTCTATGCC
Source organism: Sarcophaga subvicina (assembly GCA_936449025.2). NCBI lineage: Eukaryota > Metazoa > Arthropoda > Insecta > Diptera > Sarcophagidae > Sarcophaga > Sarcophaga subvicina. The sequence continues at coordinate 59,649,500 of OW388081.2, forward strand.
CAACTGATTTTTATAATGAAAACAATCGTTGATGAATTAAAAGACTTATCCATAACTATCATTCTGGGCGCTCCGAATCTAAATATTAGTTCTCGAAGTGGCTGTCTTATATCCTCTGTGGCTTTAGATTTAATGTTTTACTTGTGCGTACTTTGAAAATTTATCAATCGCCGTCAATACCAAGTTTATATATGTCAATATGAGTAATCTCGCCTGGATATTCCGGAATAGGTGTTTCCTTAAATACAGGTTTCATAGGATGTCTGCCGTACTTGTTTTCTTTACATGCCTGGAAAATAATATTATTCCAAAATTTGCTGTTTATTCTCTTTACTATTTCGATATGCTCTGTTGTGAGTATCTATGATTATTTTGTTTTGTTCTTCTTCATTACGTACATCTTCTACCTGATGTCTGAATGCGATATTTATTAAAATGTTGCGAATAAATTTCTTGAATCTTTCCCATGTTTTCTTCTGAAGCTTTGATTGCGTTAAGAATTGAGGGATAAAGATATTCAGTAGAGTTTAAAGTTTAGCTTGTGTGAATTCTGGTTCAAATATATTGTGGCGGTGATAATGGGGAAATATTATTTCAAATTTGTATTGCGATGTGGGATTTGTGTGAAGAATAATTTGATTTTTGAAGCAGTTTATTGGTGTCTACGCTGAGAATGAGATTTTGTCCAGAACTATAATCGCTGTGTGTTGCAATTGAGAGGGCATTTATTTGCATTGCGTTGGGTATTTCTTGACAGGACATCTGCTACTACATTTGCTTTTGCTGGTTTGTAGAAGAGTTCATAATTATACTCCTCAGAGATAGCCTTACAACGCTCCATTTCACTATTGTTGTTCTTATTGCTCAGTGCATTAGTTAGCGGTTGGTGATCAGTAAATATTTTTACCTTTGCAGATCCATACAAATAATTTCGAAGCGAATTTAGAGCCCAAATTATTGCGAGAATTTCTTTTTCATTTTCCGCATAATGTTCTTCAGTTTTGTTCAAAGTTCGAGATATGAACGTAATTGGTTTGTTGTTTTGAGATAGAACTGCACCTATGGCGAAGTCTGATGCATCTGTCGTAAGTTCCAGCTCTTTATTATAATCTTGACAAGCAAGTATGACATCTCGAGAGACCAGAGTATTTTTTAGCTTCGACCACATCATCATTCAGTTGTATATGCTTTGATGCTGATTTATTTTTGAAAGACGACCTTCTTCCCCTCTTAAAATTTGTGTCAGGGGTTTTGCTATCTTTGCATAATCTTTCACAAATCTACGATAATAACCTGATAATCCAAGATGGTTTTTGATGGTTTTGGGTAATGGAAAATCGACAATAGCCTGAATTTTTTTTCTTATTAGTTTTTATCCCATCCGCAGAGATCACAAATCCCAAAAATTCTACTTCTGTCTTCAGAAAATTACATTTATCTAATTGTACTTTTAAATTTGCTGCTTGAAGTGTTCTAAATATATCTCGGATGTGCTCATAATGATGTTCCTCTGATTTGCTAAATATAACGATATCATCGATGTACACATAGCATATTTTTCCAATATAATCATGCAAACCATCGTCCAAGGCTCGCTGAAAAATGGCTGGGGCATTTTTTAAACCAAAAGGAAGGCGTGTGAATTCATATTTACCATTTGCAACCGAAAATGCTGTTTTCTCAAAATCGGATTTCTTTAAAGGAATTTGGTGGAATCCACTCTTTAAATCTAGAACGGCGAAGTACTTGCTGTCTTTCAACTGTGAAAGAACGTCATTTATTTCGGGTATTGGATATCTGTCAGGTATTGTTAATGAGTTTAGTTTCCCGTAATCTATTACGAGTCTATACTGTTTGTTGCCAAGTGAGTCTGGTTTTTTTCCAACAACCCAAACTGGTGAGTTGTATGGTGACCGTGAAGGTTAGATGATTCCATCGGGAAGTAGGCTTTTTATTTGTTTTTCAACTTCGGATTTCAATGCCATTGGATAAGGGTATTGTTTTGAATATACTGGAGTGTCTGTGGACATGCGGATTTCACCAACTATTCTAGTTGTACATGTCAATTTTTGATTAGGTTCAATAAACAATTCAGGATATTCACTAACTATCTTTCTCATATTTTCTTTTTGTTGAGGTGGCATATGATCGTCTCGAATTATTATTGTATTTACAGTTTTTGAAGACTGCTGTTTAAATCTTATTTTTATACCTTTTTAAATGTTAGCCATCAGAATGGAGCTATAGATCCGTATAGAAATAAAAAACTTAACAAATATACCTGAAGAGGCATCTGCATATTGTATATATATACAAGATAGAATGTTTGAATATATTCCTCTTGCAAATCGACGTCTCGGTTCTATAACATTCTAAGTCGAAAAAGTGTGTTTTGAGTTATGAGCTCTCAAAGTTTTCACGCGACATACGACTATATGTGTATTCTAAGAAGAATATAACTTCCCTATAACTTCGGAAGGAATCGGCGCACTTTAACCAAATTTTGACAGTATTTAAGTTAGAGAACGTAGAGTTTAAAAATGCAAAAACATTAAAAACGTTCTAAGTACACTTAGAACTAGAGTTGGGTTCGTTAGCGCTTTTGAGTGTTCGCTCTTTCTAGTTCAGCTCTCTGTAATGAACTAGTTCGTTCTTTTAGTTCAATACTTCAGTTCTCTTAAACAACGCCGCTCTCTTCCTCAATTTGTGTAACTTCTTTATGGCAACGTTTGCTCATTTATATTTTAACTGATGTAAACAATACCAATAAAGGAATTAATGTATTCCGTGTAAATTTATCATAGTTGTGATATGATTTTTCACTTTAAATAAATTGTGGTATTTAACATTTTTTATTTTTATTAATTCATTTATGTATGTGCTTGAAGCACTTAAAAAGCATGTGATTTATTTTTAAATATATAATGAGAATTTCTGTTCGCATTTCTATTCCAAACCATTCTTTTAGTTAAATAGAAATTTATTTGCTTATTTTTGTAAAAATGGTTCCATAAGTTCTTTTTTTATTATGTGGTAACACCGCCACCATTCCAATAGGAATGTCGTACACAAGAACGATAAACAAAATAATAGAACGAATAAGAATGAAATGAGCGAATAAGAACGAAATGAACGAATAAGAAACGAGAACTATACGAACTACTGAGCTAAAAGAACTACTGAGCTAAACGAACTACTGAACTAAACGAACTACTGAGCTAAACGAACTACTGAGCTAAACGAACTACTGAGCTAAACGAACTACTGAACTAAACGAACTACTGAGCTAAACGAACTACTGAGCTAAAAGAACTACTGAACTAAATGAACTACGGAGCTAAAAGAACTCATTATTATGAGCGGCTGTCTTAGTTCAATTGTGTGAATAGTTCAATTGAACTAGTTCGTTCGTGAACTACACAACTCTACTTAGAACGTTATAGAATGGAGGCGTCGAAATGAGATAAAAAACTTTTGTAAATATATATATATAATTTTTTTAATGATAAATAAAAGTAAATAAGTAGAAAAATGAATAGTGTTTTAATCATTACATCTTCAATCTTTGTTAACTAAACAACAACAGCAATTGATGAGGCGTTATGATGATGAAATAGTATAAGTATGAGAACAATTAATGTTAAACATTATTTGCAAACATTGCATATGAACATACAGTAACTAGATATATAAAATGTTCCTAACCGAATTATTTCATTTTTTAAAAACATTTACACAAATTATTTCCGATGAAGATAGGAAAAAACTGATTGATATACGATCACTTGTTGAATATATTCATAATTTAACTACACATGGAGAAAGTTTCGAAGATTTCGTCTGCTTAATAAAGATGCAACATGCGGTCCAGACACCTGTCATTGCAGTTATTATAAAAATAAAAAGAATCAAGTAGAAGAAGAAGCAAGGAACATAATAAATATCTATTATGTATTGAAATGTAAAAACTGTACTTTTAATAAAATTTAATTATAATTATAAGAAATGTATTGAGTATAAATTTTAGAATAATATTTTTCTATATTTTCCCCAATAAAAATTTAATTATAAGAAATGTATTTAGTATAAGTTTTAGAATAATATTTTTTCTATTTTTCCCAATAAAAATATTAAAATAAAAAAATACAAATTAAACATTTTTTTATTTCAACATTAATCGCACCTATGTATATACAAAGCGTGAGAATTCATACGTCGGCAGATCTAATACCACAATGAAAAATATTTTAAATATTTTTGTATACACGCGCCAGACAGTATGTAACTTGATATGCGTTTTGCATTGAATAAACTAAACAACCGGCATAAACGCATCACAATAATCCTACATAACCCTACATCACTATCTCTAACAAATGTTACATACCTAAAAATATTTAGCTTATTTTTCAAAACAAAAATATGGAACTATAAAACAACCGGCATAAACGCATCACAATCACCCCACATAACCTTACATCACTCTCTAACAAATGTTACATACCTATCACTCAACCAACTACACGCACACACATTAAAAAGCATTACCTTTTCACAATACGTGTTACAAAACTATCGACTAACCGACCATTACCGACTGTAGCACGTCTAGACTTCACAAACTAAAATACACCTTTGCACACTACATGTTACAAACCTATCGACTAACCGACCATGACCGGCTGTAGCGTAGGGATGATCTCAATTTTGTATGGAAAAATTGATCCCGAACATACATACACATAACGGGTGATTTGTTAGCTATTATCTTTTTGGCAACATTGGTTTAAACAGCTCACACACGTTTCGTGTTTTGTTTCACTGTCAACCATCTTCAGTCTGGTCTATAATTTAACCATGAATCATCTTACGTACGAACAACGCTTGCAAATCATTGAATTTTATTATCAAAATGCGTCACAGTTTGGTGCGGTTTATTGGCTGATGGCATCATTGGACCGTACTTCTTCAAAGATGCTGCGAATCGTAACGTAACTGTGAATGGTAAGCGCTACCGTGAGATGATATCCAACTTCAAAATGCAAGAGCTCGACTTCCATGACATGTGGTTTCAACAAGACGGTGCCACATGCCACATAGCACGGGTAAAAATGGACTTATTGAGAGGCGAGATCGGTGAACATTTTATTTCACGTTCGGGATCGGTCAATTGGCCGCTTAGATCGTGCGATTTAACGCCTTTAGACTATATTTTTTGTGGGTTAAAGCTCATGCCTATATAGACAAACTCGCTTCAATTGACGCATTGGAAGACAATATTGATTGATTGATTCGTGAGATAATGGCCGAAATGTTGGAAAGAGTATGCCAAAATTGGACTAACCGGATGGACAATTTGAGCCGCAGTCGCGGTCAATATTTGCATGAAATAGTCTTCAAACATTAAATTATATGGACCGTACTATCGATTCAAATAAAGATTTCATGCATTTTTCTAACTTTTATGTGTTTTTTTTTTTTTTGGAAAAATTTTCCTATTGCTCTTAAAAAATCACCCATTACTACTAATAGCGATAGAACAGTGAAACACAAGCCATATTGCAATGATGCTCCAATGAGTGAATAGAGTTCGTACCCTACCGTTATAATTGTGCAACTTCGCCCTCTCCTGCACGCGGTCGAGAAATCTCAAAATATGCGTTGAGGCACTTCCGGATATAAGTGGTGTAAGTAGCAAGAAGATCAGATGAAGTGAAGTATTTCTTGCACCGTCTTAAGAAGCTAAGGCACTGAAAAATATGTCGGTTCCAGTTATTATCACACTGAATTTTCATGCTCAGAACATCAAGAACTTCTGACTCCCTAATATTTAAATAATAATTTATTTCTGCGCTTATGTGTCAATAAACAACCCTGGGATAGACTGTTTAAACCTTAAACAATCTTTTCCTGAAAATAATATAAAACATCTCGATTTTTGGTAAAAAAAAAATCAGAAATGAAAATAAGAAATGGTAGCTTTTTTCTAGCCTTGACTAAATTTAATAAAAATATTAATATTATCACATTCATCAGCTAATGTAGAGAGGGTATTAAGCCAAGTTAATTTAAATTAAACTAAATTCTTTAGAAGCAATATTATATAAAAACATTATTTAAAACTTAGCAGTTGTAACTGTTTCGACTTTAATATTGTATCTGATTTGATTAAAATGTTTAACTCTAACATAATATAAGTTAAGAACTTGTTTGATTAAGTTCTAAAAAAAAACAAATTTTATTTTTTTAAATTTTATTTTTTATTTTATTTACTCATGAAATTTACAAAATTTAGAAATTTGTTTACATTAAAATTTTACTCTTATTGCGACATATCGCTTACAAAGAGAATCTATAAAAATTGCTTACATCTAAAATCTAGGGTTGATTTTAAAATATTTCCTTATAAACTAGATTTTTATTACCACACAATCTGTAAGTGGAGTTTAATGCACTTTCATTGCACTTGAGTGTAATGAACTTTTAAGTGGATTATTTTATTTCAATTCTGTCGATCTTGCATTTTTAAGTTCGACGACTTTCCAGTGGAATTAAAATTGGGTCAACATAAGTTTGAATATTTGCACTTTTATTAACCACAGTGTTCACTCTTCCCCTCTTAAATATGTTTGTCCTCAAACATTAGAAGTGGATAATCTAGGGGGTTTAAGTGGACCCGAAATGATAACGAAAGGACCATTATAATTTTCATTTGATGAGATTTCTGAAATACAGTCTTACTTTAGATTACTTTTGATACCTGAACCAATCTCAAAGTTGTTTTCGGTTGAGGTATTATTAAATGTTATTTTAATTATAGTTTTACAAATGAGTTTGTCTAGAGCTAATGTCAATAAAAATACAAAAAGAATAACAGCAATTAGAAATTTATTAATAATTGCTTCGGTCTCTAGATATTCTATTTTGTTTGTATTATTTAAATGAAGTTGGTTAAGTTTTTCTAAGGAGAGCATTTCAATATATAGTTTTTCTAAAGGACTTAGTTGTATTATTGTTGGTGAATCTAATATTATTGGGGCTTCCAGATTTCGAAAAATTTTATTGTTAACAGTTACGGATTCATTATGAAAATTAATCAGGTATGTTCCACTCATTAGTTGGTTATTTACCATTCCACGGAAATTATTTAATAGAATTAAACCTGGTTTTAGTTTTTCTACTGCTGGGGTATGGAAAACATCAGAAATGTCGCAATGTGGACCAGATCCGTTTAGCAGCGAAGGAGGTTGAGTTAACAATGTTCTTTAAATCATTTCCCTTACAAATTGTGATAATGTTGATAATTGTGCAATTTCTCTTAATAGCTAAAATTTTTTCTTTATTTTTCAAAATTTCTTTAAAATCTATGTTTACAATTTTATCATATTTTTTATAGGTTTTATTAGTATTTTTTTTATAATTTTCTTCAGAAGCAAGGGGAATCCAATTCACATACAATATTGTGGGATTTTTATACAAAACCTTCGCATTAGCAAATAAAAGGGCTTCCTCAACTGACAAAAATGGAAATGTTTCTTTGTTTAATGTTTCAGTTACTACATTTATTTCTTCTTTTTTCAACATGACTGAGTTAATTATATTATTTTTCGGCCATTGAATGGCATATTTAAAATTTTCTAATTCTTCTTTAGCCAATCTTAGTCTAGTTTGCATACTTACACTAACAGCAGTGCCAATTGAATCATGATTTCTGATAACTTTATTTATTGCATTTGTATATTCAGTTAATTTATTTATTCTCTTGGAAATACTTTCATTTATAATTATTTGTTTATTGTTATTGTCATTCAATTCATTAATATTGTTTTTAAGTAATTCAAAATCGTCATGGTCCGGAGAACCAGCGATATATTTCCATGCTGTGCCGAGTATGTTTATTGACCGTTTTTTTCTTGCTGCTTCCTTTAACTGCAATGATTCCAAAATCTGCATAGCTTGAATCAACTCATGTTCCAAAGATGGTATGAACATGCATTGGGAGTGGTTATTATTATTGATAAAAGATTTTATTTCATCAAAGAAGTTTTGATATTCCCTTAAATTCATTACGTGCACAACCCTGTATGTACCATCTTGTATTTTTGCTACTCCTTCCGTTAGAGTAACAATATGGGAGAGTGTATAATTGAGGATTTGGAGTTCAGCATAGGAATGAGATGGGATATTTGTATAAAGGAGGAGGAGGAATCTGTAAATGTATTAATTTGTTAGATTTAACTTCTAATATTGTTCTTGTGGATGTTCTTATTAGATTCAGTAGTTACATATGTTCCCTTATCTTCTTTAATTATTTCTTTCTTATATCTAGGAGTTAATTTGTTTCCCAATCTTGTATTTATTTTTGCAAAAATTATTTCACCTGGTTCATAAGTTTTTATTTCCTGTCTATTTTTGTTGTGAAATTTCATATCAATTTCTTGCTTTTGTTTTAATTTATCTATATTTACTAACCTATCGTTTTCTAGTTGGGAAGGGTCTGTACTAACTCTTCTGCCGAAAAACAGTTCAATTGGTTTTTCCCTGTTGTACTATGTATTGAACAATTATGCTTGTATACATAAATTTCTAGCAATTCTTTAAATGTATTATGAAAGTTTTCTACTTTTGTGCATCGCATAATTTCGGAGAGCGTAGAATGAAATCTTTCAACTTGTCTGCTTACGCTACTTGAGTAAGGAAGTATCGTAAATATTTCTATGCCCAACTGATTTTTATAATGAAAACAATCGTTGATGAATTAAAAGACTTATCCATAACTATCATTCTGGGCGCTCCGAATCTAAATATTAGTTCTCGAAGTGGCTGTCTTATATCCTCTGTGGCTTTAGATTTAATGTTTTACTTGTGCGTACTTTGAAAATTTATCAATCGCCGTCAATACCAAGTTTATATATGTCAATATGAGTAATCTCGCCTGGATATTCCGGAATAGGTGTTTCCTTAAATACAGGTTTCATAGGATGTCTGCCGTACTTGTTTTCTTTACATGCCTGGAAAATAATATTATTCCAAAATTTGCTGTTTATTCTCTTTACTATTTCGATATGCTCTGTTGTGAGTATCTATGATTATTTTGTTTTGTTCTTCTTCATTACGTACATCTTCTAGCTGATGTCTGAATGCGATATTTATTAAAATGTTGCGAATAAATTTCTTGAATCTTTCCCATGTTTTCTTCTGAAGCTTTGATTGCGTTAAGAATTGAGGGATAAAGATATTCAGTATAGTTTAAAGTTTAGCTTGTGTGAATTCTGGTTCAAATATATTGTGGCGGTGATAATGGGGAAATATTATTTCAAATTTGTATTGCGATGTGGGATTTGTGTGAAGAATAATTTGATTTTTGAAGCAGTTTATTGGTGTCTACGCTGAGAATGAGATTTTGTCCAGAACTATAATCGCTGTGTGTTGCAATTGAGAGGGCATTTATTTGCATTGCGTTGGGAATTTCTTGACAGGACATCTGCTACTACATTTGCTTTTGCTGGTTTGTAGAAGAGTTCATAATTATACTCCTCAGAGATAGCCTTACAACGCTCCATTTCACTATTGTTGTTCTTATTGCTCAGTGCATTAGTTAGCGGTTGGTGATCAGTAAATATTTTTACCTTTGCAGATCCATACAAATAATTTCGAAGCGAATTTAGAGCCCAAATTATTGCGAGAATTTCTTTTTCATTTTCCGCATAATGTTCTTCAGTTTTGTTCAAAGTTCGAGATATGAACGTAATTGGTTTGTTGTTTTGAGATAGAACTGCACCTATGGCGAAGTCTGATGCATCTGTCGTAAGTTCCAGCTCTTTATTATAATCTTGACAAGCAAGTATGACATCTCGAGAGACCAGAGTATTTTTTAGCTTCGACCACATCATCATTCAGTTGTATATGCTTTGATGCTGATTTATTTTTGAAAGACGACCTTCTTCCCCTCTTAAAATTTGTGTCAGGGGTTTTGCTATCTTTGCATAATCTTTCACAAATCTACGATAATAACCTGATAATCCAAGATGGTTTTTGATGGTTTTGGGTAATGGAAAATCGACAATAGCCTGAATTTTTTTTCTTATTAGTTTTTATCCCATCCGCAGAGATCACAAATCCCAAAAATTCTACTTCTGTCTTCAGAAAATTACATTTATCTAATTGTACTTTTAAATTTGCTGCTTGAAGTGTTCTAAATATATCTCGGATGTGCTCATAATGATGTTCCTCTGATTTGCTAAATATAACGATATCATCGATGTACACATAGCATATTTTTCCAATATAATCATGCAAACCATCGTCCAAGGCTCGCTGAAAAATGGCTGGGGCATTTTTTAAACCAAAAGGAAGGCGTGTGAATTCATATTTACCATTTGCAACCGAAAATGCTGTTTTCTCAAAATCGGATTTCTTTAAAGGAATTTGGTGGAATCCACTCTTTAAATCTAGAACGGCGAAGTACTTGCTGTCTTTCAACTGTGAAAGAACGTCATTTATTTCGGGTATTGGATATCTGTCAGGTATTGTTAATGAGTTTAGTTTCCCGTAATCTATTACGAGTCTATACTGTTTGTTGCCAAGTGAGTCTGGTTTTTTTCCAACAACCCAAACTGGTGAGTTGTATGGTGACCGTGAAGGTTAGATGATTCCATCGGGAAGTAGGCTTTTTATTTGTTTTTCAACTTCGGATTTCAATGCCATTGGATAAGGGTATTGTTTTGAATATACTGGAGTGTCTGTGGACATGCGGATTTCACCAACTATTCTAGTTGTACATGTCAATTTTTGATTAGGTTCAATAAACAATTCAGGATATTCACTAACTATCTTTCTCATATTTTCTTTTTGTTGAGGTGGCATATGATCGTCTCGAATTATTATTGTATTTACAGTTTTTGAAGACTGCTGTTTAAATCTTATTTTTATACCTTTTTCTACTTGCATAAAACTGTCACGAGTGTGTATTATTGCGTTGAGTTCTCTTAAAGAGTCGTTTCCTAAGATTCCGTCGAATGATTTTAATGTTGGAAAAATGTAGAATTTTATTTCCTTCTTCAGATTGAAAAGTCTCACAAACGTATGTTCTTTTATTTCAATATTGCCTGCTATTGATTTGGCCAAAAATATCTATTGGGTTCGGTTTTTTTTTGCAATGAATGGTTGAAGGTAGTTTTTACTCGAACCACTGTCAACAAGAAATTTTAATGTTCTACCGCTCCTCGCTCCACATTCGAAGTATGGGAGCGAAGCGCTCGTTATTCTAAAAACTGAATGTCATTAAACTTATCAATATTGTTTTGATTATATTGAACTTCATTAAGTTGATCAACATCCAATGTATCATCAAAAATGTTATTATAAGTTTCTAAATCATTGACAATGTAAAAGTTTCTCTGCATTTTAGGTCGATAATTCGAGTTTGAAATTGTCGGTGGTGGTCTCTTGTTAAGATTTTGTTGTTGTGGTCTGTTCATATAATTAACTCTTTTCGTGTGAACGGTACTATCTATATCCATAGGTTCCGGTAAAGGTTGAGGTTTTGGAGGAAGGGGTCTTGGAGGGCTAAATTGGTAATAGTTGTTTGGGTTAGTTTGGGGTTGTGTTGAATAATTATTAGTTTTATGGGATATAGAAGGTTTCTGTTGTGTATGGGGTATATGGGCTAGTTGTGGATAAAAATTATTTTGGTTAAAGCGTGTTGTTGGGTTTGCATATTGTGGTTGAAAATTAGTGGAGGAGTAGGTTTTCTATAATGAAAATTTTAAGAATAATTTGCTCTGAAACTTTGATTTTCTAGCAAAGATGGAGAGCCTGAGGTAGATCTACCGGTCCTCTAATGCCAGGAAGTTTTGCTAAATCACCATTTAAACCTCTAATGAATGTATCAAGAGCTTTATTGCGATATGATTTTGTTAGTAATGTTAGAGCTTCGTCTGACGCTTCCAAACTTCCAAGTTTGTTAAGTATTATAGATAAGTGTTTGTAGACCATTTGATAAAAACCTTGGATGAACAATTTTCCTTGAACTAATGAAATCATTTGATATTCAAGGGTTCCTAAGTCTCTCTTATCTGAATAATAAAGTGAAAGACACTTAATGATGGAGTTCCAATTCAGAGGATTATTATATGATTCAAGAGCAATATCAGCATAGCTCACGATTTTATTTCTTGGTGTACATGGTTCGTAGATCTGTAAGATGCGTTCGATGCTCTTGCGCCATGAATTAAACTCTGATTGGTTACCGTTAAATTCTCGCAGACACTTAACAATATCTGGTATTTTATCAAAGTCCGCGAAGTTGTCCCGATACTGTTCTTCAATTACTTGATCAGAAGCAGCACAAGGACTTGGGTTTACTATACCTTGAATTAGGTTGGGTAATTGTTACCTTAGCAACTGAGAAGTAGTTTCAGTAATTATTCTATTTAAATCGTCCATGTTTAATGCCCCGGACGCTTGTTCAGTTTGCGCTGAATTCAAAGCAGCAGGACGTATAAGATTTTCGGGATTTGACATTTTAGCAAAAATATATTTTTTTATATATAAGATTTCTGGTTAGGGTAATATTTTTCCTTTATTATTTTATTATTATAGGACTGGAGGGTCCCGTAGGATTTTTTATTGATCTTATTGGCTAGTTTGCTGTTTTATTTCTTATCTTTTATATTATTTTTCCTACAATTTAATCATTTCGATTATATTAGAATTTTTGTTTAATAATAATTTATTTTGAAAAAATTTATTTACAATTTTTCTTAAAAAAAAATTTTTAATTGTGTTTAAAACAGAGTTTAATAATTTTTGGATACAATAGTTTTCTTAACTCTTTTTAAATATTTGTGTTTTAAGAACAGAAGGGATTTTTTCTTTTTTTAAAAACATTAGATTACAATAATTTAAAAAAAATTTATTGCAGTTTAGTAGCGGTTTTCACTCTGTTGTATATTTAATACTCTATTATATTTACTCATACTTTTGACAACAAAGAGCGACCACCTTTTTTCATATATTTTAAACTTACATGGTATAAGAAATATACCATGGTAAACTTATTTAAACAGCTGATTATTGTTATTTTTTGTTATTATTTTGGCGGATAGACGATCTGCTGTTTAGTTTTATATTTACCACGCTTACATACTAGAGCTTTTTTCATGGTAAATTTAATAGAGCGTTGTATATTTTAAATAAATGTATTTTGTGGTTGCGTTGATGTAAATGTATTATTTATACTATACATACCATAATTACCAGGTCTACAAGGGTACTTTACTACCAAGAGTGAAAACCGCTAGTGTATTTCTCTTTATTTATTTTTCTACTTCTATTTATTTATTTTTCTTCATTCTTAATTATAATTATGTTGTTTACTCACAATACAGTCTGCATTGTACTCATCTTTGTCCTTTTTGCCTTTATGGATGGATGGGTGTCCCGGATAGGTAAGCTGGCACGAAATACCGTCATTTTTGCTGTGTTGGTTGAGCTACTGGGGGGCCACACTATCACTTCTTGAACAAAGGTTTTAAATGTTGTATTTTTAAATAAACACTTTTTGTGTTTTATAATTATTTTATGTTCACGATTTTATTTAAAATTTTATTTTTATTCAGAAATAAGTTCATTTAGAATAAAAGTTTTTTTTTAATGTTATATATATTTTCAGTAAATAAACACTTTGGTTTATATATTCGCTATTTTATTCAAAATTTTATTTTTTATTTGGAAATACTTTCACTTAAAACCAAAGATTTTAATGTTATATTATTATTACTTTTTGTTTTTATAATGTTTTTTTATGTTCACTATTTTATTTAAAATTTAATTTTTGCTTTTTAAAAAATAATTTCACTTTATTAATTTACGCTTGATACACGGTACACAAAGTACTTATTACTATTGTCCTCGCGACGTACTTCTTTTCAAAATTTAGAAATTTGTTTACATTAAAATTTTACTCTTATTGCGACATATCGCTTACAAAGAGAATCTATAAAAATTGCTTACATCTAAAATCTAGGGTTGATTTTAAAATATTTCCTTATAAACTAGATTTTTATTACCACACAATCTGTAAGTGGAGTTTAATGCACTTTAATTGCACTTGAGTGTAATGAACTTTTAAGTGGATTATTTTATTTCAATTCTGTCGATCTTGCATTTTTAAGTTCGACGACTTTCCAGTGGAATTAAAATTGGGTCAACATAAGTTTGAATATTTGCAATTTTATTAACAACATTGTTAACTTATATGTATATAATTATGTACCTATATGTCCTTAACATACACATACATTGTATAAAACACTCGTTTTTAAAGTTTTTTTATAATTAAAGCGTTAAAAGGACTCGTTAAATTTTTTTGTTCAATGTTTTTGTTATTTATTTTTGGACTAAAATATGTACATTGACTTAACTTTATATGTTTCACTACAATTTTTTTAACTTAATTTATGTATTTGTTTATTGTGACGATTGTTTTACGATTTCCATGAACGCCTTTGACAATTTTGATGATATTTTTCTAATATTTGACGATTTGATGCTTTATTCATCTGGCAGATATTGGGGCAACAGATAATAAGTTGGCAAAGTGTGGAGATACCGCTTGACGTGGAATACATGCATCAAGTTCACGCCAGAAGGATGGTTGCTGTCGAATACATAATTGGTCATTACAACCCTTTAGTCAGGATTACAACCTAGTTTCTCACACCACTTATGTTGTATGTGTTAATTTTATACATCAGTGGCGGGACCTACAGTTTAAAGTCGGCTCCGAACGACAGATTTTTGAGAAACTTTTCATGGCGATTTTATGTACTCTCAGAGCTTTTGCCAGAAATCTGCTGAGAGGAAGTCGCCGAAGAAATACTTTTTGTATTTTATTTTGATGTCTGGCCTGGGGCTCGAACCCTTTTCTCATTTATAGCCATAGTAAATTTTATGTATATTTGTTTTGACAGTACTTTAAGTAACACTTAATAATAAAATAAACCATCATAATTTTAGAAACAATTTGCAAAAATTGTTGTATACAAAAGATAACAGTGTGGCATTTGTTTATATATAGAGAGTTGCCGGACTGGTTACAGTTTGGGAAGCTTTGCATTTGTGGTAACAGTTTTAATTTAAATATCCAATAACCAATTTTAATTTATTTATTAAATTCTTGTATTTAATACGCTAATTCTTACTATGGTGTGCCTTAATAATTGCAATGTCACCGGCAATGATCGGATGATTTCCTGTTGATTATGTTTCCGTTCTTGTCATATGAAATGCATTGGATTAACCCTTGCAATGGAGTTTTACCTTTAAACTCTAATATTGTCTCTCCTTTAACTGATGCTGGGGAGTCGATTGCTGCTTTGATTGAGATTAATAAAGGATCTATAAATAATAATCAATTGTCTGCTGATGTTTGCACCTTTTCACCAAGGAAAACAAATTTTGCAACTCGTTGCTATTGTGACTTCACAGTCGAAGATATTATAACACGAAAAATAGGCCCTCGTTCAAAATAATAGTTCCGTTGGTAATTTTTAGCCGAAGTATGCATTGGTTCGTGAATTTATTTGCCGGGAAGAAAATTTAGCACACATTCCTGTTGGTGATACTAATATATCAAAATACTAGAATCTTCCTCAAACATCAATATTAAATTAACCTAAATATTAACGGAATGAAAACTAAAGTAACCGATATTTTCCTAAAGAGTTTTGAGTCCGAATAGCATGTGTATCATTTTACTTAACGATAATATTTTTAACTCCGAGGTTATGATCATAAAATATTTAGACGTGATAGAAATGGCGAACGTATTAAATCCAAATATGCTTACACTATTGTGATTACTTAATAAATTTGGGAGATTTAAATTTTCCAAAAGACTCCTGGATTTCTTTGGATGAAACACATTTTTTGGTACCCATAACCTCACCTGATTGGTCATTAAATATTTTAACATCATTTACAGCTTTGAATGTCAAATTGAAATGACGTGTGTTATTTTTAAAACAAATTCTGTTTATAAGATTGCAATATAGGGATTAAGAAAGAGTTGGGCCAATCTTCTAAAGAAAAATTGTTATTATAATTACTCAAATGTAATTATAATGGGGATTGAGATAGGAGAGGTAGAAAGAAATATTATTATTAATTTCTTATTTCTTTTAAGGTGGTTAGGAGTAACTTTTTTGAGATGGGTGCCCAAAGCAATAGATCATTTTGCTTTCGAATGAATTGTGAATATTACAATTTTATTTATAATTTTATGTTGATTGTACAATGAGTGAAGTTTTGATACGCATTCATCATCACATCAAGAAAATTCAGAATTTATCCAAAGGATAAATTACATATATAAAAAGGATAAAGATAAATTTGGAATATTGGAATGTTATAGTGTTTTCACACCGAGTGGTTTTAACGCAAAATTTGGTTTTAAAGTTAAAACCAAAAATAAAACCTATTTTTACCATACAAAATTATTGTGTTAAAACCAAAATAAAAACTTTTTTGAATTGGTTTTAAGTAGGTTTTATGAAATACAACTTTGTTTTGATGTACTAAATCTACTAAATCAGAGCTACCAGCTCTGAAATCTTGAAAACAGCTGATAAAAACAAAATAAAAACAAAAACATTAAATAAACATTTATTTTGTGTTAAAAATGGGGAATATTCGGGATTTTTTTAATTTCTTTAATGAAAATTTTAAAAATTTGTAAATATTTAATTATTAATCCAAATGTGTGTGGTTTTTGGTCACAATGAATATAGCTTCTTATGCAAAAGGTAAGTAAGAAGCTAAATATATCATAAACTAATAAAAACCCAACCCGAAAACTAACAAAACATAAATGAACAAAAACTACAAAATCAAAACAAAAACAGCTGTTGCGTAGTCATAAATGTCATGAATTTAAAACCAGATTTAAGAAAACTTGCAGTGTGAACGCAAAGTCAGCTGATTATGGTTTTAATGCTAAAATCAGGTTTTAAATTTTGGTGTGAAAACAATATTAGATAATGTTAAAATCTATTGAAAACAAAAATTTTAATTCAAATAATTCACAATAAATTTAAATGGCAATAGTTTATATAAATAAATTCAATTCAATATGCAAGTGAATTCATTTTCAAAATTCAGTTTTAAAATTAGTAAATATAAATTAAGTACAAATTCTTATTTGTACACAAATAAATAACGTTTTTAACTTTAATGAAAGGTAATTAGACTTCGTCTTTATAAGCAAACTGTTATGTACTCCTGAGGATCACCCAACGTTATTAAAAAATCATAATATATCTAAATCGCTTTGTTTTAAGAGTATGGACTCTCAACTACGAAATAGATTATTATCTTGTATTAACTGGTTCGAAATACTGATGAGTTCTCTTCGACTGCTAGTCTGTACTTATGGCTGCAAATCATGGTTGTTAACAAAATTAAATTATTAAATTAAATTAAAAATTAAGGATAATGCTAAAATATTTTACAATTTTGTAAATTTTAAATGCTAAGTTTCATCATATTCTACAACAATGTGATGCAATGGAGATACATATTCTAATAATATCAAAATTGCTGATGCCTTTGTCAAATTTTTTTGCATATACGCTTTCCTACGAATCGTTCAACAATGGATCTTAGACATGCAATTTTCAGAACAACACCAATTGATATGTCCTTTTCAGATACCCCAACTGTCTCAAAACGACGTCATCTTGGCTCAGATGGCGTTCCCAATTGCCTTCTTATATATTGTGCAGACTGGCCCAATATATCACCTTTAGAAATGTTCTTTAAAGTTTGGAATATTTCTAGATTGCTGAAAAAATTCATTTATTATCCCGCTTCATAAATCAGGAAGCCGCAGTGATGTCACAAACGACAGGGTAATAGTTGAACTTAATGCAGCGGTTAACATTTCATAGCACAGAGATAATTCACACATATTGCATATGACAATGGTGGACAAGATTGCGACAAGTACACGTGTTTAGCGGAATCTATAATATTTTATTTCAGGTTTACACTCAAACATTTGTGTTATTAAAATTCAATGTCTTATGTGTTTTAAAAAGACATTTTGACTGTTTTAATAGTTAAGTAAATGATTTAAATGATAAGGAAAGGGAACTGCTTTTTTATATACATAAATCAAAAAAATAAAATTTAGAAAATTAAAAGGTTGATTATTAATGGGAGAGGAAATTTATGACAAGAAATTAAACATTAATTCACATATGTTTGAAATGTTAATAAGTCTAATGGTATATTTCGTTTGACAAAGCGTTGGGCAAGGGAATTTGATGGCTCTTATGTAACTAAATACCTATTTCTTCAGTGAAGCCTATACTTAAGCATGCTTCAGTAGATTGGGATCCTCAATACAAAATATATTATATCAATCCAGAAACAGTTCACACTATTCTGTCTTCGGAATCTTGGATGGAATCCTAATAAAAACCTCCCACCTTATCGTAGCCGCCTTCCCCTAATAAAGTTCCACA
Organism: Sarcophaga subvicina; assembly: GCA_936449025.2. Lineage (NCBI taxonomy): Eukaryota > Metazoa > Arthropoda > Insecta > Diptera > Sarcophagidae > Sarcophaga > Sarcophaga subvicina. The sequence goes on from OW388081.2 coordinate 59,668,030, forward strand.
CCCTGAAAAGTCGTAGGATAGCAGCCAATCTGGATTTATATATAAACCTTATGAAGGGTAGCATAGAAATGAGATATCCGCAGAAGGTCCTCTTACAAAAGCATATTGGGCACTATGGGACAGCTTAAAGATCATAAATGGGTGCCTATATCGACTTTGGGAAAGCGCTGATGGCAAGACCTCATCCAGCCTATTGGTAGTGCCTTCCTCCAAAATGAAAGAAGTATTAAATGAATTCCATAATGGAGCTAGCGGAGGACATCTTGGAGTGACAAAGACACTGGAAAGGCTAAAGCAACGTTTTTATTGGGTTGGATGTCAACAAGCAGTGGCGGATTGGATAGCCAACTGCACCCAGTGTATTGAAGCGAAAGGTCCAACAAGAAGAAGTCGAGGTCAGATGCAGCAGTATAACTCAGGCGCACCTTTCGAGCGGATAGCGATGGACGTTGCAGGCCCTTTTCCAGTCAGCAATGCCGGAAACCGATATGTTCTCGTTGTGATGGACTACTTCAGCAAATGGCCGGAAGTATATGCCATACCCAATCAAGAGGCGAATACAATAGTTAACGTTTTTGTGAACAACTGGGTATGCCGCTACGGGGTTCCAATAGAACTACATTCCGACCAAGGCAGAAATTTTGAGTCAGCTGCATTCAAGGAAATGTGCGAAGTATATGGCATTAAGAAGACTCGAACGACGCCTCTTCACCCACAGTCAGACGGAATGGTAGAGCGATTTAACCGAACCCTGGAGGAATATTTGCGAAAAGTAGTGAGCGAGCAACAGAAAGACTGGGACGAACACATTCCGAGGTTTCTACTGGCGTACCGATCCGCGGTCCATGATTCAACATCTAGATCACCCGCCAAGGTTATCTTTGGGACTGAGATAAAGCTGCCCGGTGACTTAGAGTTTGGTGTTAAGCCCGGCACAGAGAGGGATGCCGCATACACTGGAAAAGACGAAAGCCTATATGAACTTCATGAGTTTGTACGCACCCGTATAAAAATGGTCAGTGATAGAATGAAAGCCAGGTATGATCGTGCGGCAAACACGGAGGGCTTCCATGAGGGACAAATGGTTCTACTATACAACCAAAAGCGGAAGAAGGGATTATCTCCCAAGCTACAAACCAGCTGGGATGGACCGTATAAAATAATAAAGCGGTTAAACGATGTCGTGTACAGGATACAGAAAGCTAACAGCCCCCGAGCGAAAATGAAGGTCGTACACATAGAGCGACTGGCAAAATATGGGAAAAGAGATAATGAGCCTATTCGGGACGAACAGGCTTAAGTGGGCGGCAGTGTTACATAAATCGAAACGACCTAATATCGTTTAACAATAAAAACGATAAACAAAAGCTATCAGCTACACCAACACAATACACACGACACAAATACGCACTAACACTAAGTATACAACGAACGTGTTGATTATCTAAAGCTGCACACCCACATGTGTACAACGAACCAGGTAGCAACAACAACATAAAGTAAACCAGCTACGACAAATATGTAACGGACAACATAAGCAAAGTACACAAACAACAATACTAGCAGAAGTCTCGAGAAGGCGCGAGCGAGAACCTTCCACATCGAGAATGTTCATCATACTGATCATACGCGCGTGCGGAGTATAAAAGGGCTGGACAAAGCAAGCAGCAGTCAGAGTTAATACAGTCAGCCTTGTGTGAAGTTGCGTGTGAACAAAACAAGTCGTGGTTACAAAGTGAATAATTGTGTGAACTAATAAAGTGAATAAGCTGATTATTATTGTTGTATCGTTAAGTTCTATACGGTGGCATACAAAAGTAGTGTAAATAATAAAGAGAGTTAAGAAAAACTAAAGACATATTTGTTTTTACTTTGTTGCAATTAACGAACTCATATTTAAACGTTTTTAAAAAGGTAAAAACGTAACAATATGTACATTCTTTGTTTAAGATTGAGCATTTATTTCACTTTATTTTAATTTAATTTATTATAAAACTTTTAATAAATATAAAATAGTAGTAAGGTTTGACTATAATTTTAATGATCTAGCTATTGACACAATTAGCAGCAAGGCAGTGATGTTAAAGCTTTCAGAATTATAATAATTTGTTTTAAAATTTAGTAAAGCAATATAAATCTGTTTTTTTAACAAAATTGTAACAAATAATAAACCACGGTTCTTTACACTAACAAGGATTAACTTGACCTAGTAAGGTTAGCTAGTAGCAGGTAGAAAATCGCGTGTCAAAGCTAGTACATGTATGTGTAAAATAGAAAGAAGCAAAGAAAAAATATAGATAATAGTTAAATTATAGCAAGCACAGTGGTACATTAAGAATAGTATTAGAAATGATAACACAAATACTTGACTACATTGTGAAATAAATTTAACTAAATAATTATTAATTTGTTGTTCACCAACATTCTCCCATCATAAGCATGATAGTGGAGTACTATTTTCACAAAGAGTATCTAAATTAGGTAGAAAGGCTATTTTAGAAATAGGACGTTTAAAAAGTCTTCCATTCGATAACAGCGTCACTACTCTTACGAATCCAGGATGTACTGCTTGAGCTTGAGCCAAAGGCCATTGTCCGGGTGGACAACGTTCATCAAATATAATTACCAAGTCACCTACTTTTGCATTTCTTGTGAACTTGAGCCCTTTAGGTCTAGCCTGGAATCGACAAAAGCATTCGCGACACCAGCGGCGACAAAAATGTTGCTTTAATTTCTCAACGACTTTCCATCTGGCTAAACGATCGATGTGAATTCTGGTACACAGACAAAATTAAATTAAATTAAGAAATGTGCCGGTGTAAGAGCGTTAACATCAGCAGGCTCGTTGTTTAGAGGGCACAATGGTCTAGAGTTCAGGAAACTCTCAGTTTGAGTAAGAACCGTTGTAAGTTCTTCAAATGTAAGAACACGATTGTGCTTAAACCTGCGCAAAAGGTGTTTTGTAGATTTAACCCCTGCCACCCACATTCCTCCAAAATTAGGTGATGCTGGTGGTAGATTTGTTTTTGTAAAGAACTTCCAGTTCTTTCTGAGCACCAACAAAATTCGCACCACAATCAGAATACAGATCGGTACAATTTCCACGTCTGGATATAAAGCTTCGAAATGCAGCTAGAAATGAGTCTGTAGATAAACTGGTCACAGCTTCCAGATGCATAGCCTTCGTTACCATACAAATAAATAAGCAAATATAACTTTTTGTGGTGAAAGAATTTCGTGCAGATGATTGTTTTATGATAATTCGTCCTGCATAGTCTACACCGCTATGCTTGAGGCGAACACTTGGTAAGCTACCCATAACTTGTTGCGCTGCCCTTGCACTGTATTTGAAACAATCAATACACTGCCGTAACACCTTTTTCGCTATATTTCTAGCTGACAAAATGAAATATTTTCGAGAAACAAATGAATGCATTTCATTTAATCCGTCATGTTACGTTCTTTTATGCGCATCTAGAAATAAAAGATTAGTTATAGGATTTCTTTTCGAGAGTAAAATTGGGTGTTTAGAAAAATGATTTAAATCTGAGTTTTGAATTTCTGAAGAATCGGGAAAAGGGCACAGCTTAGCACCTGTCTTATTAGTACTAATATGACCGTGTTCTCTGAGCTGAAGTATTTCTTTTGGAAAATCAACCTGTTGTGAAATTCTGATAAGTTTCATATGGGTGTAGTTAAGTTTGCTACTGGTGAAAAAACCTGTCATTTTACTACCTGTTGTTTGTGATTCTGTTTTGCGTAACGAATTTTTAGTAAACCGAAATATGTATGCAGCTACGTGTATTAGCTTGCTAAGAGAGGAAATGTGTTAAAATTTCGCGGTATTCTAGTTGTGTAATAATTGAATGTATATTTAAACATGCACGTTCTTCTGGTAAATCAGAATTTTCAAATTTTAAGATTGGTTTTTTGGCCATTTTTCTGGTATCTCAAACAACCATTTACGGCCATTGCACCATAGCTCATGGTTAACGAGTTTCGTTGCTGAAATTCCACGAGATACTCACTCGACTGAGTTATGTCGTGTTGAAATGTAGCGCTAATGAGTATTCTTTGCACTTATCTGTATTTCTCCTACTCTGTTTCCAACATAAACAGGCCATCTGGATGACTGGTCTCTAATCAATGAAAGTACTGCAGTCCAATAAAAAAATGATAGTAATTTCGATATCAAGTAAAGAGGTTATTTCGCTAATTACCTTAATTAATAATGTTGCCCCGCAGAGTTCCATTCGAGGTATAGTTAGTCGTTTTAGTGGTCCTATTTTAGTTTTCGCTTTTAGTAAATTAAGCTTTACGCAAGACTTATTCAAAATTACTTTAGCATAAAGAGCAGCAGCAAATGCAAATTTAGAATCACAAAATCCGTGAATTTCAACTTTTCTAGTGGCTGAAAGCCCGATCCATCTAGGAATTTTTATTTTTTCTAGTTTCTTTAAACTGTGTCTATATTCCATCCACCTTCTATTTAAATCTTCTAGAACAAAATCATTCTAACCAATTCCAAACAACCATAAGTTTTGAAATTCTATTTTCACCAGAATTGTCGTAGGCGAAAGCCAGCCAAGAGGGTCATATAGCTTCGCTGCATCTGATAAAAGACTTCGCTTTGTGACTTTTTCATCACTGTTTTCAAATTTCATTTTAAAAGAAAAGTAATCATCTTTTATATTCCATTCAAGACCAAGAGCTTTTATAAAATTATCATTCTCAATTTCGAAAAACTTTAGAATCTGCTCGAAGTTCAGGCAAAATAGATTCCATGAGATCCATAGAGTTAGAAGACCATTTACATAGATTGAATTTACCTTTATTTAATAACTTGCAATAACGGTTGTATTATTGTATATGTTGATGTCATTGGAATCCGAATCTCGCCACAATATATGTTGATATATTTGATGTTCACTAGCTACGTCGATTTGGCGAAACATTTTCTCTGTCTCCATCGTGTTATAATCGCAGGAAGATCATTTTGCAAAGCGGGTCCTGCAGGTAGCTCCTCATTTAAGGAGAATCTAAATGTTCTTTTAGAACTACCTTCAAAAACGATTCTCAATATTTTCGTTGTGCTACAATCTCGTAGTACACCGTGGTGCTGCAAAAAATAAATATTTTCAATTAAATTGTGTGGATATCTACCTTGTTTGACCATTTGACAAAGTTTTTCGTATTCTTTTATGAAGTCTTCATAGAGTTTACCAAACGTCGGATTCCTTTTACATTTTGCTTCAACATTCTTCAACCGAGAAAACGCGTTATAATGACTTAAGATTGGAAAAGGATATCCTTTCAAAACAGCTTTAAATGGTAAATAAACTGTGCAACGACCAGTATGGTCAAGAGTTGTGGAAATGATTCTCTCAAAGTTCTTCTTCCTCTGTAAGATGTCGCTTTTCTAATATTTCTTCTTGCTCTCAAATGCACGAAATTGCTTGTCACATTCACATTTATATTATTCTTCGGAAGCTGTAATTTTAGGTAAAACAAAAGTCTGACAGACCATCTCAAAATTAGGCTCAAAATTTGAAGTCAGCCTAGTTTTGTGGCAGTGTAATCCTTTCCACAAACACCGCTTATTTGAGCATGAGTCTTAATACTTTGTAGTTTTAGAGTTTCAGCAGCATTTTGAGTAATAAATAATAAGCTTGAGAGCATTGATCAAGAATTTCTCTTAAATGAAAAAAACCGCCGGGTGTTTTAACTATTACAAGCACTGTAGCTAAGAGTATTTGATGCTGATGTTTTAGAATATTACAGTTGCATACTAAGTTTTTAATGACCTTGTCAGATGAATTATTATCAACCCTATTTACTCTTTCATATTCCTTATGCACAGTGGTGTGGTGTTTCTGCTGCCAAATTTGACGCTAAAGTGTACGATATTTAAACAATTTCTACAAATCCTCTTTTTGCTTAAAAAGTTGCGCTTATTTTCAGAGGACATAGCTGCGCATTTAAATAAAGGGTGTCGCTTGTCACAACAAGGATCATTTGTATCGTTATCAGTTGCAGTCGCATGGACATTATGTTTGGAAACTTTTTGTTTGTTGCTTGACATAAATTTCTAGAAGAAGAATGAGAATCATTAATTGTTTCTAGAGTTCTGAAGGATGTTTCCAAAAATTCAAAAAGCGGAGTAATTGATGGAACTTCAGTAGAATCTTTTAAAGATTCTTTCCATTCCGAGTTTTATGATCTAGTTTATTAACGGACATATAGATTAGAATAGCGTCCCAACCATTAGAATTGACTCCTAATGTGCGCATCAAAGCAAGCCTATTACGCGTCGCTTATAAAAGAATCTGAATGCTTTCAGCTTAGCCATTACAAGAAGGATTTGAAACCAACTTTTTCAATAATATGTCGACAATTTTTCGTTTTGTTGTGATACCGATTGTTTAAGGCATTCCAAGCCAAGCTATAACTAGCGTCTGAAGCAGGGTATTCATTCACAAAGTCTAAAGGAATACCTGAACACGAACTTTTCAAAAAATAATATTTTTGAACATTACTTAACGCCTGATTATTGTGAACTAACGACACAAACATATCGAGCCATAACCGCAAAAATATCTTAAGCGACAAAAACGACATTTTACAGGGGAAGGTTTTTATTATTTATTTCTTGTGCAAATTAAGTTAGAAAGTTAAAATTTTTTTTGTTATAACTTCGTGAAAGTACAGAGTGTGACCCTGAAATTTTTATAGATGATGCAATTGATGCCAATGAATTCATTTATTACAAAAAACGATATATGAAAAATATGTCGCTTGAGATATTTTTGCGGTTATGGCTCGATATCTTTGTATGAAATCCAAGAAACATAGTCTGCAGAAAATACCGGTAGATCTATTTTAGGCAAACGAGCTTCAACTACTATAGTTTCTGTTGGAAATAACGCTTACTAATTACTTACAATATAAAGCATATGTAATTTAAAGTAAGCTTTTTGTCATTTTAATTTCCTTTTAAATTCTTCACTTCTGATTTTATCGTTTGTCTGAGCAACATGCCTATACTTATATCTTAAATAAAATCAGTAATTCTATTTTGAATATTATTATAATAGGCTGAGTTTTATTCACAAAAGTTTTGTTTCTATTATGTGTTGAGTTTGCGAACGTACTTGAGTGTGTAGTTGATACATGATACGTTTTGGAAAGTATAATATATGTCTTCAGAAAAGTAAAGCACGTCACTCGTATTCAACGAATTTTCGTGAAAAATTTACAAAATCTGTTTGTGAATACCTTTAAACTGAGTGGGAGAAGACTCGATTTCTTCCAAGACACCTTGAGCATAACCACGAGTAATATTAGTTTTCGACTGGTATGCTTCTATAGTACGTTGCAAATTTTTCAACAATAACCGTTGTTCATCGATTAATTTCGATAAATTTTCAATTTTAATATTTTTTTACACTCTATACTTTTTTAAAAACACACTTTCTAGATAAATTTCATTAATACATTCGGTTTGGATCACAAAGTAATGCCTTGGTTACCCAAGCGTTAGAAACGTAAAATCGTAACGTACGTAGCCTTAAAAACGTTTGTGTAGTTATAGAAACGTTCAAAACGGGACATATGTCAACGAAGAATGTAAATAAAAACGAAACAGAACACAAAGCAACACACAAACAAACATAACACAATGCAAAGAAATTGGTATACAGATTCATCATCAGTGTTGCCGTTTTTTGTTCAATGTGTAGATTTTTCCGGATTTGGTTATTATTTTTCTTATACAAATAGCTTTTGTTTTGTTTATTAAAATTAATTAATTATGAGACTATAATTTTGTTTTCTTATCTTTTGTTTCATTTTTCTCAATTATAATTTAAATTTGTAAAAAATAAAATAAATAACTGCGAATTTAATTTTGATCATATTTTTCCTTATTTGGTGATTTTTTCACAAATGTTGGTTACAATATTTTTTTCGTGGCAACACTGCTCTCTCTCATGTTCTCTCTCTTATGTGCAAATGTCACGTAAAAACGTGGGAGAATTCTGTTTTATACAGATCGTTCCGTTTTACTAACGAGAGAGAACGTTTGGGTAAGCGTTTACATTGTTCTCCATATGCTAAAAAGAGAACGTTTTCTACGGTATGTTACGTTACGTGTGGGTAACTCCAGCATAAGGCAGTAGTAAAGCAGGTCAACTTAACGTAATTCAAATCCAAGAATAGAGTACAAATTTCCAGCCAATTTCATCCAATTCCCATTTCCAAGCCAGAGATACAGTGGGCGATGTATGTTGTCCAAGACCTCAGTGTAGGCAATAGCAAGATTCCACAGTAGACAAAACTTTTCAATTCAATTCTTTATTTCCAAACACAAGTCATTGTTGAATACAGAAGCGTTTTTAAATACTTCTTGAAAATTGTGTGATTTACTTTTATAGTGCACCAAAAAATAAAAAAAAAACATTAATTAATTCAACTAAGAAAACAAAAAATCTACAAGTTGATGAAAAAATCGTTTTTAAAAAAAGTATTTACTCAGTGAATTAAATAAATATTGATAATTTAATCAAACTCTAAAACAAAAACCAAAAAATATAAAACAATTAAAATGAGTAGTGTCGTCTGTAAAACATGTAACATTGCAATTACAACAATAGCATATGTAAAATGTTACAACTGCAATGCAAATTACCATTTTTCACCCTGCTGCCCTCTGTCTGAATCTACATACTCTAGCATGCATGGAGTGAGAAAAACAAATTGGAAGTGCCAAATATGCAAACCACGAACAAATTCTGCTAACACAATGTATCAATCTGTAGTGTACGATGAACGAGAACCTCAAATGAAATTAAGAGCCAATGATGAAAAAAACTGTGAAGCAGACAGAGAGAATGTGCTTAAAGATCCATTATCTCTTAGCCCTATTAACTCTTCTCTATGCTCGGTTCAAGCTGATGTCACTGACCTTAAGTTAGACATAAAGTCCTAGTTATGCTACCGTAACGGAGTGTAATCTTAACAGTAAGAAACAGGTGATCGGTTTTGTTATGTATAAAGCAATACGAATGGTTATACAAATGTAATGTAACGTAACAGGAACGTAAGAATCTGTAAAAAATAGAATTTTCTTACATTTTTACGTGACATCTGTTCAGAAGTGTTAACAACATGTCAATATTAAAAACCACCAAAACTGAAAATTGAAATTATAAGCAGAATTTACAGTTTGTACGTACATATGTATGTTATGTTTGTCTGTATGTGGAATTCTCTTTAAATAAAACTTCACATATTTTAAAAAACCAAATTATAATTTATTTCATTATTAACTTTTATAATTTAAAATAAAAATAAACACTATTTTACTATTACATTATGTAGGTAGTGTTTATTTTTATTTTAAATTAGAAAAATATAGGCTGACTTCATAAACGCAGTTTGCAATGTAACCTTACAAAGCATAGTGTTTTGGCAATGCCTCATGTTCATAATTGCATGGGAATGCTTTTCAGTGCGCATTATTTGTCAATTTCGTGCACGGTTATTATTTGTGATTCTTAGTAAACATTTATTGACGGCAAAAATTTTGTGGTAGAAATGGAAGATTTGTGGTAATTTAAATTTTTTTATATAAGTACAAATGTGATTCAACATTTAATTTTTTATATACGTATAGTAAAAAAAATGGATTCATGAAAGAAAAAAGCTATTCATAGCTTGAGGCATGAGCCAGACTTCATAGCGAAAAAAAGAAAAGAGACTCAATTTCAGAAAAAAAAATGCGGGATATTAAGGAAATTGAAAGCATTTTTCCATTCACCAAAGATATTTGTATTTAAATATTTATTAAATATTAATGATCAAAGCGCTGCTTGAATTTTTATTATCATCCAAATCGAAAGCGGTTTTCAAAAGAAGACTGCATTTTTTCTGAATATTCATTTTAAGAAATTAAATTATATAAAAGATCAAAAGTTTTCGCGTTCATAAACGTATTAAAATATCATCTCATTATTTGACAAAGAAGTGTTGCATTGCAAACTACGTTTATAAAGTCAGCCATATAGATTCAGTCAGGTTTCACTTGCTTGTCTATTTATATGGAAAATATAATCAAAAGCACTCAATTTTGTGTTTTTTTCCTCAACACAAACTAAATTTATTGTTTTTGTTTGTTTTACAGAAACAGTACATAAAACATTTAATAATTACCTTTAAATAAATATAAAATCGTTGAAATGAACCTAAAAACTCTGTGGTGATAACACTGGTTAACAGCTGAATTAAAGTAAAACAAAAGGCTTTACTTTTACTTACTGATAAAAAGAGTGAAATCGAAGTTTTTAAAATTCGAAATTAATATTAATTTTGTTTAAAAAACAATAATAAATATAATAAAATAAGAACGCAAACCCATAAACATGTCTTCTATATCCATATTTGAATTTTTGTCTTTTAGTTTTTGCAATTTTTATTTCTTTATTTGTTTTTGTTTATTTATTTTATTGTTTTGTTTACCTAAAAACATATGATTACGTTTTTACGTTCTATAATTGCTCTTACATTTTTACGTTCCGTGTACATTACTGTTATATTGCGTTACATTACGTTCCGGTAGCATAACTAGAGCTTAAAAGATATAAAAACAAATTTAGAGCAATTAGCAATGATTGTTAACCACTCTCACATACAAATACGAGAAGAAATAAAAAATGCACTTGGCACAATAACAAGTACTCTCTCGAAATTAGTAGAACAAGTTAAAGAACTCACCGAAAGATACAAGCAAAGGGAACAGCAACATTTGTGAAAAAATCACCATATAAGGAAAAATATGACCAAAATTAAATTCGCAAATTTTTATTTTATTTTTTTCAAATTTAAATTATAATTGAGAAAAAAAGAAAAAAAAAATTCCAAATAAAATTATAGTCTTACTAATTAATTAATTTTAACAAACAAAACAAAAGTTATTTTCATAAGAAAAATAATAACCAAATCCGGAAAAATCTACACATTGAAAACGGCAACACTGATGATGAGTCTGTATACCAATTTCTTTGCATTGTGTTGTGTTCGTTTGTGTGTTGCTTTGTGTTCTGTTTCGTTTTAGTTTACATTTTTCGTTGACATACATATGTCCCGTTTTGAACGTTTCTATAACTACACAAACGTTTTTAATGCTACGTACGTAACGATTTTACGTTTCTTGCGCTTGGGTAACCAAGATCTAATGAGTAAAGTTACACGACACAGACTAGATGCTCTCATAATAAACAACATAGAAAATGAAAACACTAACAACAATAATAAATATATTGTTACGTTTTTACCTTTTTAAAAACGTTTAAATATGAGTTCGTTAATTGCAACAAAGTAAAAACAAATATGACTTTAGTTTTTCTTGACTCTCTTTATTATTTACACTACTTTTGTATGCCACCGTATAGAACTTAACGATACAACAATAATAATCAGCTTATTCACTTTATTAGTTCACACAATTATTCACTTTGCAACCACGACTTGTTTTGTTCACACGCAACTTCACACAAGGCTGACTGTATTAACTCTGACTGCTGCTTGCTTTGTCCAGCCCTTTTATAGTCCGCACGCACGTATGATCAGTATGATGAACGTTCTCGATGTGGAAGGTTCTCGCTCACGCTTTCGCGAGACTTCTGCTAGTACATTGTTGTTTGTGTACTTTGCTTATGTTGTCCGTTACATATTTGTCGTAGCTGGTTTACTTTATGTTGTTGTTGCTACCTGGTTCGTTGTACAGAGGTGTGTGTGCAGCTTTAGATAATCAACACGTTCGTTGTATTCTTAGTGTTAGTGCGTATTTGTGTCGTGTATATTGTGTTGGTGTAGCTGATAGCTTTTGTTTATCGTTTTTTATTGTTAAACGATATTAGGTCGTTTCGCTTCGCGTAACACTGCCGCCCACTTAAGCCTGTTCGTCCCGAATAGGCTCATTATCTCCTTTCCCATATTTTGCCAGTCGCTCTATGTGTACGACCTTCATTTTTGTTCGGGGGCTGTTAGCTTTTTGTATCCTGTACACGACATTTTTTAACCGCTTAATTATTTTATACGGTCCATCCCAGCTGGTTTGTAGCTTGAGAGATAATCCCTTCTTCCGCTTTGGGTTGTATAGCAGAACCATTTGTCCCTCATGGAAGCCCTCCGTGTTTGCTGCTCTATCATACCTGGCTTTCATTCTATCACTGACCATTTTTATACGGGTGCGTACAAACTCATGAAGTTCATTCAGGCTTTCTTCTTTTCCAGTGTATGTTTCGTTCCTCTCTGTGGCGGGCTTAACACCAAATTCTAAGTCACCGGGCAGTTTTATCTCAGTCCCAAAGATAATCTTGGCGGGTGATCTGGATGTTGAATCATGGACTGCAGATCGGTATGCCAGTAGAAACCTCGGAATGTGTTCGTCCCAATCCTTCTGTTGCTCGCTCACTACTTTCCGCAAGTATTCCTCCAGGGTTCGGTTAAATCGCTCTACCATTCCGTCTGACTGTGGGTGAAGAGGCGTCGTTCGAGTCTTCTTAATGCCATATACTTCGCACATTTCCTTGAATACAGCTGATTCAAAATTTCTGCCTTGATCGGAATGTAGTTCTATTGGAACCCCGTAGCGGCATACCCAGTTGTTCACAAAAGCGTTAACTATTGTGTTCGCCTCTTGATTGGGTATGGCATACACTTCCGGCCACTTGCTGAAATAGTCTATCACAACGAGAACATATCGGTTTCCGGCATTGCTGACAGGAAAAGGGCCTGCTACGTCCATCGCTATCCGCTCGAAAGGTGCGCCTGAGTTATACTGCTGCATCTGACCTCGACTTCTTCTTGTTGGACCTTTAGCTTCAATACACTGGGTACAGTTTGCTATCCAATCCGCCACTGCTTGTTGACATCCAACCGAATAGAAACGTTGTTTTAGCCTTTCCAGTGTCTTTGTCACTCCAAGATGTCCTCCGCTAGCTCCATTATGGAACTCCTTTAACACTTCTTTCATTTTGGAGGAAGGCACTACCAATAGGTTGGATGAGGTCTTGCCTTCAGCGCTTTCCCAAAGTCGATACAGGCACCCATTTATGATCTTTAGGCTGTCCCATAATGCCCAATATGCTTTTGTAAGAGGACCTTCTGCAGATATCTCATTTCTTGTAGGTCGTTTGTCCTCTTCCTTCGCTGCTATTACCTTCGCCAATATTGGGTCACTCCTTTGTGCTTGGGACCAGTCTTCGTTGGCTTCAATCCGCGTTATCCGGATATCGACGATGGATTCCTTTTTCTCAGCTTTCACGCAATGTTTGCACTCCAAATTGCTAGGTCGGCGTGAAAGAGCGTCAGCATTTCCATGTTTTACGCCACTTCGGTGTTCAATGCTGAAGTCGTAAGTCTGGAGGCGTTCAATCCAACGCGCTAACTGTCCTTCGGGGTTCTTGAATTGTAGCAGCCATCTCAGTGCGGAGTGATCAGTCCTTAGCAGAAAATTTTGGCCATACAGGTATTTATGGTAATGTTTGATGCACTCCAGAACTGCCAGTAGCTCTCGTCGGGTCACACAATAATTCCGTTCAGGCTTTGACAATATGCGACTATAGTAGCCTACGACTTTCTCTGTTCCATTGACCACTTGGGAAAGTACACCACCAATAGCATATCCGCTAGCATCACTGTCTAAGATGAACTTTTCTCCCAGAGCACAATAGGTCTTTTAGTGTCTGGAACGCCTTTTCTTGTGACTCACCCCATTGATACGCCTTTGATTTCTTTGTGAGTTCATGCAAGCTTGCAGCTACGCTGGCAAAGTTAGGCACAAAGCGTCTGTAGTATGTGCATAGTCCCAAAAAGCTGCGTAGTTCATGAAGATTCTGGGGACGAGGCCAGTCCTTTACTGCTCGTATTTTATCTTCATCGGTGGATATGCCATCTGCTGTGACAAGATGCCCCAAATATTTCACCTGCTTTTGGAAAAATGCACATTTCTTTACGCTTAGTTTTAGTCCAGTCGTTGATATCCGTTGCAGAACTTCTCCCAGGTTCTTGAGGTGTTCGTCGAAAGTTCTGCCCATCACTATTATGTCGTCGAGATACACCAGTCAAGTCTTCCGATGCAGTCCCTTTAGAACACGTTCCATAAGCCGCTCGAATGTGGCCGGAGCATTACAGAGTCCAAATGGCATAACCTTAAACTGCCATAAGCCGCCGTTCGCACTGAATGCGGTTTTCTCTTTGTCCTTGTCTGCAATCTCCACCTGCCAATACCCGCTTTGTAGATCCAATGTGGAGAACCATTTTGTTCCGGCTAGAGTGTCGAGTGTGTCGTCAATTCTTGGTAGCGGGTAACTATCCTTTTTGGTGACATCATTCAGCTTCCTGTAGTCTACGCAGAATCTTGTACTGCCATCTTTCTTTTTTACTAAAACTACAGGTGAGCTCCACGGACCCAATGATGGTTCGATTACACCGCTCTTCCTCATTTCGTCGACTAACTCCTTGACTTCATTACGCTTCGCCAGCGGTATGCTTCTGGGTGCCTGCTTTATCGGTCTCGCTTCGACAGTGTCAATTTCATGTTTGACCATGGCTGTTCTTCCTTGCCTTTTGCTGTTAGTGGCGAAAGCGAACGCATACCTCTTTATCAGCTTTTTGGCTTTGGTTTTCTCTGCAGCTGCTAAACCTGCTATCCATTTCTCCACATTTTCACCAAATTCCTTTTGATACTTGGCTGACATATCGGCAGGTTGCGGCGTTTGTTCGCTGTTTATTACCGCCTCTACTGGAACACATTGGCCCACCTCTGAGTTTTTGCAGACGACTCTTTCATGGCCTGATAGATTTAGCACTCTCACCGGGACTATTCTTTGTTCTGTGGATTTGACGAGGGCCTTTGCTGATATTAAATCTGTCTGCATTTCTGCTGGTTCAACAACCCACAAGCGGTTTTCCACACAATCTCCCTCCATACGCGCCCATATCAGTGATTCACTCTGAGGTGGCAATTTAAGTTCTTCGACCGCAACTATCCTTCTGGCGTGCACTTGGTGCTTGTACCCAACGTCTAGAGGTATCTCTACATTTCGCCAACTCATAATCTGTTGCCCCATATTCAAATTGATGCCATGAGCTATCATGAAATCGGCACCAATTATAACCTCGTCCACGATATCGGCAACAATAAAGATGTGACTTACACTAATGTTGGCTATAGTCACCTTCGCCTCTGTTTTCCCATGGACGGTGGCAGACTCTCCCGTAGCTGTCCGTAGTCTTACATTGCTAAGTGCCTCACACTTTCCTTTCACTACATCTGGTCTGATGATAGACTGCGTCGCCCCGGTGTCTATAGTGAAGGTATGTGGTCTGCCATTAATGTATCCGTACGCCGTAAGATTGTTGTTGTTTTGTTGCATCACTGATATTGAGATTGTGGGGCCCTCACTTGTGGGAGCCAGCACTTGCCCCTCAGCGCTAGCTCGTTTTAGTTTAACGGGGACTCTTGTGAAGATGGTTGGTAGTTCGCCCGTTTCTTATTCCTTGATGGTGAGGCGGATCTTGATCTCTTGCGTGGCGCTTTGCAGTTTCTTTGGAAATGACCGCCCTTTCCACAATTGAAGCATTTAAGTTTAGCCTTTTGTCCATTTTCTTCCAAAGCTTGCTTCACCATCTCCTTAACTTTAGTTAAAAGGCATTCATCTTCCTCAACGATTTCCATTCTTCGCACTTTGCTTACTTGTTGTCTAGAAATAGCTCGCGCGGTCTCCTGGGCAAGTGCGAATGCCACGGTCTCTGCAAAGGTTGTCTTCTGTGTGGAACATACCGCCAGTTTAATGTCAGGATCTCGGATACCATTGACAAACGCCTCGGTCTTAATGTTGTCTATCAGCGGGTGGTTTTCTCCGGGGTATGTGAGCTGCACTAATCTCTCAACCTCCATTGCAAAGGCTTGTAATGACTCATTTGCCTTTTGCGCCCGGCATCTCAACTCCATGCGGTATAGTTCTCGTTTGTGCTCATCGCCAAATTTACGCTGCAAGGCCACCATTAAGTCGTTGTAGTTGTTCCTGCTGCTGGCTGACATGGTTTCTAGAATCTCAGCTGCGACACCTTTTAACGCCAGAATTAGTTCTAGAGCCTTCTCTCCATCGTCCCATCCGTTTCTGCTGGCTACTGTCTCAAATTGGAATTTGAATACGGATAGGGGTGAGCTGCCATCAAAGCAAGGTGGTTTTATCCTGCCGGTACTTTCGGATACAACTCGCACTGGTTCCGGTCTCTGGCTCTGGAGGTTGTTGATCTTCTCTTCCATAATCACCAGTTTTCCGTCGACGGTCTTCCCCAAATCGTTCACTTTCGTATCGACGGTCCTTTCTAAATGTGACATCCTTTCCTCCACACCAGTAATTCTTTTGCTGACTGACTCATGGATTTCCTGCAGCTTTCCAGATGTTGTTTCCAGCTCCATTTCAATTTTTGACAAAATTGTTGCTTGCAGACGTTGGTTCTCAGCTCTAGAAGCTTCTTGCACTTCAGCTAGAGGTTTTTGATTTTCACTTCTAGAAGCTTCGAATAGCTTCTGGTTTGCTACTTGCATTTTCTCCATAATTTGTTCACTATCTTTTCGGGAAGCTTCATGTTTGTCAGCTAATACTTGCATTTTTTCCATCATAGCAGCTAGCAACGAATTTATGTCGACACCGCTAGGCGTTGCAGGGGCCTGTAACTCTCGTTCCTCTTCATCCTCGAACTCGTAGGATTCGATGGCGATGCCCTGAAGCTGCAGTTGTTCCCTTAACCGCCTTTGTCGTTCATTCTTCGTACCCGTTGTTGGCAGCTCTAATTTACCCAACTCTCGTTTCAGCCGGTCCACTCTTAATTCCGATAGTTTCATTTTATTTATTTATTTCTTTTTATTTATTTTTACTTTTGGATTTTGCAATCCCACTTCTGACACCAATTGTTACGTTTTTACCTTTTTAAAAACGTTTAAATATGAGTTCGTTAATTGCAACAAAGTAAAAACAAATATGACTTTAGTTTTTCTTGACTCTCTTTATTATTTACACTACTTTTGTATGCCACCGTATAGAACTTAACGATACAACAATAATAATCAGCTTATTCACTTTATTAGTTCACACAATTATTCACTTTGCAACCACGACTTGTTTTGTTCACACGCAACTTCACACAAGGCTGACTGTATTAACTCTGACTGCTGCTTGCTTTGTCCAGCCCTTTTATAGTCCGCACGCACGTATGATCAGTATGATGAACGTTCTCGATGTGGAAGGTTCTCGCTCACGCTTTCTCGAGACTTCTGCTAGTACATTGTTGTTTGTGTACTTTGCTTATGTTGTCCGTTACATATTTGTCGTAGCTGGTTTACTTTATGTTGTTGTTGCTACCTGGTTCGTTGTAAACAGGTGTGTGTGCAGCTTTAGATAATCAACACGTTCGTTGTATTCTTAGTGTTAGTGCGTATTTGTGTCGTGTATATTGTGTTGGTGTAGCTGATAGCTTTTGTTTATCGTTTTTTATTGTTAAACGATATTAGGTCGTTTCGCTTCGCGTAACAATATATACATTAATGATGAACTCACTTTCAATAAGCGTCGTTTGTTATGGAATGCAAAAACCAAAGCAAAAGAAGCAAATTGGAAGTTTGTATGGGTCAGAGATGGCAAAATTTTTGCACGCAAAACAGAAAATTCAAACTTTATAATTATAAATAATGCCAGTGATATAGAACTCATTACCTCCGTAGTAAATTAATTATAAATATCAATAGACCGAAAAGTATAATAAAAAATTAATAATAAAACTCAAACTATTTATAATTACAACCAAATTGAAAAACAGTATTTAAATTATTCCACAACAATTATTTATAATAATATCCGATCACTCAGGCTTAATTTTAATTCGTTCATAGTGAGCATAAACCAATTGATAAGCAAAACAAAATTTATAATACTAGGAAACCAATATAAATGATGATGAAAACTTTTTATAAAATAAAAGGCTTCAACTCAGTTTTCTTTAATAGAGAAAGAAGAGGAGGGGGAATCGCTGTTTATGTAAAAGAAGACATCGAGTTTACTCAAATCTAATCAAATACAAATTCTTTTGAGCTCGTACATCTTGATGTTAAAATAGGCAATGAAATAATTACCCTTCTAGCGTCGTACCGACCACCTAATCAAAATATTAATACTTTCTTGAATGAACTTGAAATAGTCATAAACAAAATAAACAAAAAACAAGAATGCATATTAGTTGGTGACATTAACAGTTAATTAAATGTTACGAAGTGTAAATATTATCATTATAATGCACAATTACATTTATGATTCATACAAATTATATGTTATAGGTTAGATCATGTAATAGGTTGGATCATACATTTTGTCGTAGGTTTGATAATACATATTTGTAATCATACTTTTTGTTATCTATTTATGCATTTCCAATTCTACATTTTTGTTAAATTTACTATTTCTTATTATCACTGATTCTGCATGCCAAAATTTGAACTGTTATAAATGATATTGTTGTAAAAACAAAGCATGCACAATCATGATCGATCATGTTTTTCTTTATGCGCAATTTCTTTTAAGCATAAATAGAACTTGCAATTGGAGATGTACAGTCATTATTATTTTTGAAGTCAAATGTAGAACATTTACTTTGTGAAAACTATTATATTAAACTACGTAAAAACATTTATATTTAAAACAAATAATTAAAATAAAAATTAGCATTTAAAGAAAATTTTAGAATTGTTTTTTTCCATTTTTTTCGATTAATAAAAAAAAATTCTACGTTAAAACTGGCGCAGTCGGTAGAATACCCGGGTATCCTTACATAAGAGAAAATTATATAATAGAGGATACTGAATATTTCAATATTCAAACGGGTATTCCTGTAATATTAAATTTCATTGTATAATTGTTAACAAAAAAAAATTAAACACAAAGTTAATGAACAATTAGAACTACTAAGAAAAAAAAGAAGTAATAAACATATGTACATAAAAGCCACAAACTGAAAAGCAGTGAAATATTAAATAGTAATGAGTGAAACCTTATCAAATTTTATAAAAAAAAATAAAAAATAAAAACATTAAAAAGTTTAACTAAAATACTTAAGTAACTAAAACAATATTCACATTTATAAATTGATTTGAATTGACTATATTCATGAACAGAGTTCTAAAACAAAAGAAACTAAACATAAAGTGAATAACATGTGAAAATCTAATTTTCTCCAAATAACTGATACAAGGAAAATTCAAAATAAAATAAAAATACAGGAAAACCTAATGGTCGTATATACATAATTTCAAGCATCTTTTCTGGAACAACATATGGAAACTCTCATTGGAACACGTATTATAAGTATATCTATATATATATATATCTCTATCATTTAAATTTTGAAATATTAATATTTATTATATTTTACATATACATTATAATATACGTTATAAACTTATTGTTAATTTAGAAATTAAATTATAAAATATTTTGTAATCTTCTCATACATATGTAAAATTACATTTTCTCAAAAAAGTAATACAAAATTTTTTGGAGACTATTCATACGCATAAATACTTTTCAATAATTAACATTATTATTCAACATAATACATACAAACATTAAGAATTTATTTTTATTTATTAATTATTTTTTATTATTTTTTATTATTTATTTATTAATTACAATAAAATTACAAATTATATCCTAATTATATACGAGCGAAGTAACTTGACTATTTGCTCGGTGTAGTGTCACAGACCAGAGTCTCTGGTGGGAATCGAATCCACGACCCTCACGCTAATAGCACACTACCCACTAGAATTTATTTTTATTAAATTGAAAAAAAAAAGTGAAAATTGAAATATTTTTTTTTATAATATAAATCATTTATCGAACGAAAAGTAGAGAGTAAAAAAGGCAATTTTTTTGATATAATTTCACAGAGTTCACATATAATATATTGAAAAATAAGTTTGAAAGAGAGAGAAATAATTAAGAATGGCACATGTTGAAAATTCTCCACTTTAATTGGATCCATTTCGATTCTTTGAGAGGGTACCAGAATTTTCTGGGGACAAAAATGAGTTGTATTCATTCATTTCACTCGTTGATAGAGTAAACCCTCTTCTCAGTCAATATGACAAAATTTCACAACTTTTATTTTTTGACCTTATTAAAAGTAAACTCAAGGACAAGGCATGTGAAATAGTTGAAATAAATTTTCATGCCGAATCTTGGGAAGGAACAAAACAGATTTTGATCAATAATTTTGGGGAAAAATAGTGCAGAAGAACTATATGACAAACTTAGATCAGTAGTATTTAAAACAAATGTTATTGAATTTTATAATGAAATAAAAGACAGACTTCGCAGCCTGAATAATAGAACTCGTATATTTTAGGAAATAATTTGAACAGCGAACAGATAGTCGTAAATAATATGAAAACAGCTCTAAATATTTTCATGTCGAAAATGCCGGAACCCATGAAAACGGTTGTAGGAATCCTGACAGCCTTGAGAATGCAATGGATATCCTTTTTTCTTCGGGATACGCTTACTATGGCATTGAATATGCGATGAATAATTTTAGAAAAGTTGATAAATCTAACAATGGAAATAATCGTAAGACCCATACAAATGGAATTAGCAATTACCGAGCAAATAGTTATAATAGAACAGTTCATCGTTTTAATTTAAATAGATTCAATCAGCATAATCATGGACCTAATGCACAATATAATCATAGTAATGCTAATGGGCTAGGTAATAACAACAGATACCAATATGGTACTGGTCAATATAGTAATAACGGCAACCACAACTATAATAATGAACGATGTTTTACAAATAATCCTTTAAACAGCCAGAATCGCCAACCCTTTTCAGAACCCATGGATATAAATATAGTACAAAACTCGGGAGAAGTTACTGAGCCATTATTGACCCAGGGAACTTTTAATATGGGCAATTCTATTAGTGCACGAAATAATGTTTGTGATTTGTCGAATCAAAACGATGCAATACAATATTTTCACTTTCAGGCCTCTGCGTACAATTACCTTATATAGTAATCAACTCCAAACTTAAATTTATAATAGATACCGGAGCCACGCATTCCATAGTTAATCCACGGATATTTCACCCAAAATTTAAAATACAGTCACATACTTTGACATTAAAAACCCTACAGAACAGTATAATTACCAACGTTGTTTATCAAATCCCCATGTTTAATGAATTAGGAGGTAGTAAAGAGAAATTACTTTTAGTCGAATGTAAATTTCATAATGACTATGATGGAATCATAGGCGATGATGTCCTACAGAAATACAAAGCTGTTATAGATTATAATGATAACAAACTGACAATTAACAATAGAAGCGTTCCAATTTTATATTTGAGGAAAAATCGAATAGTTAAATTTATTTCGACTATTAAACGTGGTTTAATACACACTAAAGAACTCTGCTGGGAAAACTATTATTTCTGAAGGTATTTACAATTTGCATAATTTTAAATTTGAAGTAGAAACCACCACTGATTGTCCCAATGTAATATATTTGAATGAAGATAATTCGTGGCCAGTTTCTCCGGAAAACTACTACTTAGTTGATGATGGAACATTAAGGAGATGATAATCGATCCTATTTGGACCTAATTAGAATAGATCATTTGAATGATGAGGAACGGCTTAATCTATTGAAGACCTTAGCATACTATAGTAAGTTATTTTACAGGAAGAACTCAAACTTAAACATCGAATAGTCACCAAGGACGATATACCGGTATTTGCTAAGACATATAGGTATCCCTATATTCATAGAGAAGAAGTGAAGAGGCAATTACAGGAAATGTTAGATAACAATATAATTAAACATTCCAATTCTCCTTATTCTGCTCCAATATGGATTGTTCCCAAAAAGGAAGACGCC
Source organism: Sarcophaga subvicina (assembly GCA_936449025.2). Taxonomy (NCBI): domain Eukaryota; kingdom Metazoa; phylum Arthropoda; class Insecta; order Diptera; family Sarcophagidae; genus Sarcophaga; species Sarcophaga subvicina. Next base: position 59,690,027 of record OW388081.2, read on the forward strand.
AGTGGAATTAGAAAATGGCGCATAGTTGTAGGAAACTAAATGAGAAGACCGTGGACGATCGTTTACCAATCCCGAATATAGAAGAAATTTTGGACACCTGTATTTCACCACATTAGATTTAGCAAAAGGGTTTCAGCAAGTTGAAATCGACGAAAGGGACACTCATAAAACCGCATTCTCAGTCGAGGGTGAGCATTACGAATTTTTAAGAATGCCCTTCGGATTAAAAACAGCCCCTGCGACATTTCAAAGGTTGATGAATGAAATTGTAGACGATTTAGTCAATAAAGTATGTCTGGTGTATTTAGATGACATCATTATTTACTCCTCGTCTCTTCAAGAACATATAGTCGCTTTACGTTTGGTAAAGCTTGGTGAATTTTTAAAACGGGAAACCGAGTTCTTGGGGCATATAGTTACACATCAAGTCATAAAACCAAACCCAAAGAAAGTTGAATGTGTTGCCAATTATCCCTTACCGAAAACAACCAAACAAATAAAACAATTTTTGGGGCCCAGCGGCTATTATCGTAAATTTATTAGGGACTATTCCAGGATCGCTAAACCAATGACCAAATACTTAAAGAAAGATGCTAAAGTGGACATCAAGGATCCAGAATATATCAGGAGTTTTGAAACATTAAAAACGATTCTTATACATGACCCAATTCTGGTTTATCCAAATTTTGAAAAAATTTTGTTTTAAATACATATGCGAGCAATTTTGCTCTTGGCGCCATATTATCACAGGACAACCACCCTATTTGTTATGCATAGAGCATAGTGGAGAAGGAATTATTGGCGGTTGTTTGGGCGGTTAAATATTTTCGACCATATCTTTTTGGAAGAAAATTCATTATAAAAACCGACGATCAACCTTTACAGTGGTTGTATTCGATAAAAGAACCGAACTCTAAATTATCTCGCTGGCGATTACAATTATAGGAGTACGATTACGAAATATGTTACAAACAAAAACTAGAGATAAATCTAGTTGAAGATCCTAATTGTAAAATTATTAGTCAAAGTAATCTCCCATTAAACTTATATCGGAGTCAAATTATTGTAGAACGACAATCAAATTCCCTTAAAATCATCAATAAAAAAGTTTTTAGCAATAATAGGAAATTAGTAACTGCAGAAAGATTTGACTAAAATGATATGATATCCCTTATAAAAAATTATTTCCACCCAACTAAAGTAAATGCAATCTTTATAAAAGACGATAGTGTGTGAATTATTTAGGGAAACTGTTTATAAATATTTTAGAAATTCAAATCTGAAGATTGCACTGTGTAATAAAGTTCTTTATGACATAGAAAATGAAGATGATCTTCTTGAATACATTAAAAATGAGCATCACAAGAACAATCACCGTGGCATAAGTGAAAACTTCCAACAGCTTAAGTCAAAAAGATACGGACACAGTGGAAGCGAAAATTTATAAGGTTAAAATGTTTTACAATAATTCAATTCGTTCAACTACATGCTACAAACCTATTGATTTCAATAATGGTAATATAACCGTGGAAGATTATCCGAGGATAAGAGATCAAATTGTTAGATTAAAGGAAAGAATCATATCAGAACTGAATCACAATCGGAAAAATTGTGAAGTTCAAACTGGTGAAGTTTATTTAAAGAATGAAAGAGGTGGAAAAAAGCATGCTAAGTTTAGAACGGTGAAAGTAGATAGATTAGACGATGACCATGTTATCACTCAAACAAAATATAAATAAATACTATAAGTCACATATTAAAAGAAAAAAATCATATGTAATTTAATGGAACATTGATTTTTACGAATAGATTTGAATGATAACAACTGCTTTATTAAAATGAAAAAAAAATTAAAAAAAAAGATATTGATTTTTTTGGAAACTTTTTTCTCTCTCGATCAAATAATATTTGTAGATACATATATGTAGATATATATAGTTTTAAACGAAACTTTCAGAAAAATTAAAAAGCACAAAAAATTGACATAAAAAAAATATAAACGATTTTCTTTTTCTTTCAATTAATAAAATATTAATTTTAAATAAAAAAAAAATAATTTATAAATTATTAATTAAAAACAAAAACTAAACACACATATATATTTAAAATATTGAAACACAAATGTATTTTTGTACATATGCATACATAATTTACAATATATTATATGTATTATATGATTTATAAAGTAAAAACTGTGACGACAAAAGGCGGAGAGCTTGTTTTTGTCCACACTATATTTCCATATTTCCACCCATTATTATATTATATACTTATAATTGTTTGTAAACCTGAATTATTGAAAATACAATTTTTGTTTCTTAAAATATTTTAGTATTTAAGTTAATAATAAGCTCCACTGTGCCTAAAATATGTCATAAAATCGTTGTGTAGATTTTGTAATCTATTTTTAGCAAAATTTTATAACGGTAGTTGTACGACTTAAATATTACATATATACAGTGTTCTTGTACTGTTCTGTGCGTAGGCCGTTCAGTTGTTGTACTGGGATTTCTTCCTGAGGACGTACACCGGAGGCCTCAGAGCCACACTCATCCCGTGCGTAGGCCGTTTGATTGTCGTTCTGATATCCTCTTTTGATTGACGTGACAACGGTGCCGAGGAAAGATCATCGGGGGAGTTATGTGTACGTAACATATGAATACCCTAATTATTTTAATTATAATAATAAGTGCGTATTTATTGCAGTTAATTAAATGTTACGAAGTGTAAATATTATCATTATAATGTATATAAGATAAGTACACAATTACACTTATGATTCATACAAATTATATGTAATAGCAAAGAATATGGATATAAAGAATACGCATTATGTAGAAGTAAAATTTCTTATGGCGGGTTGTAACATTACGACCCGCTCTCACCAAAATCTTTTTTAAAAATCATTTCTAGATGAGGGGGGAAGACAGAAGGAAAATAAACACAAACAAAGAGCGTAACAATGCGTTGCTCTCAAATCTAAAAGTACTCACAAATATACAGAAGTACGAACGATGAGAGCCCCGCATTGTTACGCTCATTGTTTTTGCTTCTTTCCTTCTGTGTTCCCTCCCGCATCCAGAAATGTTTTTAACCAGACGTCGGCACAAAGAGAACATGATAAAAATGTGAGTGTATTTGTGAGAGGCATCTGTTAACCTAGAGGAAAATTGTTAGTAATAATTTCAAGTCTACTTATTAACCCCATGATATGTATACGTGAGCGGAAAATATAGAAAAATTGTACTGCACTAAACCGTATTTAACTTGGCAAGTATTCTTCCAAAAATCGAAATCATTTCTCATTGATATTAGTGAATCCTACTGTGATATTTCTTTGGGTGTATAATTGAAGTCTGAAAAAAAGCGACATAAACATCCTTCTTTAGAAGCTGACAAGCAACTGAATGCATTTTTACGCTCTTTTTAACGAACATTCTTAAAGTTCGTTTCCTATGTGTGTAGAAAGCCGAAGATGTTCTTCCCATGAATAAGTGATTTCAGAAAAATAAATATAAAGTTGTCAAACAACAAAAACGCACGATGAGAACAATGCATTGTTATGCTCTTGGTTTCTGTATCCTTCCCTTCTATCTTTCCCTCCGCGTCCAGAAATATTTTTGAAAAATATGCCAAAATATGTTGAAACGCACAGTCTTTATACTTTATTTTTTTTTGTTATAGGTTAGATCATGTAATAGGTTGCATCATACATTTTGTCGTAGGTTTGATAATACATATTTGTAATAATACTTTTTATTATCTATTTATGCATTTCCAATTCTACTTTTTTGTTAAATTTACTATTTCTTATCACTGATTCTGCATGCCAAAATATGTACTGTTATAAATGATATTGTTGTAAAAACCAAAACAAAGCATGCACAATCATGATCGATCATGTTTTTCTTAATGCGCAATTTCTTTTAAGCATAAATAGAACTTTCAATTGGAGATGTACAGTCATTATTATTTTTGAAGTCAAATGTAGAACATTTACTTTGTGAAAACTATTATATTAAACTACATAAAAAAAATTTATATTTAAAACAAATTATTAAAATAAAAATTAACATTAAATAAAGACAATTTTAAAATTGTTTTTTTCCATTTTTTCGATTAATAAAAAATCCTACGTTAAAACTATTAAAGCCTACTTTACACGGTCCAACAAGTAATATGATCTGTCAAAATTTTGTGTAGAAGAGTACGGATGTGATCGTCTAAATGTACTATGTAATGAAACCATCACACATAGTATTACCGTGTGAAGTGGGCTTAACATCGACATGACAAAACAAAATAAAACAACAACAACATATCTTGATATTCTGATAGCGAATGGTATGCAAAGCATTATAAATGAGAGCACACGAGATGTAAACAAAAACACACACTCCTGCATTGATCACTTATTTATAAAAAATAAACAAACAAATACACAAGAATTTGCAGTAATAATAACAACAAATATAAGCGATCATTACACTCTTTTTTTGCTAAAAATAAAGATGAAAACATACAGGGTAGTACCACTATAAGCACGCGAGAACAATTTCAAAAGTTAAATAATGTAAAAATTAATAATTAAATTAGAGTAACAAATTGGAATGAATTAATGTATAGAACAGATAACGCTAACGGTTTATACAATAATATATATAAAAGATTTTGTGAAATTTATAATGAATCGGGAAATTGTATACATTACAATATATACATTATAATAAAAAAAGATCACCGAATCCATGGATAAGTAAAGAAGTAATTAGATACTGTGAATATCGGGATAAACTTTATAAAAGATGGCAAAACAATAAAAACAATAAGAATTATGAATTAGAATATAAAAGATTTAGAAACTCAATGAAAAATAAATTATGAAAAAATAAATATTTTCAAAAAAAAATTTTATGAAAACAGAAACAAAATACGCGTTACATGGCAAATAATTAATGAAATAATTGGAAGAAAAACAAATAATATTGATGAAAATTTGACAAGAAATTTTAAAAACAGAAATATAAATGAACTATTAAATGATTTTGCAATGAATTTTAAGGAAAATGTAAACAAAATAATACATAACTGCAACATACAAACAATGGAAAGTTTTGAAATAGTACGTCAAATTCTCTATATCTAGACTATACAAATGAAGAGGAAATTTTTAATATTCTAAAGTGTTTAGATGTAAAAAGGGCCCAGGAGTGGACGGTATAAGGCCATTAGATTTTAAACGCAATGCAAGTTATCTCACGCCTATCTTGACCAAATTCGTCAATGTAAGTTTGGAAAATAGTTTTATACCGAACCTACTTAAGACTTCGTTAATACGACCTATTTATAAGGGCGGTTGTAAAACAGAATACAACAACTATCGACCTATTGCTATATTACCAATAATTGGAAAAGATTTAGAAGAAGTCGTTGCTAGAAGACTAACACCGTTTATGAAAAAATATAAAATTATAAATGAAAATCAATTTGGCTTTCAACAAGGGAAAAACATAAATAGATTATTGGGAAATTTCTCAAACTACATCAACAGTAGTCTCACTAAACATCTGCACTGCCTAGTACTATTTATAGATTTTAGTAAAGCTTTTGACGCTCTCACACATGATAGACTTCTACGAACGCTAGAGAGAATTGGTATCATAGGAAAAACGCTAGAATAGTTTAGAAACTATCTGCACTGCAGAACGTATCGTGTGAAAATATGTAACAAACATAGCGAAGAGGTGGTAATAGATTGTGGTGTACCACAAGGCTCTAAACTTGGACCGATATTGTTCTTAATATACGCCAATGAGATGATAAGAGCTCTTAAAGGAAACTCAACATTCGCCTACGCAGACGATACTGCAATAGTGGTCGCAAATAAAAACATTGAAAACGCTGTAGCAGGGATGCAGGATCAAAAAAATACAGCTGCGAAATGGTGTCACGATAATGGACTAGTTATTAATGCAACAAAAACAAAAATAATGCATATAAAACCGCCGCATCTTTCAAATAGGAATATTTATATACAATTTCATAACAATGAATGTCTACACAAAAGGGCCAAAAACGATAATCTAACAGATGATAATTGTAGCACAATTATTGAACTGGTAGAAACATACAAATATCTAGGCATATATGTCGACAACAGGTTTAAATGGAAAGCACATATACATCTCCAAAATAAACTTCGGAAATCTGCGCATATGCTTTTTCATTTAAGTTACTGCTCTACCTACGATATACTAAGGCAATCGTATTATTCATTGGTAGAATCGTATATAAGACACGGCATCACAGCATTGGGCGGCTCAACATACTGCAGAATACTACAAAACACACAAAATCAGATACTAAAAAACATTCAAAAAACTTCCACTTTTCAAATAGGATATATAGTAACAATCACTCAACACGAAATAATAGTAACAACATTCAACGAAACACACCAATTTACAGCAATATGTCATCTTACATAGCCAACATCTCAGTACCAGATACATTACTACATAATATTTCCTCAAACACAAACAACCACACATATACATCATCTAATTTGCAAACAGCAAACACATCACTAACAACGACATAACAAGAACAATAGAAACTACAACTAATACAACTAAAATCACAACAAATGCAACAATAAATTCCACAACGAACAGAATCCCAATGAATATAACACACGATAATGAAAGAAACGATATCACTACATGTGCAGTACAAAACAACGGTGAAACGCAGCCCTACAATGAGAACAACAACAGACAACTGAATGCAGACAACAGAACGCAACAAATTGTAAATCCGAATCACAGGAACTTAAATCTTGCATCGAAGCTTAATATCTTAAACATCAAGAGCATATATTATTTCACAATAATTAATGAATTTTACAAGGACAACAGATTTCTAAAGGTTATTGATCATAAGTATAACCAAAGAAAATAAAGTATAAAGAATGTGCATTTTAACATATTTTGAAATATTTTTCAAAAATATTTCATGACGCGGGGGGAAAGATAGAAGGGAATGATACAGAAACCAAGAGCGTAACAATGCGTTGTTCTCATCGTGCGTTTTTGTTGTTTGACCACTTTTTATTTATTTTTCTGGTGTTAAAAACAGACGTCGTCACCAATGTCCCTTAGGGGAAGCACATCTTCGGCTTTTTACACACACGAACATCAAGAATGTTCGTTAAAAAGAGCGTAAAAATCTTGTCAGTTTTTAAAGGAGAAGGTTCATGTCGCTTTTTTCAGACTTCAATGATACACCCAAAGAAATATCACAGTAGTATTCACTAATATCAATGAGAAATGATTTCGATTTTTGGAAGAATACTTGCCAAGTGAAATACGGTGTCTTAGTGTCTTAGTGCAGTACAATTTTTCTATATTTTCCGGTCACATATACATATTGTTACGTTTTTACCTTTTTAAAAACGTTTAAATGAGTTCGTTAATTGCAACCAAAGTAAAAACAAATGCGTCTTTAGTTATTCTTAACTGTCTTTATTATTCACACTACTTTTGTGTGCCACCGTATAGAACTTAACGATACAACAATAATAATCTGCTTATTCACTTTATTAGTTCACACAAGTATTCACTGAATCTTTACAACCACGACTTATTTTATTCACACGCAACTTCACACAAGGCTGACTGAATTAACTCTGACTGCTGCTTGCTTTGTCCAGCCCTTTTATAGTCCACACGCACGTATGATCAGTATGATGAACGTTCTCGATGTGGAAGGTTCTCGCTCACGCCTTCTCGAGACTTCTGCTAGTACATTGTTGTTTGTGTACTTTGCTTATGTTGTCCGTTACATATTTGTCGTAGCTGGTTTACTTTATGTTGTTGTTGCTACCTGGTTCGTTGTACACATGTGTGTGTGCAGCTTTAGATAATCAACACGTTCGTTGTATTCTTAGTGTTAGTGCGTATTTGTGTCGTGTGTATTGTGTTGGTGTAGCTGATAGCTTTTGTTTATCGTTTTTATTGTTAAACGATATTACGTCGTTTCGATTTATGTAACAATATCATTGGGTTAATAAGTAGATTTGACATTATTACTAACAATTTTCCTCTAGGTTAACACATGCCTATGGTTATGGATTAGTGAGTGAGAGAGAGAAAATAAGTTGAGAGAATTTAGTTATTTACAGCCATATAAAACTGTTAGTAATATACTCTATTTTTATTTTCATTTCATCAACATACATATGTAAAGCTGTCTATCTTTGGCTTAATAATTTTGGATAAATAAAAATAAAATAAAACATCGATTTTATTATTAAAAGAACATAAAGCTATCCATCTTTGGCTTAAAAATTAAGCAATGTTTTTTAGATAAATAAAAATAAAAAGAATAAAAAACCATTTTTTATTAAAAGAAAAAAAAAACGAGCATTCCAAGCATTTAAAAAAACTATACTATGGGACAAAATAAAAAATAAAATACGCCCAGCTAATGACATAGAACATTTTTAAAACAAAATATTCTTTGAGTGTTATTCTGAAATAAAATGATAAAGCACCCGCAGCACATGTATTCTTGTCGCAGTCTGATCGACAACTAAATCAAAAAACACAAGAATACATACACATGTACATACGTACGATCAGAGCAACACATTGTTACGCTCTTTGTTTGTGTTCATTTTCCTTCTGTCTTCCTTCTCTCATCAAGAAACGATTTTTAAAAATATTTTGGTGAGAGCGGGTCGTTATGTTACGACCCGCCATAAGAAATTTTATTTCTACATGATGCGTATTCTTTATATCCATATTCTTTGGTATAACACAAGACGCCGAGCGCAAGGAAGATACAAAATCAAGCAATTTTTTTAAAGAATATGGCAGAAATGAGCTTAGTGTTACCTCACCAACAATTTTTAATAAAATACCGGTGCATATTATTAATGAAGCCCATAAATTAAAAGGGAAAAAACTTTTGAAAAATTATTTTATAAGTTCACAATGAACTTGTTTCATGTAAAATATTATTAATTTGAATCCAACACATTAGAGTAAATAATTTCTTTTATCCTGCTGACAAGCCAATGGCTTAGCAGATACATATTAAGTAACTCTGAATTATGTAAACAATTATTGTAATAATATATGTAATGAATTTTCTAATAGAAGTAATAATAAATGGAAAATAAATGGAGCAAAAGTCATATATGCATTCTTTTTCATCTAAAAATATAATATACATATACATAAATAGTTCAAGTTATACAACTTTTTCTTCTTAATAATTAATAGTTCTTTACAAAATTATAATTCAGTATATATTAATAATAATATTGGAGGCAAAATTTTAAAAAACCTATTTGAATATTTTTTTTTATAATTTTTGTCACTTTTGGTAAAACCAACTTACATCTACCTACTAGCTACCTTTGCTGATGTTAAATCGTTAATATATGGGTATTCGGATCCTATACATCTAGAATAAAAATTAGATGTCAACCTATATAACTTTACTGTAACAAGTTCGATATTCGCAATTGTATGTAGTCTAGCTTTTAAAAAAAACCGAGGAAGGTTAAAAATTAGCTTTAATAATTTGTTTTGAGCAATCTGTAGTTTCCCAATATGACAAGACGCGCTCTTTGCCCACATAGGAGCTGCCTAAAAAATTAAAATATATTTCTGTAAAATATATATTGTTACGTTTTTACCTTTTTAAAAACGTTTAAATATGAGTTCTTTAATTGCAAACAAAGTAAAAGGAAATATGTGTTTATTTTCTCTTAAACTCTCTTTATCCTTTACACTACTTTTATGTGCCACCGTATACAACTTAACGATACAACAATAATAATCTGCTTATTCACTTTATTAGTTCACACAAGTATTCACTGAATCTTTACAACCACGACTTATTTTATTCACACGCAACTTCACACAAGGCTGACTGAATTAACTCTGACTGCTGCTTGCTTTGTCCAGCCCTTTTATAGTCCACACGCACGTATGATCAGTATGATGAACGTTCTCGATGTGGAAGGTTCTCGCTCACGCCTTCTCGAGACTTCTGCTAGTACATTGTTGTTTGTGTACTTTACTTATGTTGTCCGTTACATATTTGTCGTAGCTGGTTTACTTTATGTTGTTGTTGCTACCTGGTTCGTTGTACACATGTGTGTGTGCAGCTTTAGATAATCAACACGTTCGTTGTATTCTTAGTGTTAGTGCGTATTTGTGTCGTGTGCATTGTGTTGGTGTAGCTGATAGCTTTTGTTTATCGTTTTTATTGTTAAACGATATTAGGTCGTTTCGATTTATGTAACACTGCCGCCCACTTAAGCCTGTTCGTCCTGAATAGGCTCATTATCTCCTTTCCCATAGTTTGCCAGTCGCTCTATGTGTACGACCTTCATGTTTGTTCGGGGGCTGTTAGCTTTCTGTATCCTGTACACGACATCGTTTAACCGCTTTATTATTTTATACGGTCCATCCCAGCTGGTTTGTAGCTTCGGAGATAATCCCTTCTTCCGCTTTGGGTTGTATAGCAGAACCATTTGTCCCTCATGGAAGCCCTCCGTGTTTGCTGCTCTATCATACCTGGCTTTCATTCTATCACTGACCATTTTTATACGGGTGCGTACAAACTCATGAATTTCATTCAGGCTTTCTTCTTTTCCAGTGTATGTTTCGTTCCTCTCTGTGGCGGGCTTAACACCAAATTCTAAGTCACCGGGCAGTTTTATCTCAGTCTCAAAGATAACCTTGGCGGGTGATCTAGATGTTGAATCATGGACTGCAGATCGGTACGCCAGTAGAAACCTCGGAATGTGTACGTCCCAATTCTTCTGTTGCTCGCTCACTACTTTCCGCAAGTATTCCTCCAGGGTTCGGTTAAATCGCTCTACCATTCCGTCTGACTGTGGGTGAAGAGGCGTCGTTCGGGTCTTCTTAATGCCATATACTTCGCACATTTCCTTGAATACAGCTGATTCAAAATTTCTGCCTTGATCGGAATGTAGTTCTATTGGAACCCCGTAGCGGCATACCCAGTTGTTCACAAAAACGTTACCTATTGTGTTCGCCTCTTGATTGGGTAAGGCATACACTTCCGGCCACTTGCTGAAATAGTCCATCACAACGAAAACATATCGGTTTCCGGCATTGCTGACAGGAAAAGGGCCTGCTACGTCCATCGCTATCCGCTCGAAAGGTGCGCCTGAGTTATACTGCTGCATCTGACCTCGACTTCTTCTTGCTGGAACTTTAGCTGCAATACACTGGGTGCAGTTTGCTATCCAATCCGCCACTGCTTGTTGACATCCAACCCAATAAAAACGTTGCTTTAGCCTTACCAGCGTCTTGGTCAATCCAAGATGTCCTCCGCTGGCTCCATCATGGAACTCCTTTAACACTTCTTTCATTTTGGAGGAAGGCACTACCAATAGGTTGGATGAGGTATTGCCATCAGCGCTTTCCCAAAGTCGATATCGGCACCCATTTATGATCTTTAAGCTGTCCCATAGTGCCCAATAAGATTTTGTAAGAGGACCTTCTGCGGATATCTCATTTCTTGTAGGTCGTTTGTCCTCCTCCTTCGCTGCTATTACCTTCGACAATATTGGGTTACTCCTTTGTGCTTGGGACCAGTCTTCGTTGGCTTCAATCCGCGTTAGCCGGATATCGACGATGGATTCCTTTTCCTCAGCTTTCACGCAATGTTTACACTCCAAATTACAGGGTCGGCGTGAAAGAGCGTCAGCATTTCCATGTTTTATGCCCCTTCGGTGTTCAATGCTGAAGTCGTAAGTCTGGAGGCGTTCAATCCAACGAGCTAACTGTCCTTCGGGGTTCTTGAATTGTAGCAGCCATCTCAGTGCGGAGTGATCAGTCCTTAGCAGAAAATGTTGGCCATACAGGTATTTACGGTATTTATGGCACTCCAGAACTGCCAGTAGCTCTCGTCGGGTCACACAATAATTCCGTTCAGGCTTTGACAATGTGCGACTATAGTAGCCTACGACTTTCTCTGTTCCATTGACCACTTGGGAAAGTACACCACCAATACCATATCCGCTAGCATCACTGTCTAAGATGAATTTTTCTCCTGCGACTGGATACGCCAAAACTGGTGCAGCACACAATAGGTCTTTTAGTGTCTGGAACGCCTTCTCCTGTGGCTCACCCCATTGATAGATTTTTGACTTCTTGGTGAGCTCATGTAAGCTTGCAGCCACGCTGGCAAAGTTAGGCACAAAGCGTCTGTAGTATGTGCATAGTCCCAAAAAGCTGCGTAGTTCATGAAGATTCTGGGGACGAGGCCAGTCCTTTACTGCTCGTATTTTATCTTCATCGGTGGATATGCCATCTGCTGTGACAAGATGCCCCAAATATTTCACCTGCTTTTGGAAAAATGCACATTTCTTTACGCTTAGTTTTAGTCCAGTCGTTGATATCCGTTGCAGAACTTCTCCCAGGTTCTTGAGGTGTTCGTCGAAAGTTCTGCCCATCACTATTATGTCGTCGAGATACACCAGTCAAGTCTTCCGATGCAGTCCCTTTAGAACACGTTCCATAAGCCGCTCGAATGTGGCCGGAGCATTACAGAGTCCAAATGGCATAACCTTAAACTGCCATAAGCCGCCGTTCGCACTGAATGCGGTTTTCTCTTTGTCCTTGTCTGCAATCTCCACCTGCCAATACCCGCTTTGTAGATCCAATGTGGAGAACCATTTTGTTCCGGCTAGAGTGTCGAGTGTGTCGTCAATTCTTGGTAGCGGGTAACTATCCTTTTTGGTGACATCATTCAGCTTCCTGTAGTCTACGCAGAATCTTGTACTGCCATCTTTCTTTTTTACTAAAACTACAGGTGAGCTCCACGGACCCAATGATGGTTCGATTACACCGCTCTTCCTCATTTCGTCGACTAACTCCTTGACTTCATTACGCTTCGCCAGCGGTATGCTTCTGGGTGCCTGCTTTATCGGTCTCGCTTCGACAGTGTCAATTTCATGTTTGACCATGGCTGTTCTTCCTTGCCTTTTGTTGTTCGTGGCGAAAGCGAAAGCATACCTCTTTAGCAGCTTTTTGGCTTTGTTTTTCTCTGCAGCTGCTAAACCTGCTATCCATTTCTCCATATTTCCACCAAATTCCTTTTGATCCTTGGCTGACATATCGGCAGGTTGCGGCGTTTGTTCGCTGTTTATTACCGCCTCTACTGGAACACATTGGCCCACCTCTGAGTTTTTACAGACGACTCTTTCATGGCCTGATAGATTTAGCACTCTCACCGGGACTATTCTTTGTTCTGTGGATTTGACGAGGGTCTTTGCTGATATTAAATCGGTCTGTATTTCTGCTGGTTCAACAACCCACAAGCGGTTTTCCACACAATCTCCATCCATACGCCCCCATAGCAGTGATTCACTCTGAGGTGGCAATTTGAGTTGTTCGACCGCAACTATCCTTCTGGCATCCACTTGGTGCTTGTACCCCACGTCTAGAGGTATCTCTACATTTCGCCAACTCATAATCTGTTGCCCCATATTCAAATTGATGCCATGAGCTATCATAAAATCGGCACCAATTATAACCTCGTCCACAATATCGGCAACAATAAAGATGTGACTTACACTGATGTTGGCTATAGTCACCTTCGCCTCTGTTTTTCCGTGGACGGTGGCAGACTCTCCCGTAGCTGTCCGTAGTCTTACATTGCTAAGTGCCTCACACTTTCCCTTCACTACATCTGGCCTGATGATAGACTGCGTCGCCCCGGTGTCTATAGTGAAGGTATGTGATCTGCCATTTATGTATCCGCATGCCGTAAGATTGTTGTTGTTCTGTTGCATCACTGATATTGAGATTGTGGGGCCCTCGCTTGTGGGAGCCAGCACTTGCCCCTCAGTGCTAGCTCGTTTTAGTTTAACGGGGACTCTTGTGAAGATGGTTGGTAGTTCGCCTGTTTTCTATTCCTTGATGGTGAGGCGGATCTTGATCTCTTGCGTGGCGCTTTGCAGTTTCTTTGGAAATGACCACTCTTTCCACAATTGAAGCATTTAAGTTTAGCCTTTTGTCCGTTTTCTTCTAAAGCTTGCTTCACCATCTCCTTAACCTTGGTTAAAAGGCATTCATCTTCCTCCACTACTTCCATTCTTCGCACTCTGCTCATTTGTGGTCTTGAAATTGCGCGAGCGGTCTCTTGGGCTAGTGCGAAGGCCACGGTCTCGGCAAAGGTTGTCTTCTGCGTAGAGCATACCGCAAGTTTGATGTCAGGGTCACGTATACCATTGACAAACGCCTCGGTCTTAATGTTGTCTATCAGCGGGTGGTTTTCTCCGGGGTATGTGAGCTGCACTAATCTCTCAACCTCCATTGCAAAGGCTTGTAATGACTCATTTGCCTTTTGCACCCGGCATCTCAACTCCATGTGGTATAGTTCCTGTTTGTGCTCATCGCCAAATTTACGCTGCAACGCCACCATTAAGTCGTTGTAGTTGTTTCTGCTGCTGACTGACATGGTTTCTAGAATCTCAGCTGCGACACCTTTTAATGCCAGAATTAGTTCTAGAGCCTTCTCTCCATCGTCCCATCCGTTTCTGCTGGCTACTATCTCAAATTGGAATTTGAATACGGATAGGGGTGAACTGCCATCAAAGCAAGGTGGTTTTATCCTGCCGGTACTTTCGGATACAACTCGCACTGGTTCCGGTCTCTGGCTCTGGATGTTGTTGATCTTCTCTTCCATTATCTCCAGTTTTCCGTCGACGGTCTTTCCCAAATCGTTCACTTTCGTGTCGACGGTCCTTTCTTAATGTGACATCCTTTCCTCCACACCAGTAATTCGTTTGCTGACCGACTCGTGTATTTCCTGCAGCTTCCCTGATGTCGCTTCGAGCTCCTTTTCGATTTTCGTCAAAATTGCTGCTTGCAGTTTCTGGTTTTCGGCTCTAGAAGCTTCTTGCACTTCAGCTAGAAGTATTTGATTTTCGGTTCTAGAAGCTTCTTGCACTTCAGCTAACAGTTTTTGATTTTCGCTTCTAGAAGCTTCTGGCACTTCAGCTAACAGTTTTTGATTTTCGCTTCTAGAAGCTTCAAATAGTTTCTGGTTTTCGGCTCTAGAAGCTTCTTGCACTTCAGCTAGAAGTTTTTGATTTTCGCTTCTAGAATCTTCTCGTACATCAGCAAATAGCTTCTGATTCTCCGCTCTAGAAGCTTCTTGTGCATCCGTTAATACTTGCATCTTTTCTATCATAGCGGCTAGCAACGAATTTATGTCGATACCGCTAGGGGTTACAGGGGCCTTTACCTCTCGTTCCTCTTCATCCTCGAACTCGTGAAATCGATGTCAATGCCCTGAAGCTGCAGTTCCCTTAATCGCCTTTGCAGCTCATTCTTCGTGCCCGTTGTTGGCAGCTCTAGTTTACCCAACTCTCGTTTCAGTCGTTCCACTCTTAGTTCGGTGAGCTTCATTTTAATTATTTTTATTTATTTATTTATTTATTTTTACTTTTGGATTTTGCAATCCCACTTCTGACACCAATTGTTACGTTTTTACCTTTTTAAAAACGTTTAAATGAGTTCGTTAATTGCAACCAAAGTAAAAACAAATGCGTCTTTAGTTTTTCTTAACTGTCTTTATTATTCACACTACTTTTGTGTGCCACCGTATAGAACTTAACGATACAACAATAATAATCTGCTTATTCACTTTATTAGTTCACACAAGTATTCACTGAATCTTTACAACCACGACTTATTTTATTCACACGCAACTTCACACAAGGCTGACTGAATTAACTCTGACTGCTGCTTGTTTTGTCCAGCCCTTTTATAGTCCGCACGCACGTATGATCAGTATGATGAACGTTCTCGATGTGGAAGGTTCTCGCTCGCGCCTTCTCGAGACTTCTGCTAGTACATTGTTGTTTGTGTACTTTGCTTATGTTGTCCGTTACATATTTGTCGTAGCTGGTTTACTTTATGTTGTTGTTGCTACCTGGTTCGTTGTACACATGTGTGTGTGCAGCTTTAGATAATCAACACGTTCGTTGTATTCTTAGTGTTAGTGCGTATTTGTGTCGTGTGTATTGTGTTGGTGTAGCTGATAGCTTTTGTTTATCGTTTTTATTGTTAAACGATATTACGTCGTTTCGATTTATGTAACAATATCATTGGGTTAATAAGTAGATTTGACATTATTACTAACAATTTTCCTCTAGGTTAACACATGCCTATGGTTATGGATTAGTGAGTGAGAGAGAGAAAATAAGTTGAGAGAATTTAGTTATTTACAGCCATATAAAACTGTTAGTAATATACTCTATTTTTATTTTCATTTCATCAACATACATATGTAAAGCTGTCTATCTTTGGCTTAATAATTTTGGATAAATAAAAATAAAATAAAACATCGATTTTATTATTAAAAGAACATAAAGCTATCCATCTTTGGCTTAAAAATAAAGCAATGTTTTTTAGATAAATAAAAATAAAAAGAATAAAAAACCATTTTTTATTAAAAGAAAAAAAACGAGCATTCCAAGCATATAAAAAAATATACTATGGGACAAAATAAAAAATAAAATACGCCCAGCTAATGACATAGAACATTTTTAAAACAAAATATTCTTTGAGTGTTATTCTGAAATAAAATGATAAAGCACCCGCAGCACATGTATTCTTGTCGCAGTCTGATCGACAACTAAATCAAAAAACACAAGAATACATACACATGTACATACGTACGATCAGAGCAACACATTGTTACGCTCTTTGTTTGTGTTCATTTTCCTTCTGTCTTCCTTCTCTCATCAAGAAACGATTTTTAAAAATATTTTGGTGAGAGCGGGTCGTAATGTTACGACCCGCCATAAGAAATTTTATTTCTACATGATGCGTATTCTTTATATCCATATTCTTTGGTATAACACAAGACGCCGAGCGCAAGGAAGATACAAAATCAAGCAATTTTTTTAAAGAATATGGCAGAAATGAGCTTAGTGTTACCTCACCAACAATTTTTAATAAAATACCGGTGCATATTATTAATGAAGCCCATAAATTAAAAGGGAAAAAACTTTTGAAAAATTATTTTATAAGTTCACAATGAACTTGTTTCATGTAAAATATTATTAATTTGAATCCAACACATTAGAGTAAATAATTTCTTTTATCCTGCTGACAAGCCAATGGCTTAGCAGATACATATTAAGTAACTCTGAATTATGTAAACAATTATTGTAATAATATATGTAATGAATTTTCTAATAGAAGTAATAATAAATGGAGCAAAAGTCATATATGCATTCTTTTTCATCTAAAAATATAATATACATATACATAAATAGTTCAAGTTATACAACTTTTTCTTCTTAATAATTAATAGTTCTTTACAAAATTATAATTCAGTATATATTAATAATAATATTGGAGGCAAAATTTTAAAAAACCTATTTGAATATTTTTTTTTATAATTTTTGTCAATTTTGGTAAAACCAACTAGCTACCTTTGCTGATGTTAAATCGTTAATATATGGGTATTCGGATCCTATACATCTAGAATAAAAATTAGATGTCAACCTATATAACTTTACTGTAACAAGTTCGATATTCGCAATTGTATGTAGTCTAGCTTTTGAAAAAAACCGAGGAAGGTTAAAAATTAGCTTTAATAATTTGTTTTGAGCAATCTGTAGTTTCCCAATATGACAAGACGCGCTCTTTGCCCACATAGGAGCTGCCTAAAAAATTAAAATATATTTCTGTAAAATATATATTGTTACGTTTTTACCTTTTTAAAAACGTTTAAATATGAGTTCTTTAATTGCAAACAAAGTAAAAGGAAATATGTGTTTATTTTCTCTTAAACTCTCTTTATCCTTTACACTACTTTTGTGTGCCACCGTATACAACTTAACGATACAACAATAATTTGCTTGTACACTATTATATTTCACACTTCTGTTTGCATTAACACTAACAGCTGTTCATTAGATCTTTTCTGCTTACAACTTTTTGCAAGCAATGCCGCTTGTACGTTCCAACTGCAACGCGTCTTCACACAAGACTGACTGAATTATCACTGACTGCTGCCTGCTTTGTCCAGCCCTTTACAGTTCGACACAACCAGTCTAACGAACATTCTTGAAGTGGAAGGTTCGTGATCTCGCCTTCTCGAGTGCTCTATTGCTAATACATTGTTGTTTGTGTACTTTGCTTATGTGGTTTATCCATTTTTGTCACATACATGTTGTCGTTGGTACCAGGCGCAACCAGGTTCGTTGTACATATGTGTGTGTGCAGCTTTAGATAATCAACACGTTCATTGTATTCTTAGTGTTAGTGTGTATTTGTATCGTGTGGCTTTTGTTTATCGTTTTTGTTGTTAAACGATATTAGGTCGTTGCGATTTGCGTAACAATATATTAAACACTTTATTTAATGCTATTTGTAAGTTAGCACTAATGTTTGAATAGAGTATGTCTGAGCATAAGATAGCAGTGTCGTCTGTACAAATACGGAAATGGTACAATTTTCCAGTTGAAGGAAATCAGATGTATCAAGATTATATAAAGTGGGAGAAAGACATGAACCCTGGTGCTTTCACATCTAGGAGTACCATTCCCGTCGATTATTGAATAGTAAAATTATTGGTAACTAAATTTCTGACTCGGATTAGTGATTGAACAGTATTATGTTCTTTTCTGAAACCGGATTGATGTTGGGGAAAAATATTATTAGATTCTATAAAAAATAATAGTTTCAGATTAATAATTTTTTCGAAAATTTTACCTATGGACGATAACAGGCTTATTGGACAATAAGAAGACGAACTATCGGGAGGTTTATTAGGTTTTTGAATGAGGACAACCTTTGCTGTCTTAAATGCAAGTCTAAAATATCCCATACTTAGGCACGCATGAAAAATAACTATTAAGAACTCAAGCGACTTATTAGGAATATTTTAAACACGTTGGTTTCCTATCCCATCAATTCCAGGAGCTTATTTTAATTTGGCATTTTTTATATCACGTATTTGAGATTTGGTTATTAGCATATCTTCCGAAATATTGGGATTAGTCAGCCTAAAAGATTGGGTTGCACCCTGTTTAATGTTTGATGTTATGCTGGTTCGTTTTTGTGATTTTGTTTTTGTTAAAATAAAACACAATATTGTTTTTATAATTTTAAATTCAAGTTAAGTTTGTTTTATTGGTTTTGTAATTTTACTTTATTTAGGGCAATTATTACAACTTGCCGTTAAACTTGGGTTAAGTTAAAGGTACCTTTAGCTAAAGGGAACTGTAAAGTTACCTTTAACTTATTTTCGTTATTACAACAGATAAAATTTTTCAAAAATATGGCAGTGCCGGAGCAATGTCGATAAAACTGCTCAATTATACAAGTTTTTTTTAACGCAGTGGCAATGACCGGCTTCGTTTTTTTGTTGTATATACTCATTTTGTTTAAATTTGAAGTTGCCATAATGAAAATAATATATAATATGGCAAGTTCAAACATAAAGTGACCTTTAAATGTTAAAGGTAGGATGATCCTCCATTTAGCTTAACGATCCTTTCTATCTTATTGGGTACTCATAATAACGAAAAACAATTTATCTGTCCGTTAAAATCCTCCCTTTAGCTAACGGCAATTTGTAATAATGCCCCTTAATTTATTTAATATAACGTCTGGTTTTAATTTGAAATTCAATTTTTAAAGGTTTATGTCTTTTTGTTGTTTTATTTACAGAAATGTTTGGTTTTATTTGATTATGTCTAATTTCAATTAATGTTTGTCTTTTCCTTTTGTCTTTGTTCACACTGTTTAATGTTCTATTTATTGGAAAAAAAAGGGTCACAATATTTGTTTTTGTTTTAAATTTTTTGGATGTTCACTGTTTAACTGTCGAAACTAGAGTGATCATAAGCAAAACATTTTAATGCTCATTAGCAATAATAAAGCAAAAGAATAAAGAAAAATACAAAAAAGCAAAAAGAGTATATAATAATAAAAAACCGTTAATATTAAAGGCTGTTCCTTTAAATAGTGTCAACATTGAACATTCCGGCCCCCATGACTTGGTGAAGTTTACCACAGGTTTTGAATGGGTCCTGAAAATAAATATCCCAAGGCACTTTTTTCAGCCACGACCTGACCGACTTCCGTATTAATGGCTCCATTTCGACGAAGAGTATGATAAATATCACTGCCAATTTCAATTTCAACTAAAGTGTTGGAATGAGGGTCTATACCAGCCAATGAGTTAGGCGGAAAGTCCTCGGTTGGGTCAGCTGACATTGGACCAGAATACGGCTTTTTTGGAAGTTGGTCTGTTATAAGGGCCGTCACTTTGGTCGACCATTTATTGGTGTCGTTATGGGGTCTCATCTCAAAAACAGCAAAATCATGACCATACTCCATGACTGTTTTAATCTTGTATTTGTTTACGAATGATTTTGATACTCTGGATGTTGTTAGAGATCGGTTGATGATAGCCCGCGTGCTGACCCAAGTAGTAAGACTACTGGTGTGAACCTTAATGGAGTCGGTTGGAATAAAAACCAAATTCCAATTGAAAAAAGGTGTTCCTGGATCTACTCGTCTTAAAGGCTGTGGATCGACTCGTCTTAATGGCTGTGGGTCGGCTCGTCTTGATGGTTGTCGGTCTTTTAGCTGCATTGCATCATGTAACAATGTGTTATGATTTTTCTTGCAGATATGGCACCCTTTTTCATTTTTACACTCTTCGGTTTTATGGGATCTTGCAAGACAGTTCAAACAATAGCTTTTGACGATCATGAGGTCATATCGCACTTTCTGCAAGTGCGTATGGGGTGGTCATTGAGACAAATTCCACATGAAAATTGCCAGTGTTCGGGTCTTTGTGGTTGTTGGGATACCATACCTGTAAGTGTAAAATTAGAACAATATTAGTGTATGTAAATGATTAGGAGTTATACTAATTTGCAAACAAAACCACAATTTTTGTAATTGGTCTGGTGATTACTCCATTTTTGGTTTCGATGTCTACAACTCTACAGTTTTGGTCAGGTCCAAGATATGTTTTGATGATTCGTCCCTTTTGCCATTCATTGTTGTTTTTAATGACTACCAGATCGTCATTGACCAGCTGGGATCAATAATGCACTACCAATAAGGAAGTGTCCAGGGGTGAATGGATTAAGGTCATTTGGGTCATCGCTAGCAGGATTTAAGGGTCTAGAATTTAGGCACGATTCTATACGAGTAAGAATTGTAGAGAGCTCTTCAAAAGTGAAATTCAAGTTCGGTATCATCTTTTTGAGGTAAGTTTTTAATGATTTTACACCGGCTTCCCAAAGGCCGCCCATGTGTGGGGCTCCTGGGGGAATAAACTTCCAGTTAAGATTTTGATGACTAAAATGATGGCTCACTTGATTTTGAAGAGTCTTTGTGAATTCTAGACGTTCTTTTCTGAGTAGTTTTGCTGCTCCGAAGAAATTTTTCCCATTGTCTCAATAAATGAGTGCGGGACATCCACGTCTTCCTATGAAGCGGGAAAATGCTGCTAAGAACGATTGGGTCGATAAATCACTTGCTGCTTCAAGATGTACAGCTTTTGTGGCGAAGCATACAAATATGCAAATGTACCCTTTCGTAATTAGATACGTTCGGCCTGTGAAATTTTTGATGTCAAAAGGTCGTGCGTAGTCTAATCCTGTTGTAGCAAAGGGTCTTGATAATGTTGTACGTTCTGGTGGTAATGAAGCCATGATTTGATTTTGAGTCTGTTTTTTTGTACAAAGCACACGTTTTACAGTTGTGAATTACGCTTTTGACCCAGGTTTTCAATCTGAATATCCAATATTCTATGCGTATCGAACCATTAGTTGCTTTTCTCCATGAAGGGTAATTTTATGTGTAAATTCCACTAGTAGCTGTGATAGCTTCATTGTACGTTAATACAGGTGATTGCGCTAGTCGCCCATTGGCTCTAATAATGCCATGATGATCCATGAAAGGATTTAAGGTCAAAAGACTGCTGGTTGGGGATATTTTCTGCTTGAGTTTCAAATGTTTGTGCTCATCTGGAAAATAATTTTGTTGCGTCCATATGATGAGTCGATGTTTGACAAAATCTATTTCTTCTCGGGTGATTTCTGCTGAAGATACGCGAAGATGGGTTCGGTTCCTTCCAGTATTTCTCCATAATCGTATGACATAAGCGAGTACTCGATAAGCGCGTGATAGGTCTGAAAATCGATTTAATGGGTCTTCGCGTGTTGTGGTTGTAAATGCTTTTACAGTTTTAGCTTCTAGATTTGTGTCACCTGTTTGTGTTGGTATCGGCCATTGATTTTTAGGCAATTTTAACCAGGAGTGTCCAAACCACCATAAGTTGTGGTTTTCTAGTTCTTGTGGAGTACATCCTCGGCTGGCTACATCTGCTGGGTTATCCTTTGAGTCGATATGTTGCCAATTTTGATTTCCAACCTTATCCAGGATTTCAAAACCACGATTTCCAACGAAAGTGTTCCATGAGCAAGGGGCTTTCTTTAACCAGGACAGCACGATTGTTGAGTCGGTCCAATAATATGCCTTGATATTTTGAATTTGAAGATTTGGTATAAGTCCACATGCAAGATTTGCCAATAATACGGATCCACATAGTTCTAAGCGGGGCAAAGATATTTGCTTGATGGGAGCTACACGGGTCTTTGAAGCCAGAAGAAATGTGAATACTGAGTTTTCAGCTTGTATTCGAACATAAAGAGTCGCAGAATAGGCTTTTTCTGAAGCGTCACTGAAACCGTGAATTTCCACATTACAATTCGGGCTAAATTGGATCCAACGGGGAATTTTCAATATGTTTATTGCCGGGCAGTTTTTTATGAATTTTTGCCACTCTATACAAGTCAAGGGTTTTAGTATTTCATCCCAGTCGACTTTATCTAACCAAATTCGTTGCATAATTAGTTTTGCTTCAACTATTATTGGAGCTATCCATCCACAAGGGTCAAAGAATTTGGCAATTGTCGATAAAACTTCTCTTTTGGTATAGTTTTCTTTTAATTCGACATCTGGTGCTGTAAATGTAAATGAGTCTGAAGAAATGATCCATTTGATCCCAAGAGTTTTTGTTC